>JAFEMH010002247.1:0-362057 GCA_022495995.1 Adenophora triphylla var. japonica | reverse complement strand
GGTTTAGAGCACATGTTGGTTCTCCTTCTAGTTCACACAACCAAGCAAGAATCAAAATTATGAAAAATTTTTGAATCAAAAACAAAGCTTGTAGTCATGTTATTGATAGAGGTTTGTGCGATAAAAGACAAGGCATATCAAATTCGTTTGTGGCAATCTGAGAATGTTATTCGTTTTTGCTTGGGTGAAGGTCTTCCTTTTAGGGGACATGACGAGTCTTCAACTTCCATAAGACCGGGTACTTTTTATCGTTGTTGCGATGGAGTACGATTTAAGGAATAGAAGAGGTTGGTAAGGAGACTCTTAAAAATTTTTGGCTCGAGGAAATTCTCAAATGACTTGTCCCTACATTAGAAAGATATAATTAATTGTTGTCTTTGTTGCCAAACAAGACTTGCAATATTGAGTGAAACTTGGAGATGGATTATTTTCTATCATGGTTGATGAGTCTCGAGATTGCTCAATAAAAGAGCAAATGGCGATCGTTATTAAGATATGTGAACAATAAGGGGGAGGTCGTGGAAAGATTCTTGTATTTGATTCATGTTAAGGGAGACCCATATCGATATGTTTGAAAGAGGCAATTGACTTAGTATTTTACGAATTGGGATTATCAATGTCAAGATTGAGAGGTCGAGGATATGATGGTGCAATCCTAATATTGGAGAGGTGAATTTAATGGTTCTGAAAGCACTTATTTTAAGAGAGAGAATCCATCGGCATGGTATGTATTCATTGTTTTGCTCATCAAATTCAATTGGTGTGTGTGGCCGTATTTAAGGCAAATCGGTATGTTAGTAGGCTTTTTCAATTATGCTTGGGGATATTGTTACGGTATGTGGATCTTCTTGATGAAATATTGCAAGAGTCAGGAGAGCTACACTTGAAATGGGATGGGGAGATAAATATTTGAACGTATTGTTTGTCTGGTGCATTTACGTCTTGAAAATTTCTGGCCGTTATTAGATATATTCAATGATGAGCGAATTCTTTGAAGCGTTTTCAAGAAGGAATGGCGAGTTTGCTCGTAAAAATCTTTTGCTGAAAATCTACTAGTGCCGCTAGTGCTATTTAAATTGTAAGTTTTTTTTTTCGGTTATTTCCCGTTGTTGTTGAACTAATTTGAACAATGATTTTGTGTATGAAATATTATGATATTTTTAAGCTTATTTATTTGTTTTTTATGGATCTTTGACCCAGATTTTTACTTTGTCAGGCCCCAAAGCCCCCTTTTTCAGAGATTCCCTCGGGGAATTCCTGGATCCGCCCCTGGTTATACATGAAGCTTAAAGTAAGAGAAAAAAGCATAGAGTGATAATTATTTCCAATTAATTTCAGTATAAATTTGAGTAAATGATCAACAATTGACAAGTCAACCCAAAAGAAGGGAGTGAAGAAAAATTTCACAAATTCAATGATATTGTTTAAGCTCTTGCTCAGAGCTTTCTTCTAACAAAATTTGAGAGTCCTCCATCAAATCAGGGCTTAATCTAAACATAAGAACGCAAAATCTCCATCTGACTTAAGGGGCACCATCGCCATCCATAAATCGCCTTTCCTTCAACAATCATCAAAAGATCATCGTCGGTTAAATCTTGCTTAAGCCCAAGAGGGATGCGTTTTTCTTGAGGCTGTCGAAAGTGATGACCCCTTTGTCGGCGCTCTGTCCATCAGGAGTTGGGAAACCCATTACAGAGCTCTCCGATGAGACCATCGCCGCCCAATTTATCAGCCATGACTGGCAAGCGCATATCTTCGAATTGGGATTGGTTGTTGGACGCCATTATTGTGGAGATTGGGAAAAGTATTGGAGGAGTATATGAATTTGAAGATGTGGGTTTATTGAGAAGATTTGGAAGGTAGATATATACAAGAGGGAGATGGGGAGTGGACGATGAGCTGGGATGTGCGAAGGGAGGTTCGAGGAAGGAGGCCATTGAAAACTGGGTTGGATACTGTTTAAAGAGCATTATTCGGCTTCTGTGTCTCTTGTCTTTTAGGCAGGCCGCAGTTGCCTCTCTCTATTTCGAAGAAGATATTATCGGGGTATATTCGTCATTCCAAAGGTAAGGAAGTGAGGGAGGGGGGTTACATACCTTTTTCCTTGTTCTATTCCCCTTTTCTTTCTCGGGGTATGTTCTCGACTCTTCTATAAATTGAGTGCTTCATCGCTTAAAACAAGGAAATATACTCATAAAATTACCCAATTCAATTGTGGCCATAATATAATATTTTTAAACGTTTTTAAGACTTTTTTTTAAAAAATGAATAAAAAATTGAAAGTGGGTGAAAGACTAGAGAAGAAGAAAATGTAAAAATTAAAAAAAGCATTTAGATAGGAGAGAGAATGAGTGGGAGGAAGAATAGTAAGTTAATAATTGATTTTTTTATAAATATGTTAAAAATTATAAGAGTATAATGAATGATTTTTTTTTTTTTAAATATATAAACATTATGAGGCCATATAAATGTCTGAAACATTTCTGTAACTTGCTTTCCATTTATGGAATGTCCCTTACTTAAAGAAATGAAAGTTGTACTGGAATTAAAGTGAGACGGAGAGAGTAATTTATTTATTTAAAAAAAAAAAACAAATTTAAAATACATTTGTAAAATATAGAGAAAAGAGATGACGCTACACAAAAATTGAAAATTCATCTTTACAAATAAGAACTGATATATACGAATATGAAATCCTCAATAAACAATCAGTCACAATATTTGCGATTTGTTGAACATAATTCACTTAAACTAAACAGTTAGTTCAAAGCTTAAAATATTTAGTGTTGATAAATCATGGATGGAAGAATAGATTGCCTAAGAATCATGGATAATTCCACCTCAAATAACATTGGTCAGAGACCCAGAGAGTCGGTGATAAGCAAGAGGCCCTTTCTTAAGGGCCTCCTATATTCGATTTTATCGTTTTAGTCCTTTATTTTTTTTAGAAATATTCACATGACCCTAAAAATACAACTAACCCCTTATACAAATTTCTAGGCGTGGTTATTCGCAGCACACCTATTGTTCAAATTATAACGCTTTCCCCCTATTTAACTTATTTCTACCAACTAAATCATTTCACTTAAAAATTTCTTAAAATCAAATCCCTAATCATGTTTTCCTCTAAACAGAATCAAGGAAATCTTAAAAAATCAAATCACAATAATAAGTTTGCTAAACATAAAATCCGAGCAACCTTATTCAATCATTTTTAATTCTCAATCAATGTGTCTACTTTATTCATTTCAAATTAAAATACATGAACATCATATCCTTGATTATGTTTTTAAGACAATGGAAGATGTATATAAGAGAAACTTACTTCTCCTCTAACATAAGTCCACTATGGTAGATCTCCATACAAAAATTATCTCCAGCACGCTATCGATGCTAGCAGGTCATCTAATTTTTCTAATGCATCTAGGGGAGAGCATAGAGCCTTAGCTGAATACTTTAGGAACATCCTAGAGTTATTTGGTTCTCTTGATCCCCTCTTTGTAAAAAGAATGATTTGAAGAAGAAACCTTTTGATAAGGGTGATGGTGCGGCCGTGGTGGTGGGGCATCTGTTGGCTCTTATGGTGGGGAGGGTGGTTCTTTTGTTCACTAAATCAAGTTTTATTTTCTGTTGTCTGTATTTGTTTTTTTGTTTTATGTCATTTTGTATTTTTTTTTCTATTTATGTTTAATATATATATTAGACTTTTGTCCTTTTCTCTTATCAATTTTTATTTTTATTAGTTTCATTACATACAGTAAGCTTTTAGTTATCCTAAATAAGGGTTTCATGTATTTGTCAAAATTTCCTATTTTAAAGCAAATACATTCCCATAAATTCGTATCAAAAATTTGGGGTTCATTTTCCGAATACACCACGTCATGAAGATATTATTTATAATCATTAGACAACAAAATCAATTTGAAAAAAAAAGGATTTTAAAATTACATCATAACAATGTTTCTTGCAGTCTTCGATCAATAATTTTTATATTTTATAAAAAAAGTAGCAAACTTGATTCAAAGTATTAGACCTAAAACAGATGGAAGTAATAAAAATATATTGAAGACGACTCTTTATTATAAATATGTGACCTAAATCAGTTCAAGTATTAAAATTACAATTAAAAAGTAAATTAAAAAGTAAATTTATTAGTAGATCTAAGAAATTTTACCTTCGAAATCAAAGAACCGAATTTTGATTAAAAAAATGGAGTCGTAAACCGAATTGTGTCTTCAAAAGGAGAAGCAGTGCGTAAACAATCAACCCTCGATCTTGGTCCCAACCCTTAAAATTACAATTAAAAGTGAATTAAAAAGTAATTTTATTAGTAGATCTAAGAAATTTTACCTTCGAAATCAAAGAACTGAATTTGGTATCAAAAAAATGGAGTCTTAAACAATAACCCCTTGATTCAAAAATATTTGACATAAATCGATTCAAGTATTAAAATTACAATCAAAAAGTAAATTGATAAGTAGTTCTTAGAAATTATACCTTCGAAATATTGGGAACTGAATTTTGGAAGAGAAGGAGAAGAAGCGTAAACAATCACCCTCGATCTTATCAATCAACCTTGATTATCCATAACGGAACCTCATTTTCGACGCCCTTCATCGAGTATTGGTTTGGGAACGAAAGGGTATAGGTCGGCGTTGAAATTTAGGGTTTGTTCTCGATGGTTCTAAAATCTATTCCACGTTTAGGGAAAATTAGGTTAGGTTATTTGGATTTGGGCTTTTTTTTAAATGGGTTGGTTTTTTTTTGGGCGGGCTTGGGAAAAACAACTGCGTAGTTAAAGTGTGTGTTTATTCCAATCATTTTATTTGGCTTTACAATATTATTGTCTTATACATTGCTCTACTTTTTTTTTTTTTTGACAAATTTCCTAGACAATTTTCGTTTCATAGTGTCATTTATACATTAATTAAAGCCAAAAAAATGTACCTATTTTGTGCTTTATTTTGTTGACATATCATTTTTTTTTTGCGTAAAATAATGTTCAACATAATATAATGCCTCGTGGCTTCATCGACAACAAGTTCCCCGTCAATCTTCTCAAATCATGCCATTTTCGGATATAACTAATGGTAATGGTACATATTCTTTTGTCAATATTTATAACACTTATTGACAAAATCATTTATCTTTAATATGACAGGGAATGTGGTAAGAAGTAGTATATCAAACAATGGTAATGGAACTACTGCAAGAAACACCCCTTCTGATTCACAAGTATTTAATTTGAAGTCACAAAAATTGAAGGCTGCCAATGAATCTCAATTTATTAAAAAAACAAAATATCAAGACAGTGGTAACTATTCCTTCCCATTTCTAAATTTTTATCTTTCCCAACAGCCTTAAAAATTTATACCCTTTTTTACTTTTTTTTATAGGGACACCGTCGTCGAAATAATTGACTTGACCAATGATGAAGGATTTTCATTTGTTACACCTACTACTGCTAAGTCAAAAAGCAAAATTGGTAAATATTTCATTATTATTAGTATATTTCAAATTTCTAATTTCATTTGTAATTTTTTTTGTGTTTTTAATTTTTTTAAATTCACTTCTAATTTAAAGTTATGTGTTTATACGTATATCGCCTCCGATCACCCATTGTTTCTAATTCTACTCCTCGAGAAAAGCCTTCAAAGTCCAGTATTGAACCGTGATCCAAATAAGAATAGAAAACGAAAGAGTAATTCTGTTTTCCTAATCTTTATCTTTATATAAGAAATTTTATTACATTATTTTTAATTATTTTAATAATATTAATTTTTTCCAATTATTTAGGCTCATTTATTTCCCCGGTTCCATTTAATCTCAATAATTTGGATGATGATAATTATTTTACTGGAGGTACGTTTTACATTATTTTTATTTATAATATTATGTTCAAAACTATGTTCAATATTATATTTTTTATATTAGTTTTAATAAATATTCTTTTCCCATATAGATTACATGGATTTTGGTGACCCTTTACACGTATGTCCCCATTGCAATGCAATGTTTTGGTATGCAGAGAGGTTGAATAAACGTTTTAAGTCAACGTTGGCACCAAAGTATTCTGGTTGTTGTATGCATGGAAAAGTTCAATTACCTCCAATGCCTGAACTTCCGAACTTATTTAAAGATTTATTATATGGCGATTCTGAGAAAAGTCGACTTTTTAAGTCAAACATTCGATCCTATAATATGATGTTCTCATTTACTTCTATGGGAGGTAAGATTGATCATGGTGTTAATAGGGGAAATAGTCCACCCGTTTTCAAATTATATGGTCGAACTACCATTACATTGGTGGTTTGATACCAACCGAAGCGGAACCCTCCTAAATTTGCTCGCTTGTATATTTATGACACTGAGCATGAAGTTGACAATAGAATTCGTTGCATTGGGTATGTCTATAATTTCTAAACTATTTTTGTGTTATTTAATGCATCATTATTTTGTTTTTTTAATATTTACATTTTCTTATTTAATGAAACAAAATAGGGATGATCAAATTAAGAAGCTTTTGCATGAAGAGATTGTTAATGATTTGAAGAAGATTCTTGATGAGAATAATGTTCTTGTAAAGTCATTTCGAATGGTTCGTGACTCCTTGCAAGAAAAAAATGAAACCAATTTGAGACTCGAAACTAATTGCTAGGCGTAAAACCGATGGTCGATGCTATGATCTACCAACTAAAGATGATGTTGCATTGTTATTGGTCGGAGATTTCGAGAATTCAATTGGAGAGAGGGATATTGTTATCGAGACTCGCATGTGGTTGCTTCAAAGGATAACCGAGCTTCATCCTTCTTACTTAGGCTTGCAATATCCCTTGCTATTTTTATTTGGACAAGATGGTTATCGAGAATCTATTTTTCTCGTGGATGTCCAAACCGAATCAACAGATGGCAAACGCTATAAATTGAGCATGAGAGAGTACTTTGCTTATAGGATGCATCAAAGAGAGTCGTAGTCTCGATAATATTTTTCATCCGAAAGATTGTTTCAACAATACTTAGTTGATACATGGACAATGGTCGAGGCAGGACGTTTGACTTTTATGAGGACACATCAAAAGCAACTACGATGTGAAATGTATAAAGGTTTGATCAAGCTCTTGCTAAGGGAGAACATGACCCTTCAACTCGTGGCAAAAGAATATGTTTGCCATCTAGCTTTGTTGGAGGTGCGAGATTCATGATCCAAAATTATCAAGATGCAATGGCAATTTGCAGATGGATTGGTTATCCTAATCTTTTAATTACATTCACATGTAATCCAAAATGGCCTCGAAGCTCAACGATTCCTAAGAAAGAATGGCAAACAACCACAAGATAGGGCTGATATTATGTGCCGTATTTTTAAAGCGAAGTTAGATGAATTGATGGATGATCTAGAAAAGAAAGAAATCTTTGGAAAAGTTCTAGCAGGTATGAATTTATTTCATCTCTTATTTTCCATTTTATGAATTGAATTTTATATTTTTTAACATAATTTTATTTCTTCTATTATATAAAATTAATGTTACTATCACTTATGTTTTATAATTTCTAATTGTTACGCTTATTTACACAATTGAGTATCGTAAACGTGGTCTCGCCACATGTTCATATCATCTTATGGCTTGATCGTAAACCCGATGATTCTACCGTAGATAGAATAGACAAAATAATATCTCGCCGAGATTCCTGATGAATCTATAGATCCGCAATATTACAATGCCGTGAAGGATTTGATGATTCATGGTCCTTGTGGGAAAGCAGTGGCATAACTCTCCATGCATGGCTAAGGGTCGTTGCACCAAATATTTTCCAAAGAAATTCTCGTGGAGAAGACAATCATTGATGAAGATGGATATGCACTTTACAAGCGCCCGTAAAATGGTCGTATCGTAGTTGTGAAGGGAGTTAACCTTGACAACAGATATGTAGTCCCTCACAATCGGGTGTTGTTGATGAAATATGGTGCTCATGTCAATGTTGAATGGTGCACCCCAAGGTCTATCAAATATCTTTGCAAATATGTAAGCAAAGGACAAGATAGAGTTACCGTAACATTTTGTAAGACAGCCTAATGATGATGGCAAAGAAAGCAATTGTTGATGAGATTAAGAATTACTTAGATTGTAGATTCATATCCCCTTGTGAAGCTTCTTGGAGATTGTTGGGTTATGAAATTCATTACGTAAAACCCTTCGTTGAAAGACTCCGTCTTTCCATCTACCGGTGAACAAAATATTGTCTTCCAAGATGATGATGCAATTGACACAGCTAGATCGTCCAACTTCACGAGAAAGTATGTTTAATGCATGGATGGAAGCAAATGAAAAATATGGAGATCTAGCAAAGAGTTTGACATATGCCGAGTTCCCTACAAAATTTGTTTGGAATCGTAAAGAAAGAAGGTGGGATCCTAGAAAGCGTGGTTTCAAGATTGGTCGTATATTTTTTGTAGCTCCCGGACAAGGTGAATTATATTATTTGAGAACTTTGCTTAATTTTGTGCGCGGTCCAACTTCTTATGAGGAAATTAGACGTGTTGGTAATCAACAACATGGTTCTTTTAGAGATGCATGTTATGCTTTGGGTTTGCTTGATGATGATAAGGAGTACGTTGATGGTATAAAAGAGGCAAGTCAACGGGGAAGTGCTTCATCATTGAGAACCATGTTTGTCCGTTTATTGATGTCAGATCTTACTCAAGGCCCGAATATGTTTGGCATAGTTGCTTTGAATTTTTGTCGATGACATTCTTTACAATCAAAGACGTCTTTTAGATCATGAAGGTAATCCATTATACTCTAGCCAATTTAATTTATAATTTATAATATATTTTATTTATTTTGTTCTCTTCTACAAATTCCCATAGAAACTTAATTCTAAACTATTTACTTACTCTCTAATACCGCTTAATATATATATTCTTCTTTCTAGGACTTAAACTAAGCGATGAAGAAATCAAAAATCTTACTCTGGAGATTGAAAAACTTTTGCGTAGCAGAGGAAAAAGCCTTCGTGACTTTCCCGATATGCCTTATCCAAGCGATTTTGATCCCACTATTTACAACAATAGAATGATTTTAGAAGAGTTGAACTATGATAGAAATTCATTGGAGGCCGAGCACAAGCGATTATTGGAATTATGTACCGACGAACAGAGGCATGCTTACAACCTTATTATGAATGACATTGATCTTGATGTTGACGAGTTTTCTTTTATATGGATCCGGTGGAACCGGAAAGACTTTTTGTGGAAGATTCTTTCATCGGCGTTACGATCTAAGGGTGAAATCGTATTAAATGTGGCATCAAGTGGTATAGCATCACTCTTACTCCCTAACGGTCGCATCGGTCATTCCAGGTTTGCAATTCCATTAACTTTGGATGAAGATTCAACATGTAATATCAAACAAGGTACTCCTCTTGGTGAGCTTATGATTAAAAGTAAGCTTATAATTTGGGATGAAGCACCTATGGTTCATAGATATTGTTTTGAAGCAATCGACGTAACGTTGAGGGACATAATGAGGTTCAATCACACGTATAGTTTGAATCAACCGTTTGGAGGCAAGACATTGGTTATGGGTGGAGACTTCCGTCGATACTTCCACTCATTCCTAAAGGTACCGCACAAGATGTTGTTATGGCCACGATCAATTCATCATATTTATGGTCTCATGTCAAAGTTTTGAGGCTTTCCAAGAATATGAGACTACAACAAATTGAAAATGATGAAAGTGGTTTAGAACTCAAGGCTTTCTCAGAGTGGATATTGAGTGTTGGGGATGGGTCATATGGTAATGATAATGATGGTGAAGCCACAATAAAGATTCCCGATGACTTGATTGTTAATGAGTCGATGATTTCATCAAGTCTATTGTTGAAAGCACATATCCCAATTTCACCGATCATTTTAATGATCCCGATTATTTACGTGGAAGAGCCATTCTTGCTCCAACCCCGGATGTGGTTGAGAACATTAATGCCTATATGGTTTCGTACAACCAATACGAACAAAGGACTTATTTAAGTTCCGATTCTATTTGCAAATCAAGATAACTCCAGCTTTCTTTGAAGATCTTCATTCGACGGAGTTTTTAAACACTATCAAGTGTTCGGTCTACCTACTCATGAAATACATTTAAAGGTCGGTACACCGCCATGTTGCCGAGAAACATTGACCATTGTTCAGTGGTTATGTAATGGAACAAGGTTAATTATTACAAGGCTCTAAATCATGTTCTCGAAGGGAAAGTTCTAAACGGTAGTAATGTTGGTGATACTGTATTTATTCCGAGAATGACATTGACTCCAGCAGATATACGGTTGCCATTTAAATTACAGAGGCGACAGTTTCCGTTGGTTGTGTCATATGCAATGACAATCAATAAAAGTCAGGGTCAATCTCTTTCAAATGTCGGAATTTTCTTGAAGAAGCCTCGTTTTCGCCATGGCCGGCTATACGTTGCATTGTCTAGGGTCACAAATCGCCATGGATTGAAGATATTAATGTGCGATGATGAAGGAAACCTCACCAATGAAACTACAAATGTTGTTTATAAGGAAATTTTCCAAAATTTGTAATATTCATAGATGTTTGTTATTTTAAAAAAGTATTTATTTCTTTAAGTTAGATCATAAATAATGTATTTTACTTTCATGTCAATAAAGATTTTTTTTTTTGGATGGCCTAGCTTCCTCGATAAGCTAAGCGGTTTATTATTCGACCGCTAATCTTCTTCTTCTCTCGTTTCTCATTACTCCCTTCCGTCATCGCAATTAACAAATTGCACCAAAACCCTTTCTTCCCCAAAACCTCACCTACCTTCGGCTCACCTCCCCATTCACGCCGCCGCCCTCTTTCTTTCCCAACGTCCGTGTAAACGCAATTTCCTCTACTAATTTCTTCATATTTCCTTTTATTTTCTATTTCATCTCTTTGATATGTTCTTATCTATTTGGACAATAAAAATCCCTTTCGAGGTAGTTTTGCCGAACCGCTAATGGGGTGCTAAAACAATGTAATGCATATTTTGTATACTAAAATCAATAATACAAAGTCAATTTTATGTAAACCCTAACCATTAGTCTCGATTTGCATATCCAATTGAATCACCCTTTCCTCTATTTCAATCATCCGCATTGGAACTTTGTGATATTTTTATTTGTTCATCCGATTTTGTCATTTCATTTGTTCGGTTGGTAGCTATAGGATACTAGAAACCTGCTTCTCTAGGTTTGTTATTCTAATTTGTGGTTTTCAAATGAATTTCGTAGTTTTTGTTTGGTATATGATACTAGAAAGTGCTTTCAATCCATGAAGATTGTTGTTTTTTAGAGTTTTCTTCTCATGAATTGCTTTGTTTATACTTCGATTGCTTGGTTTTGTATGTTATATAAGACATGTCATTATGTCCCTTTTGAAATGATACTTACACTTAAATATGATGACAATGATCCTTCTTTGATACCACAAGCTTAAAAATCTCTTAACGGAAATATTTATTCTTAAGAGATGTTAATCGCTTTTTTTTGTAATGATAGACAATTTCTTACTTAGCTGCATATGAAATACTCCTCTACCATAGCTCATATAACAGTGTCAATTGATTTTTTCTTTCTTAGGAATTGTTATTGTTTTTTTTTTTTGCAGATCTTAGCTCTCTCTGTTTAGAAGAAGTATTGGTTAACTAAAGTCCAGTTCAATTATCGATGGAATTACAAAATCAGGTTTGCAACATCACTAAAGACTGAATCTTCAATATTAAATTTTGTATGTATTGTTTATTGTCATTGTATTCATTTGTTTCATAGTGGCTTCTATTATAATTGTTGGAACAGTGTCCAATTGAAAAGGAATGCTACCGAGAAGATTTCATGTGGTTGTGATAGATTCTTACTTCTAATAGCTTTGATATTTGTCATGATTCACAAGTGTTTAACGAACTTACGTTTATAACAATCATTGGTGGTAATTGTTGGTGAACCGTATTGGTTTTTAATTTTGGTTACTTTGCTCATTTATTCATTAGTTTGTTCCGTACAAGAAGTTTAATCTACCAATCAAGGAGTTCCCATTTTAGTAAGGCATAGACTGGAAACACTCGGTCTCCTTTACACTATCATTAGTATTGAAAGAAGCGGGTGTTGCGGTGTTGATGGTGCAATATTTGTGCGGCCCATCAATAACCATTTCAATTATTCCTTGATGCCGACATCATTAGCACATTATACTTATATTTATTTTTATTTTTGTTGAAGGTTCGAGGAAGCCTCGCATGATACCAGGTCATATATATGTAGTTTACGCAAGAGAAGTGGACATAACAAAAGGACATGTCCAGTGCGTAAAGAACAAGATATTGTTGATGTAAACAATTTTATTTTATGGAATAATGATATAATTTGTTGGTATGTTAACTGTGTTCTTATTTAGTATTTTTTTTATTTTTTGTTGCAGGTTGAAGTGAAAGGATCACATCGGAGAAGAACCAAAAAATATAGTTTGTGCAACAAAAGTGGACATAACAAAAGGGGTTGTCCATTGAGTAAAGAACAAGATGGTATTGAGGTAAACTATTTTAATTTATCTTATAATGTTATAATGTATTGGTATTTTAACCGGTGTTGTAATTTATAATTTTTTTTAATTTTTGTTTGCGAGTTTGAAGTGGAAGGAACGCAAGGGACAAAGAACCAAAAATGTAGTTTGTGCAATGAAAGTGGTCATAATAAGCGAGGATGTCATTTGGCTAAACAAATTGTTCCAATAATTCCCGAATGTGAATTTTTGATTAATGATTGTGATATGTTATTGAAAGATTTGTCCCACGCTTTAAATGAGGCGGAGGCAAATACACTTTTGGCCGAAAATGAGGTTATAAAGAGACTTAGTTTGCACTATATGTTATTTTTAGTTCTTTTAATATTTATGTACTAATGTTGTGTCTTTGTTAGGTTGTGAATGAAGGCTGTTGTTGAAGATGAAGCACAAGGCGGTCACTTCGGCGTCCAAGAGTTAGAAGGTCTAAGAGGCTCGAATGGAATCGATGGATAAAACCAAAGAAGATTGACACAAGTGTCATAGATTTGACAAAATAGTAATTTGAACAACTTCTTTATTTTGGTTGTAAAAAACTTTTATTTGGGAATGTTTGATCGAAAACAATTTTATTTTTTGCCTTTTTAATTTTAGTTGTAAAAAACTTTTGAATGGGGTAATCAATATTCATGACAACCGGTTTTTTGTTGCAAAATTTATTCAGTTTATGTGTTTCCTTCAGTATGAGTAATTGTTTTTCACATTGATTAACACAATTTTTTCCCAAGGTTATATCTCATTAGGAGTGCTCTGTTTTTCTATTGATTGGAGTATTTTATTTAGTTCACTTAATGCAGGTCTCACAATTTTTTATTACTTTTATGGGTTGACGGATATACAAAGAATCTACAATCCTAGAAAAACCATACTTATTTAGTTAGGTTTAAGATTGTACAAGTACCAAACCAATATTTAGCGCTATTTCAAGTTTTAAAATTCTACAAGTAAAGTATCATCTTTAATTAAGATCATTACTGTTTCACTTTTATGTTAATAAAAAAATTGAATTTTTTATGTTGTTTAACGTAAATTTTAAAAAGTGTTCTTCCCGTGTGTTTAACACACGGGTGATGTACTAGTTTGAGTAAATGATCAACAATTGACAAGTCAACCCAAAAGAAGGGGTGAAGAAAAATTTACAATCAATGATATTGTTTAAGCTCTTGCTCCAGAGCTTCTTCTAACAAAATTTGAGAGTCCTCCATCAAATCAGGGCTTAATCTAAACATAAGAACGCAAAATTCCATCTGATTAAGGGCACCATCGCCATCAAAATCGCCTTCCTTCAACATCATCAAAAGATCATCGTCGGTTAAATCTTGTAAGCCCAAGAGGGATGCGTTTTTCTTGAGGCTGTCGAAAGTGATGACCCCTTTGTCGGCGTCCATCAGGAGTTGAAACCCATTACAGAGCTCTCCGATGAGACCATCGCCGCCCAATTTATCAGCCATGACTGGCAACATATCTTCGAATTGGGATTGGTTGTTGGACGCCATTATTGTGGAGATTGGGAAAAGATTGAGGAGTATATGAATTGAAGATGTGGGTTTATTGAGAAGATTGGAAGGTAGATATATACAAGAGGGAGATGGGGAGTGGACGATGAGCTGGGATGTGCGAAGGGAGGTTCGAGGAAGGAGGCCATTGAAAGCCGGGTTGGATACTGTTTAAAGCATTATTCGGCTTCTGTGTCTCTGTCTTTTAGGCAGGCCGCAGTTGCCTCTCTATTTCGAAGAAGATATTATCGGGGTATATTCGTCATTCCAAAGGTAAGGAAGTGAGGGAGGGGGGTTACATACCTTTTTCCTTGTTCTATTCCCTTTTTCTTTCTCGGGGTATGTTCTCGACTCTTCTATAAATTGAGTCTTCATCGTTAAAACAAAAATATACTCCCTCCGTCTCAATTCAATTGAGCCATAATATAATATTTTTAAACGTTTTTAAGATTTTTTTTTAAAAAATGAATAAAAAATTGAAAGTGGGTGAAAGACTAGAGAAGAGAAAATGTAAAAATTAAAAACATTTAATAGGAGAGAGAATGAGTGGGAAGAATAGTAAGTTAATAATTGATTTTTTTATAAATATGTTAAAATTATAAGAGTATAATGAATGATTTTTTTTTTTAAATATATAAACATTATGAGGATATAAATGTCTGAAACACTGCTAACTTCTTTCCATTTATGGAATGGCTCACTAAAAATGAAAGTGACTCAATTAAAGTGAGACGGAGAGAGTAATTTATTTATTTAAAAAAAAAACAAATTTAAATACATTTGTAAAATGAAAAGAGATGACGCTACACAAAAATTGAAAATTCATCTTACAAATAAGAACTGATATACGAATATGAAATCCTCAATAAACAATCAGTCACAATATTTGCGATTTGTTGAACATATTCACTTAAACTAAACAGTTAGTTCAAGCTTAAAATATTTAGTGTTGATAAATCATGGATGGAAGAATAGATTGCCTAAGAATCATGGATAATTCCACCTCAAATAACATTGGTCAGAGACCCAGAGAGTCGGTGATAAGCAGGTGCAAGAGGCCCTTTCTTAAGGGCCTCCTATATTTCGATTTTATCGTTTTAGTCCTTTATTTTTTTTAGAAATATTCTCATGACCCCTAAAAAATACAACTAACCCCTTATACAAATTTCTAGGGCGTGGTTATTTGCAAGACACCTTATTTGCAAGGCACGAAAAATGGACAAAATTGTCCCTCCCGTACGCGAACGTTTCGTGTGATTATACACGACGTTGTCAGATATGTTTCGTATAAAAATACATGAAATGTATTGAGTTATTTCGTGTAGATTCACACGAAATGTTGAATAACATTTCGTGTGAAATGATACGAAATGGTTCTCAACATTTCGTGTATATTCACACGAAATTCACAGGAGAAATTTTCCTTTAGATTTCGTATGAATATACACGAAATGTTAAGAAATATTTCGTATGATTTACACGAAATGTCATTCAACATTTCGTGTATAAACACACGAAACACCCCACCAGTACGAATTTTTTTGCAAACCCAATTGCGTATCCTTTGAAATTGACATTGAAATTGAAAGCTAGGTTGTAAATTGATGTTACAACAATTTCCGACTCAAATTTATACTACAATTACGCATTGTAACATCCAATTTTAGGCATTAAATCTATTAGGGCTTCAAATTCAAATTTGGGTAAATTATCTGCTTTCAGCGAAGACAGCGGCGGTAGACGAGGTCCCAGTGGTAGACTTGGCGACATTGGGAATTTTCATCCGAACCATTGTAGAAGAATTGAGTTTTCCGGCGAAGAAACGGTGGTTGGCGTTGGGTACGTTGGAAATGGAGATGGGGAGGAGAGAGACCGACGTTCTTGTGCTTTGAAATGAAATTGTGATTTTTTTTTTTTTGTTATATATACAAGGGCATTGTGGTCATTTCAAAGTGCCTTACACATTTGGTGCCTTGCAAATAAAATTCACCAAATTTCTATTATATGTTTTTTGTTAATAAATCACGCACTTAAGTGTGGGCCCCACTAGCAAACCCATCTCATTTTTTATACTTATAACTACTTTTTTACTCACAACACATTTAATTATATATAATATTTTCTTAATGTTTATGCACATCCACTTTTATTCAATTGAACATTTACCAAAAACTACTTTTGAAAGATGGATATTACAAAAAAATAAACAAAAAAAATCAAACAATTTGGATATTACAAAAAACTCTTTAAATATTACAAAAAACTACTTTTTTATTTTATTTTATTTTGCGTTTATCTGTTAAATTTATCAGTAATTATCAGTGGTAAATGTATTTATCAGTGATAAATGTATTTATTAGTGATAAATGCATTTATCAGTGATTATCAGCGATAAATGTATTTATCAGTTGCTTAACAAAAAAACCAATCATAAAATACTTTTTAAAAAACTGATAAATGAATTTAACTGTTATTTTAACTGAAAAGGCTAAAAAAAAAACCTTAAAATAATATAAAAAAAAGAAATAAAAGAAAGGTAGTTTTTGTAATATCACACTTATATTTTTTTTGTAAATAACATATTTTTGAGCTAGTTTTTGATAAAAACTCCTTATGCATTTTGTTATGGGGCAGAAAGAGTGTATATATGTGTGTGCGTGTGTATTTGAGTAGGTTTTATAAATTAAGGGCCCAATAACTAAATTTAACAAAGGTTGAGACAGGCCTGCTCAGACACCTCGGTATCATGAAGCACCCCAATTATCAATAATATTTTCATCCCTTATCCTCCAACTATGTTTTTGGCGATGGTCAAGTAAAACTTGAACAATGTCCCAATTAGGCAAAATAAATCCCTCCCCTTCCCCATTTATCTCTCCCACGCATTAATTTTTTGCTTTGAGCAATCCACATACTAGAGATTTCGGGTTGTTGACTAAACGCCAACCAAGATTTCCTAACATTGAAAGGTTAAACAACCGAAGGTTATAAAAGCTTAAACCACCATGATTCTTACTAACACGAAGTTTGTCCCAACAAAGCCAATTCATACTTCGACTTCCATCACTCCGATTGATTGCTCCACTCGAACGAAATCATCACATTTGTAACTCCGTTTAAAGTATATTTGGTAAGAAAAATGAAATATTGGCTGATCCTAGTAACTAATAACAATGGCATCATCTTCTCATTAGATAATGCGAGATTCGCCTTTCACGATTCCATTACAAGAGAAAGATAAAAAACAAACAAAACAAATAGATGTAGGCTCTCTATAGAGAAAATAAAACAAAAGCCCTCAACGTACAAGAGAAAATAAATGCTCTCAACATTAAAAAGAAGCTCTAAGTGAATCTCTTCTGAATTTTCTCGAATTTAGTCTGCACCATGTTATTCCGCGATTTGTTTTCCTCCCTATTTTGATTTCTTTCTCTAATCTCAAGCTTTTGATAGTGGTGATTTGATAGAAACAAAAAGGGGAAGAAGAAGAGAGAAAAACTAAAATATAATATTCGAGACAAAAAATACTAAAATTTTGTTAAATTAAATTTATATTTACAAATTCTTAAGTAAATTGAGTTAAACATAAAAATCAATTTTTAAAACGAAAAAATAGCAGAAAACATTGTAGGCTTTAAGGAAAAGATAAAGAGTAGGCTAAAATGCAAAAATAGTACCCAAACTATAGGAATTTTTTTGATTTTAATAACCAAACTAGTTTTCATTGCATTTAAAGGTAATCAAACTATTTTTTTGTTACATCCAAGATACCTCATTCTGACGCTTCCATTTTTTCAATTAAATAAGCATGTAATATGTACACGACTAATTTTATTAGGCGCAAAATAAGAATCACAACCATCTTCATCTTCATCTTCAGCCTCACCCCCTCCATCTTCTTCCTTCTTCATCCTCGACAACAATGGAAGACCAAAAGAAACCCAAATCCATCTCTCTCTCTCATACCGCCCCAATCCACAATCCTCCCCCCTAGCCGACCCTCCACTCATCAACGTTATAACCCCGTCGTCCCTCACCAACCAACTCTGCAAGTGTGTCGGCTACCAACAAACGAAATATATATCCCAAGTAGAGCAACAAAAGAGAGGGTGAAAGAAATGGTAATGGTGAGATCTGGAAAAAAAGAATGGAGAAGAATCAAGAGATCAAGAAAGGGGGAGGTACATGGGTAGGGATAGAGCCGTCAATACAGGAATACGGGACGGGACGAAATTACGTTGTCCCACGACGGGAACGGGATGAAACGGGACGGGACTAAAATATTCCGTCTCATCCCGTCCCATTTGTGGGACGCGGGATCCCGCGTGACCCATGCGGGACCCGTTGACTAGGAGGGATAAGCGTTGCCTAGGCGCCAAAATCAATATTGATAAATATAAAACAAGAAACTCCAACTCCAAAGTCCAAACTACATATTTATAAAACATAACATAAGTTACAAAACACACAGAATTGCATTTCTTCTGACAGCGGCACTCAACATTCACATTCGGCCATTCAGCAAGCACTCAGCCATGGAAAAAATCCTAACTTACAGATGATATAGCAAGTGTATTACAAGTTACAACTTAGTTAATAACAAAATAAGTTAATAACAAATTACAAAATCCAACTCATATTCCAGTTTCAGTCACTGATGAAAGACTAAAATCCATTTCCCAGAAAGACCATGCGATGCGACCTGCGTCCTGCAAGAAACAGAAGTAATTTAATCAACAAACTTACAGAAACTCTTGTAAGGTCAGCAAACTCATTGACAGGCTGACAGCTAATTTATATGGTTTTTTCATGGCCTTGTTAAAGGACTCAATGTATTATTCAACATTATTGTGGAAGGGAGTTTGAACATAAGCAGCAGCCAGCAGGGAACAGTCAGTATGATGTAGGGGAATATGGGGTCTTGATCTTGATACAGAGGCCGGATATGTGATTGAATCGTGTATAATCCACTTTCCGAATAAAGTATTTCGACCCTTAATGCCTGGGTTACACAAAATCTTTATTGGGATAAGACAATCACGCAATTTGTTTTCTAGGCAAAGAGAACAAATCAAAACTTTGAGAATTGTTTGCTTTCGTTATTGTTGTATCACTTGTGTTTTTCATCTATGTACAACTGAGATCAATCTCTGTATATATACAGATGGGGAGGTATTAGTTAAAGGGTACAATCAAAAGACATGATTTTAGCCAAGCAATGTGTCTCTTCATTTTGAAAAGGCATTTGTACAGGAACTGCACGGCCGTGTCTTATGAACTGCACGGCCGTGTTGTTCATACCTGCACGGCCGTGTCATATGAACTGCACGGCCGTGCTGTTCATACTGATCGGCCGAGCACATCAGCAAAAAGTGCTACCCTTTAACTTTTACTTCTATATCGAGGTTGACTTCGTTTTAGCTCAAACGAGTGTGTACTCCACACTTTCCCTTACTCGTATCCGAGTCTAATACGAATCACATTGATCTCTTAGTGAATCACCATTACAATAAAACAAGTTGATGACACTAAAATCACCAACAAATCCTCCATTTTAGTGTAATCCTTTCGATTTACTAAACTTTATAAATAACGAAACAAACGAATGCATAAATGAAAATGTCTTGCGATTGAATTTTCATCTTAGTATAATACACATTTCAAATACTCGAGAATCGGGGTGTCGTAACGATTGAACCCGTCAACTCATATGAATACACGAAGATACTATACACATAAGTTCAGTACAATTCTCTTTGTTTAATCTTGACACTTTTACAAGCCATGTGTCCATATCCATTAGTGAACATATAGGAAGCCAAGTCCTAGCTTCTTGAAGCGGCAAAACTTCATGTCCATATAGGTAGTTCCTTTAATCTTGCACCTGCATTTGCAATTTTTCAAAGGAACTATTAAGAAGATATTCTTCAACCTAACCTTTACTTGCAGTCCGAACACATACCTTGGGAAATAATAACATGTGTTCCAATCTCCAACTGCGAGCTTTCCACATTGAATTCAAGCTTCTAACGTTGTATTAGAAGGGAATTGGGTATCTCACAATTAGAGGATTAAATGGACTTTAATCCCATTCCCATTGCAGACTTATTTACCAAGTCTCTGCTAACCCCTTCGTCAAGTGGTCGGCCAAATTTTGTTGCGACCGAACAAACTCAACCGATATCACACCATTCATGATTAACTCCCGAATCATACTATGTCCGACACCCAAGTGTCTAGACTTGCCATTATAAATCGACTATAGGCCCTAGCCAAGGTGGCGGCACTATCACAATGGATAGACATTGGTGATATCGGTTTTGGCCATAATGGAATCTCATATATCAAGTTTCGAAGCCACTCCGCTTCTTTTCCGGAGAAGCCAATGCTACAAACTCAGATTCCATTGTAGAATGTGTAATACATGTCTGCTTTTTGGAAGCCCAAGAAATGGCACCTCCTCCAAGTAAGAACACCCAACCACTAGTAGAAGATGAATCTTCTTGGTTGATCCAACTAGCATCGGTATAACCTTCTAATATAGAAGGATGTCCACTATAACACAAACCATAGTCCATAGTACCTTTTAAGTACTTGAACACCCTTGTTATAGCATGCCAATGCTTTGTCTACTAGGATTACTAGTGAACCCGCTCAATCTTCCAACCGCATAAGCAATATCGGTCGAGTGCCCGTCATAGCATACATCAAACCGCCAATGGCTTTTGAGTATTCGAGCTGTGACACAGTGTTTACCAGTATTTGATACAAGTTTCTCAAGAGGATCCATGGGAGTACTAACTTTAGAACAATTATCACAATTAAACCTCTTGAGAATTTTCTCAATATAATGAGATTGTGATATTGCAATTCCCTTGTTCATCCGTTTAATCTTTATACCAAGAATTACATCGGCTTCTCCCATGTCCTTCATTGAAAATTTTGATGACAAAACTTCTTAGTTTTATCAACTACATTTTGGTCAGTGCCAAAAATCAACATGTCATCTACATATAGACAGATGATTACACCTTTACCGGATTCATCAAATCTGCTATATACACATTTGTCAGACTGATTTAATACAAAACCATTCGACAAAACAACCTCATCAAATTTTTGATGCCACTGCTTAGGTGCTTGCTTCAGCCCATACAATGACTTAATTAACTTACATACCTTATGCTCATTACCTGGCATAACAAATCCTTCAAAGTTGCTTCATATACACTTCTTCTTCCAAATCACCATTTAAGAATCTTTGTTTTGACATCCATTTGATGGATCAATAGATTACGAATAGCCGCCAAAGCTATCGAAATCTAATAGTAGTGATACGAGCAACCTAAGTGCATAGGTATCGAAGTAATCGATCCCTTCCTTTTGTCTAAAGCCTTGGGTTACCAATCGAGCTTTAAACTTGTCGATAGTTCCATCGACTTTCATCTTCTTTTTGAAGATCCATTTGCACCCCAAAGGTTTACACCTGGTGGTAAATCGACAAGACCCATGTATTATTTTCCACAATAGAACCAATCTCATCATCGATGGCTTCTTTCCAAAAACCGGCGTCTCGAGATTTTATTGCTTCATCATAGGTTCTTGGATCCTCCTCTATACTATAACAAGTAAGAGTATTGAGATTCAATTTGATCTCTTGATCCCATAACTAAATATAGTTGAAAATCGTAACCATATGATTTAGCTTTCCTTACTCTTGTACTCTTACGAGGTTCGGGTGTCTCACTTGGTACATCAATTGAATGATCATCCATTTGAGATTCAGCCGACATTGGTATAATATCCTTGGGTCTAGGTATCGAAGAGAAACGATTCTCATCAAAGATTGCATCTCTTGATTCTATAATTGTGTTTATAGAAATGAATTCATTAGGTTCTATAACATAAAACCTATATGCCTTGGAATGCTCAAAGATATCCAACAAAGATGCAATCAATACCTTTTTCTCCCAACTTTTTCCTTTTAGGGTCCGGAAGTCTAACCACGGCCCTACATCCCCAAACTCGCAAAAATGTCAAGTTTGGTCGTTTCTTATACCAAAGCTCATATGGGGTAATCTTGTTCCTTTTATTAGGAACTCTATTCAATAGATGACAAGCCGTTAACATGGCTTCACCCCAAAACCCGTCACTCAAGCTAGAGTAAGACAACATGGCGTTAACCATTTCTTCAAGAGTTCTATTCTTCCTTTCAGCCACACCATTTTGTTGTGGTACATAAGGAGCCGTAGTCTCATGAATTATCCCTACGGATTGGAAATATTTAGGATCATAATATTCACCACCTCTATCCGTACGTAAGGTTTTAATCAAGCCATTAAGTTGAAGTTCAACTTCAGTTTTATAAATTTTAAATTTATCTAGGGCTTCATCTTTTGCATGCAGCAAATAAATATAGCAAAACCTAGAGACATCATCTATAAAAGTGACAATATACTTTTTATTGCCTAAAGATGGAGTTGCATGAAAATCACATAAATCACTATGTATCAATTCAAGTTTTACGTAATTCCTTGTAACACTTTTAAAAGGTTTCCTAGTGATTTTTGTTAACACTGCTGAAAGTATTACACCTTTCCGTATTATTATCAATAACGGGAATCAAACCATCTTTGGACATTTCAAGCATTCTTTTATAGTGCACATGTCCTAACCGAGCATGCCATAATGAGGAATTAACAACAACAGAGGAAGTCATATAAACAGAACTAGAGTTAACAGGAATTTTATTCAAATTCAACATAAACATCCCATTGTTATAATAACCAAATCCTACAAATACACCCGACTTCGATAAGATATACTTATCGGATTCATAAACTTGTTTATAACCACACTTGTTCAAGACAGGACCAGAAATTAAATTCTTACGAAGTTTAGGTACATATAAAACATTAAACAAAGAAATCGTTTTTCCCGAACTAAATTCCAATACCACACTTCCTCTTCCTTGAATAGGAGCGGAATGGTCATCACCCATGTAAAGGACAGATCCGTCTTCCATTGGTTCGTATGTCTTAAACCAACAACGATCTTTACAAACATGAGCAAAGGGCACCGGAATCAATCCACCACGCAATAGCATCATCCTGCACATAAAATGCCTCAGAAATTATTGAAACAGAATTTTTAATAAATCTGTTCCAACTATGAATTAAATTTTGACCTTGGTTTTGAGAATGGTCCTTAGACCCCTTTCCCGAACCACTTGTGCTTGCGCCTTTCTTGTTGTTTCCAACACGACAATCCTTCTTAAAGTGACCAGTTTTGCCACACTTCCAACATGCCAATTTAGGCTTCTTGTTGGGACCAGAACCATTGTCATTGAAACTACGTTTCTTTCCTTTGTTTTTATTGTTTCCACCCTCATCAATCATATTGATCGAGGGTCCAGCAACTTCTTTTCCTTTGCCTTTGTCATCTTCTTGCGCCCTAAGAGATTCCTCTATGCGCAAGTGACTTCCAAGTTGAACCAAAGATAGATCGTCTTTACCATGTTTCAAGGTGTGTTTGAAATCCTTCCAGGAGGGAGGCAATTTATCAATCACACTTGAAACAGATATTGACTCATCCATCTTCAATCCATGTTGTGTATATTGTCCAAGGATTCTAAGGAGTTCATTGAAGCTGCTTGTTCCATGACAGGTCTTGAATCGACCATTTTGTAATTATTAAAATTACTCACAAGGAACTTCTTACTAGAAGCATCCTCTGCCATGTACTTGGATTCAAGAGAATCCCATAACTCTTTAGCAGATTCCTCATTTTGATAGATGTCAAATAAAGGATCAGACATACCGTTCAATATGTGTCCTCTGCAGATGTAGTCATCGTTCTCCCACTTCGATCTACGTCTGACGGCCTCCAAGTTATCCTCTTCAAGCAATTCTGGAATTGGAGTAGATAGAACATACACCACCTTTAATGTTGTCAAAAGGAAGTGCATCTTCTTTTGCCAACGTCTGAAATCTTGCCCTTCAAACTTGTCTAGCTTTCCAAACTTTGTTGTCATCTCCTTCACAGTAGCCATGAGTATCACCAAATACTTTATTCGTTTGTAGGGGAATATGGGGTCTTGATCTTGATACAGAGGCCGGATATGTGATTGAATCGTGTATAATCCACTTTCCGAATAAAGTATTTCGACCCTTAATGCCTGGGTTACACAAAATCTTTATTGGGATAAGACAATCACGCAATTTGTTTTCTAGGCAAAGAGAACAAATCAAAACTTTGAGAATTGTTTGCTTTCGTTATTGTTGTATCACTTGTGTTTTTCATCTATGTACAACTGAGATCAATCTCTGTATATATACAGATGGGGAGGTATTAGTTAAAGGGTACAATCAAAAGACATGATTTTAGCCAAGCAATGTGTCTCTTCATTTTGAAAAGGCATCTATACAGGAACTGCACGGCCGTGTCTTATGAACTGCACGGCCGTGTTGTTCATACCTGCACGGCCGTGTCATATGAACTGCACGGCCGTGCTGTTCATACTGATCGGCCGAGCACATCAGCAAAAAGTGCTACCCTTTAACTTTTACTTCTATATCGAGGTTGACTTCGTTTTAGCTCAAACGAGTGTGTACTCCACACTTTCCCTTACTCGTATCCGAGTCTAATACGAATCACATTGATCTCTTAGTGAATTACCATTACAATAAAACAAGTTGATGACACTAAAATCACCAACATATGATAGTAAGATGTATTAATAGTACAGGTCACACTATTTGCTCTTATGACTATCGGATGATTAAGTTCTATAACTATATAGCTATGTTAGGTGCTGTTCAATATCACTGAAAAGTAAACAATAAACTTGGCACTGAATTACAAGTGATGGACGTTTTCAAGCCCCGGCTGTCAGGAACTGGAAGTTGTTATCAGCTGAAACTTAGACAATGACCTCAACTAAATTGATAATCACAACAAGCTAAAATATTAACACTGTTATGATAACAGGGAATAAAAAACTAAACAAGATAACGCACAAAATTTGTAATTTCTTGCATCATGATTCAAGTTCAAGTTTAAGTTTAAGTTCAACCATATCAAGGATAGACATGGGAAATGGCTCCAATGAACAAGTAAAAGAGTCAGTTTCTCAAGGGCAAGAAGACCAGAAGAAAATGTTGTATATAGAAAGGGGGTGACTCACCAGATTAGATTTATAAGTTTATCAAGCTGCAGCAAATTTAAACAACATCCATTGTCAACCGCATCCCTCCTGTGGACATACAAGATACTGTGGTCAAAATCAGCTTACTCAACATTCAGTAAGAATAAAAGACGCAAATTACGGTCTTACATGGTAACTAAGGCCCTTCCACTAATAGATGCTAGTTAGTTTATTGCCGCCCTATGGTCAAAATCAGCTTACTCAACATTCAGTAAGAAGTCCCAATTACAGCCATGCCAGCAGGAAAAATATCAGGAGTAGAAAGGCGAAGCCAAAACACATACCATCTCATTTCAAGCCAGTACAATTATTCAAGATTTAACAAACTACCAGAGGTTTATAAAGACAGTTAATTAAAATTTAGAACATTGTTATACTGCTTGCAGCTTCAATTGATATTAGGCCATTTTGTCTTCCATGAAAATGTACAAGTATTAAGGCTTCATCTTCATTCTATTTCCCATTTAGTTCATCAGTTCTGGATATTGAGCTTGAGAATATGCATCACAGCTTTTCGAACTCATCCTATACTACAGTAGTTGTAATGGAAGAGAAAGAGGGAAATGGAAGCCCCCCCAGGCAGCAGTAGTTCAATGAAGTTAAAGAGAAAGAGGATACCTGAGTCGCGGTGCCGCTGAATCACGGTGACTGAGATCGAGATTCGAGAGAAGAGGAGAAGAAGGAACGATGGGGAGAGGTGAGAAAGAAAGTGCTCGTCGCCTCGCCGTTCGCCAAATCGTCGGGCTCTGTGGCTGCGCTGCGGAAGAGAGAAAGAGAAAAGAAAAGAAAAGAAAGGGTTAATTTAGATTAGGGTTAGGGTTATTTTGTTTTTGACTCGTTTTTGTTTTTTGTGTATTTTTTTTTTAAAGAAATGGGAACGGGACGTCCCGTCCCATCCCGCGTCCCAAACGGGACGTCCCGAATAGTCCCGTTTTCAAACGGGATTAAAAAATGCGGGATTAAAAAATGCCGTCTCATTCCCTCTCATTTGTAGGTTGAGACGGGACGTCTCGACGACAGGACCGTCCCAACTTGACGGCTCCAGTGGGTGAGTAAATGTTTTAGTGGGTGTTAGAGATGGGCAAATTAGTTAGGAGAGAAGTGATCGTCCGAGAGATAATTTTGTCGGCCGGCCATGGAAAGGAAGAAGATGGAGGTGAAGGTTGGAATTGGGGAGAGGGACGATTTGTGATGGAGGTGGAAAGGGAGAGGCAAAATGTTATTTTGTTTTCCATTTCAGCGCCATAGTTCTTTATTTAGTCCATCTTTTATTTTCAAATTTGACATATTGAATCTCCAAAGTTTATAAAATTTATAAAATTATGAATTTTCTATTTTACCCTTAAAATTTTTGATCACATGCATTTTACATACGAGTATTTATTTAACTGAAAAAAACGGATGTTGATAGAAGAAGATTCCTTGAATGCAACAAAAATAATTGAATTGTCTTAAATAATGTAACGAAAACTAGTTTGATTTTGAAAATCAAAATTGCCCTAAATTTGAATATTTTTTTTGCATTTTTTGTCAAAAGATAAATAAACCAGCCCCACAAAAAGAACGTGAACACCAAGAAAAATACTCACGGCAGATCATATTTTTATGAAGAGAGATCTTTTGTACTACTAATAATAAACCAAATGGACAGGTTTTAGAAGCAATACATAGGGGCGTTTGGTTCGTCAAAATTGGTCATTTCATGGCGGAATGAAATGGTCAATTTCGTTGACTTCATTTTTTCGTCGCGTTTGGTTCAAAATTTTCATTCTCTCGAAATGCTTAATTCCTTGGCTTGATGAAATTTGCCATTCCCTCCATATATGGAAGGAATGGCCAATTTCCTTGGCAATGGAATGAAAAAAAAATTATGACCAAAATACCCCTACCTACCCCCCACCCCCTGCCTACACCCTCCCAATCCAGCCCCATCCCACCCCCACATCCAGCCCCCCCACCCCACACGATTTTTTTTTTGCACCCCCTGCCCTACCCCCCCTCCCCATCCAACCCCTGCCCTACCCCTCACCCACGAATTTTTTTTTTTTTTTTTTCAAAAAATCCCCGCCTACCTTCCCCTCATCTAGCCCCCCCTGCCCTACCCCCCCACAATTTTTTTTTTTTTAAAAAAAAACCCCTGCCTACCTTCCCCCATCCGGCCCTCTACCTCCCCCCACCCCCCACCCCCACAATTTTTTTTTTTTAAAAGATCTCCGCCTACCCCCCCATCCACCTCGCCTACCCACCCACCCTCCACCCCCACCCCCACCCCCACGAAAAAAAAAATATTTTTTACTCATTTTGCATGCCCCCTACCTACCCCACCCACCCCCTACCCCCCCCCCCAAAAAAAAAATAAATAAATTATATTTGGTCTTTTTATATGTTTTCATTTCATTCCTATAATTTGTATTTTCAAACCAAACATGATTTGCCAAGGAATTGAATGACAATTTCATTCCATTCCGTGCCAACCAAACGAAGGATTTGACTAGTTTTTTTCCATTCCAATTCCTTCATGAATTCCATTCCATTGACCATTCCATTCCTTCACTTTTTTTCCACCGAACCAAACGGTTTATTCATTTTTGGTCGCTTATAGACCTGTCAATCGGGTCGGGTCGGGTTGAGCCGGGAAGCGGGTAACGGGTGAGACGAGTAATACCTGTTACAACTCATTTAACATACGGGTCGAATGAGGCGGGTCGACTCGAATAACCCGATAAGCTCAACTCTTTTTTTTTTTTTGAATTACTCGGCTAGAAAAACTATTTTTCAAAAATAAATTAATTTTTTTTGACCTGGGGTGGGGGGGGGATAGGGGTAGGGGTGGGACTGGGGTGGTTAAAAATAATTTTAAATGTTTTAATTTTTTTTTTGACTCGGTGGGGTGGGGTGGGTAGGGGGTGGGCCAGGGGGGGCAGGAGGAGGGGGGTTGTTAAAAAAAAATTTAAAATAATTAAATTTTTTCTTATCCGATGGGGGGGGGGGTGTTAGGGGGTGGGTGTGTGGCAGGGGGTAGTTAATAATAATTCTTGTTGTGTGACAATTTCTTTTATAATCTTTGCTAATCTGTTTTTTCTATGTATATATGTCATATTTGGGGAAGGGGGGGGGTTTGGGTATGGGTTAAAACTAAATTTATTTTGGTTCATCTCCCTTATTAATATAAATATAACGGGTTGAGACGAGTTGATGAGTTGACCCTCTTTAACCCGCTAAATTTAACGGGTTAAAGCGGGTAACTTGTTTCAACCCGAAATTGTTAATGAGTTGGGTCGGGTCGGGTAATTAGCGAGTTGAATTGAGCGAATTCTTGGGTAATGGGTAAAAATTGACAGGCCTAGTCGCTTAGGTACTTTGACCTACACACGTAAGTGTACCACAAGTATACATTTTAGTTCAATATAAATGTTGCATATTATTTATTTATTAACTTGATTGAATTTTAATTAAAAATTTGTGTAAGTGAGGGACAATTGATGATTAGGCTATAGACAATAAGAATGATGCACCTGACTAATCATTCTAGATTCAGGATTCTAACCGAGAGACGATCTTCCACAACGTTTTTAGAAGCAAGATTTCTACGACTTGAAATTAGGGCTTACGATGGCTGCACTTTCAAAATCTTGTTCGAGCTGCTAATCAACAGACCAAGAATGAAATGTAACTCTGCACGTCGAAAATTGAAGCACAAGATTTGTCTCACCGTATGTCCATATCTTGCATGAAAGAAGGACAAAAAAAAAATGCTTTGAATAATTAGTCTTAATATGTCCGTCAAATTTCGACGAATTATTCACTAGTTTCTTGCAAAATGGGAAAATACCAAGTAACATAAGGATTTATTTTCAAAATTTGTTCTCAATGTACATAATTATAATTGACCTCTCTTTGGACTAACTCAAGTGACTAATTAGCTGGGTCAGAAAAAGTCCATCTATCAACATTCCATTCCACCTAGGGAACCTTTTGAATTATTCTCTCACGCTTTACTTACCATTTACGCTACAAAAATTTTTGGGAAAAATCTGTTTTTTTGTGTTTCTTTTTTGTAAGTTATAAAAAATTATATTTTTGAATACTATCGATTTGGTGTTTTAAAGCTTAAACTCACTGTTTATTTTAAGACTTAAATTCACTATTTTATTTTCTAGCTTAAACGCACTGTTTTAACGTTTAAACTTACTATTTTATTTTTTAGGTATTTTAAGGCCTAAACTCAATGTTTTAAAGTCCAAACTTGATATTTTTAAGGATGAAAGTGGGTTTTTTATAATTTATGGAGAAACAGATTTCCCTTAAAACTTACTCTTTACTTACGCTAATCTATTTTCTGTCTCTTTAATTTATCTCCGTAAGTGACAATTAAAACATTTATTTGCCCTAATTTCCTCCTCTGTCAATGTCTATCTTCATCTTTTCTCACCTAAACCTTTTATTTATTGTTGGGCCCATTTAGTCTACTGAAATTCTCAACATACACCTACAAATTTTCCACCACCTTTTAAAAAATAAAATAAAAAACTTTTTCCTCTTTATCAAACCTATTAACTAAGGCACCATACCCAGGGACGTATCTATATAGGCGCAAGGGTGGGCATATGCACACCCTTGCTTTTTCAAAAATGTTTACTGAGTAGTTTAAAAATAAAATAAAATTAGGAATGCAAAGTGTATTAATTGAAAGACAAGAAATGCAAAGTGTAACAACAGAAAGTCAGAAACCCTTTTTTCTTAAGCTATTATTATCATTATCATTATCATTATTATCATTATTATTATTATAATTATCATTATCATTATTATTATTATTATTATTATTATTATTATTATTATTATTATTATTATTATTATTATTATTATTATTTTCATTATTATTGGATCTTCATTTTTTCCGTAGTCTTAAAATTTGAACCCCCCCTCTTTTAAAAAAAATGTCTCTTTCATTAATGAATGCTTTAAGCTGTTATAAGAGTGATTGGTCTAAGCCGGAGATAAATTTTAGTCGTGAGTTACGATTTCAGTCAGTGATTGGTCGCGTGAACGAAGATTGATAATCGCATTTCGCGGAATTATTATTATTATTATTATTATTATTATTATTATTATTATTATTATTATTATTATTATTATTATTATTATTATTATTATTATTATTATTATTATTATTATTATTATATTATTATTATTATTATGCTTTAAGCTGTTATAAGAGTGATTGGTCTAAGCCGGAGATAAATTCGGCTAGTCGTGTGTTCTGATTTCAGGTCAAGGAGTCAAGTGATTGGTCCTGCCACGTGAACGAAGATTGATAAGCACATTTCCTGCGGCATCTCTTTTAAAAAAATGTCTTTTTCATTAATGAATGCTTTAAGTTGTTATAAGAGTGATACTTAAAAATATTTTTATTAACGAATGCTTTAAATTATTATAAGAGTGGCAAAATTTTGATCCCCCTCATTCAAAGTCCAGGATCTGCCATTGACCATACCGTATTGATTTCCAACGCCTTCACCATTCCAAAGACACCATACTCTTCGATCAGACTTGGTGTAAGATTTTTGATATCTTGGAGGGGGTGACAAATGAAAATGAACTTTAATTTCGTTACCAAACCTTACAAAATTTCAACCCAAGGGGCCAATTCTAACAATAAGCTTAAGTAGAGGGGCAAATTTAACTACTACTGTAACAAGTAAACCACCACAACGGAAAGTTCCGAACTAAATTCAAAACAAAACAACTCTCCATTCACCGTTGTTTCGCTGTCACGCTTTGTCTTGTTGACACTAGTCCATTAATTTCTCCAAATTCTAACCTCATCAATCCCAATCAACTAATCTACACGCTTCAATTTTTGACCATGCCCGACCCTTTAAACAATGGCTCTTCTTCTAATCAATGGAGGTTTACCGGCGCATTTATGGAACAACAACGCCAAATATTTATTCTTTCTTTCTCTCTCTTCTTCCTCTTCTTCAATTGTTCCGCAATCGATAATATTCCGGTTAATTCCAACCTTAAAGACGGCGACACCATTATCTCCGCCGCCGGCAACTTCGAATTGGGGTTTTTCACTCCAGCTGGTGGTAAGGCTAGTAATCGGTACTTGGCTATATGGTACAAGAAGATATCAACGTGTACTACGGTTTGGGTTGCCAATCGCGAGTTTCCGGTGACGGATAGTTCCGGGTTGTTGAGGTTGAACCTTGACGGAACCCTAACTCTTCTCAGTAGCAGTAACAGTAGAATTTGGTCTTCTAATTCGTCGAGATCCGTTACGAATCCGGTGGCTCAGCTTCTGGATACCGGCAATTTTGTTATCCGGGATGAAAATGATGAAAACCCGGATAATTACGTCTGGCAGAGCTTTGATTATCCCGGAGATACGGCGTTACCGGGGATGAAGTTTGGAAAGGATTTAGTGACCGGTTTAGACAGGCGGCTTACGCCGTGGAAGAGCTCAAATGATCCTTCTCCAGGTAATTTTACTGCTTTGATTGATACAATTGGATATCCACAGTTTGTTATGAAGATGGGTTCTGTTATACAATACCGGCCTGGACCCTGGAATGGTATTCGGTTTAGTGGACAACCGAATATGAAACCCGATAATCTTTACACTTTCAAATTTGTTATGAATCAGAAGGAGATTTACTATGAATATGATCTCGTTGATAAATCGGTTTTTATGAGAAATGTGATAAGTCCCCTCGGCAACATTGATCTAAGTTATTGGATTGATCGCACCAAAAGTTGGTCCATTTATATCACTTCAAATACAGATAGCTGCGACCGATACGGATTATGTGGGCCACACGGGAACTGTGATGTAAACAGCTCCCCGGCCTGCAATTGTTTGGATAAATTTGAGCCATCTACTCCGCTACAATGGAATGTAGCAGATTGGTCTGGGGGATGTAAGCGAAAGACGCCTTTGGATTGTGGGGCCGGGGAAGGGTTTATAAAGTATTCGGGCTTGAAATTGCCTGATACAGAAAGCTCGTGGTCGGACCAAAATATGAATCTTGATGAATGTAAGAAGAGGTGTAAGAGTAATTGTAATTGTACAGCCTATACAAATTTGGATATTAGAGGGAGTGGAAGTGGATGCTTACAATGGTTTGGAAACCTGATTGATATGAGATCATACACGGGTAATGGACAAGATATTTACATTAGAATGGCTGCCTCAGAATTGCCTCCAGAAGTTAAGAGCTCTGGTGGAAACAAACAAATGACAACCATTATTGTCGCTGTACTTTCTGTATTACCAGTTGTAGTTCTGGGCCTAGGCCTATTGTACATATGCAAGAGGAGGAGGAAGAGAAGAGAAGAAGAAGGTAATGAATGTTATGTACTGAAATTACCTTTGCATGTGTTTAAATAATTGTTTTTTTTGTCATTGTGTCTTCAGCCTATCTTTTCATTAAAACAGCAAAAACTTGATTTATCTTTAGATTTAGAGTCCCACTTTCGTTGGTGATTGTAGTAATAATTACATTTCCTTACTATATCACTTAGATATCAAATGTTTATGCAAGTTCTGTTATTTGAATCTGTTCTGTTGTTCACTTTGCTAGGGCCCACGGATCAGAATTTCGCACAAGAACTGAGACAAGAGTACAGTACTCAAAGTCAGAGGGAAGATCTGGAGTTACCATTCTTCACCTTACCGATGCTACTTAAGGCTACCAGCAACTTTTCAATTAACAATAAGCTTGGAGAGGGTGGGTTTGGAGCCGTTTACAAGGTAATATTAACATAGAATATCATTTTGGCATATTAAACATGCATTTTTGCACTCCTCCCAAAATGTGCGTCTCTTTTGTTTTTTTTTTCACAGAAGGATAAGCTGTCTATATGTTATATATATTAAAAAAAGAAGAAGATAATTTGTCTATGTTCTTGGTTTTGTCTTCTATAGGGTGAGCTAAAAGGAGGACAAGTAATAGCTGTGAAACGACTGTCGGAATCTTCAACTCAAGGAATTGATGAATTCAAGAACGAGGTTGTGTATGTATCCAAACTTCAGCACCGAAACCTTGTCAAGCTTCTAGGGTGCTGCATTGAAGGAAAGGAAAAGATGCTGGTCTACGAATACATGCCTAACAAAGGCCTTGACTCATTCATATTTGGTTTGACTCTCATTAACATACCATTTTCTATTCAAGCATCAAATTTGCAGAAATATGGACCAACTTTTTAAAATATATGCAGATAAAACCCAAAGTATTTTGCTTGATTGGCCTAAGCGCTTCCACATCATCAAAGGCATTGCTCGAGGTCTTCTTTATCTTCATCAAGATTCCCGGCTCAGAATTATCCACAGAGACCTTAAAGCTAGCAATATTCTACTAGATTCTGACATGACCCCAAAGATATCAGACTTTGGCGTGGCCAGAAGCTTTGGAGAGGATGAGAGTGAGGCAAATACAAGAAGAGTGGTGGGGACATAGTAAGCCTCTAATCATATATTGTACTGTATAAACATCATTGGTTTAATTGTCCGTCTCTTGCAAATTATTAACCAATACTTTGTTACAGTGGCTACATGGCGCCAGAGTATGCCGGAGATGGGCTTTTCTCGATCAAATCAGATGTATTTAGCTATGGAGTTTTGTTACTGGAGATGATCAGTGGGAAGAAAAATAGAGGATTCTTTCATCAAGACCACAATCATAATCTTCTTGGTCATGTAAGTTATTGGCTAATGGCTGGAAATAGCACTCATAAAAAAAAAAAATTAAAAAAAAAAGAGGGGGGGATGTTTAGAAAGTCTTCTCTGGCAGAAGTACCATAATTTTTTTTTTTTTATCTTTTATTTCAGGCATGGAGACTTCATAAAGAAGGTAAGTCTCTTGAACTAGTTGATAAATCTCTAGCCTACTCGGGCTACGAATCAGAAGTGGAAACGTGCATTCAAGTGGGTTTATTATGCGTTCAACATTCTCCTGAAGATAGACCGAACATGCCAAATGTGGTTCTGATGTTGAGTTGCAAAGGTGGATTGCCTCGACCTAAACAGCCTGGTTTCTTTACTCATAAGAGAACCCCAAAGACGATACCTGAAAGTGAAAGTTCTTCAAGCACATACCCACAAAATTCAACCAGCGAAGTTACAATGACTTTCTTGGATGGTAGATAGAAATCATATTGATTTACAGAAAAAATCATTGAATTTCTGTGGGTAAATCTTGAATGGAAAAAAGAAAAGAAGTTGATGAGTTTAACATTGATGTATAGAGGCTCTATAGGAAATTCTATATATTGTTGCAATTTTGTATGTACATAATGAAGTTGCTATTTATTGCTGCCTACATTGATGTATAGAGGCTCTATAGAAAAAATGGGCCGGTCATTGTTGTCTTGGGCTGAGTCAATGGTCCATCTGATTTACAATCTTTTCTTGCATAAATAGCTAGAGTCTTGCCTTGTGTTTTTGCCTAAAAATTAATTTTTATATATATATATATATATATATATATATATATATATATATATATATATTCGAATTTAACTATCTATTTAATAACTAATCAGATAGTTTTTCATTTAAAAGTTACTGTACGGAGTAATTTTTTTGTAAGCAATTGTTTTTGTAATTTTTAAAGGCAATATGATATGTTTTTTAAATAGGTAAAAGAAGTTGGAGATGAAATAGGAGATCTCAATTGTTGTACTTTCTAAAGTTGATAGAAATGTAGTGTAATCCCAAAACCGTTCCAAGCTTCTCTCTCTTTCTCCCTCGTTTGATTCTTAGTTTTGTTTGTTTGATTAATTTAAACATTAATCATTGATTTATTCAATGATTAATGTTTAAATTAGGAAAAATTCCTTTATTTTTATCAATAAATGAATTGGTGTTACCCATAACTTTCATGGATTTCAATATTACACGAAGAAGAGATTTGTTACATGCAATCACAACTTTCAACAACATATCAGCGTCAAACAATCGTCTCACCACAAAATTAATTCGTATCAGTTTTTTAAGTCTTTGCCTTACTTAATGTTATATTATTTCATTTCTCTCCTTTGTCGAGAGTCTTTATCTTCTCTACTATGTCGAGAGTCTTTGCATTCTCTCCGTGTTGAGAGCCTTCATATTTTATTTGTTTCCATTGATGTAATATTTGTGATACTTGGTTGGGCATTTCTTGCCTACTCAAATGCATTATTTTGTTATGTATTCAGTGCCACATTGTTCCCGTTTAGGGGTTTTCTGAAGGCCAATATTAGGTCGTGTCCAAGTATAACTTGTAGAAGCGTTTGTGTGTCACAAGTCATTGTTTTTAAGGGCTTTGATTGGAGATTTTGGTTTAGGAGGATTAGACATTTCTAATCAAGATGTATTAGGCTTGTTATTAAGGTAAACAGATTGTTGGCGATTATTCATCCCTGTAAAAATATTTATCTTTGGAATGAGTTTCTGACTACTTTGGAGTACCATCTTTTTAAACTTTATTAATGCATAGTATTTTATTTGCTTTCAAAAAAAAAAAAAAAGGTAAAAGAAGTTGAATTTATTAATTGATTTTACATTGTGTCAGTTATTTCGATATAAACTTGAGCCAAGGACCCAAAAACCCAATTTCCAAACCATTAACCCATTTAAACCCATTTGAGATAAAAATCCCAAATAAACCCACAGGTAACGGGGAGTGAGCCGTCTGTTAGTTTCCTAAAAACTTGCCGTAATCTCCCATAATCACAAAATCAAAAAATCAAAATCTCATAAACCCTTTAGACCTAACTTCAACGGCAACCGGAAAGTCCAGGTTCGTCCTGAACAACAGAGAAGGCAGTCGCCGGAGCCGGCACCAGGACCAAAGAGATCGGCGAGTGTTGGGGACCTGAAGGCGACGAGATCTAACCAATTTGGGATAGGACAGGTGACGATTTTGAGGAGAGGAGAGTCAATTGATTGGAAGGAAAATCCGGCGACGTTGACGTCATTATCCGGCGCCGTTGAGGAGAGGAGAGTCAATTGATTGTGTGTAGTTTGATGAGGAGAAAACGGAGGTAAGAGAGCTTCTTACTAGCTATGAATTCCCCGGTGATGATATCCCCATTATCGCAGGCTCAGCGCTTAAAGCACTAGAAGCCTTATGAGGTAATCATCAAAATTCAATGGTTTTTTTTAATTGAAACTCGTATTTGACCGTGTTCATCAATTGTTAGAAGATGTTGTTGCTGAATTAGGTTATAAATTTTTTTTAACAATTTTTGGAATAAAAAAATTATTTCATTACCCATTCAAACCTAAATTGAATTTTGACCTTGTTCATCAATTGTGAGAAAGGGCCTTTATCATGTCTTATAGACAGTGGTATAGGACCTATTCCAGGTCATATAACCCTTGCTATAAGACCTGTTCTAGTGTAATTTTAATTTCTAGGTTACTTGTTTCATATTGTTTGTGTTTGATAATGTGGCAAATAATCTATTACATGTCCTATAACCATTGCTATAGGAGCTGAAATAGTGTTCTTTTAATTTCGAGGTCACTTGCTTTATTTTGGTCCTATAGCTATTGGTATAGGACCTGTCAATATCATATACAAAGCTATAAGCCCTTTAATTGATCCTATAGCAACTGGTATAGGACCTGGCAATATCATATACAAAGCAATAAGACCTTTGAATGATCCCATAGCAATTGATATAGGACCTGTCAATATCATCTACAAAGCTATAAGCCACTTAATTGGTCCTATAGCAATTGGTATAGGACCTGACAACATCATATACAAAGCTATAAGCCCCTTAGTTGGTCCTATAGCAACTGGTATATGACCTGGCAACATCATATACAAAGCTATAAGCCCTTTAATTAGTCCTATAGCAATTGGTATAGGACCTGACAACGTCATATACAAAGCTATAAGCCCTTTAATTGTTCCTATAGCAATTGGTATAGGACCTATACCAACTGCTATAGGACCTTTCAAAGGGGATGTACTAGTTTGCACTAAATTATATAAAATCATGTATATATATGACCTGTAATATGTTGTGTATATCATGTTACAAGGTCCTATACCAACTGCTATAGGACCTTTCAAAGGCTTTATAGCTTTGAATATGATGGTGCCAGGTTCTATATCAACTGCTATAGGACCATTCAAATTTCTTTTTTTAATTGTATGAAGTCTGATACCTGGTGTTTGATTTCACATATAATAATTGATTCCTTTCTTTCAATTTCAGTTTGATCATGTCAGGGAACTGTACAAACGACTAGAGAAGACGATGCTGTCTCGACGTATAGGGGGAAAATGATACATGACATTTTAGCAAGTCCACATTGTCCTCATCATTCATAAATTAAACATCTTAGTTTCTTTTTGGATGAAATAATAAAAATTGGTTGTTGTTGAACAGTTTACTTGTATATTTGTTAAATGTTGGTTAAATATATTACAAATATTTTTAAGGCCTCATAGTGGGTTTTTTGTTGGTGGTAGACAAAAAAGTAGAGGTCTTTTACTTGTTGGTATAGAAAAAATCAATTAACCAAAATTCTGAAATTAAATGTTCTGATTGGTTTGTTTACATGTAAACATAATATACACATCTATAAGACATTTGAATGGTCCTATAGCAAATGGTATAGGACCTTTCAAAGGCATTATTGCTTTGTATATGATGTTGGGAGGTCCTATACCAACTGCTATAGGACCTTTCAAAGGCTTTATAAGCCCTTTAATTGGTCATATAGCAACTGGTATAGGACCTGGCAACATCATATACAAAGCAATAAGACCTTTGAATGGTCCCATAGCAATTGGTATAGGACCTGTCAATATCATATACAAAGCTATAAGCCACTTAATTGGTCCTATACCAATTGCTATAGGACCAATTAAAGGGCTTATAGAGTTGTGTATGATGTTGGCAGGTCCTATATCAATTACTATAGGACTAATTAGAGGCCTGTTACTACAGGAATAAGCCTGATACAGTTCCTTCATACGTTGGTATAAAAAAAACAATTAACAACAAATATTTTAGGATATAGAAAAAATCAATTAACCAAAATTCTGAAATTAAAATGATGGTATAACATTCTAATGAACACATGTGTAATGTCAATTTACAGAAATAATGAAATACACAGCTATAAGACCTTTGAATGGTCCTATAGCAAATGGTATAGGATCTTTCAAAGGCATTATTGCTTTGTATATGATCTTTCAAAGGCATTATTGCAGTTGAACAGGATAAAACACATCCATATGATTTGAAAAGTAGAACAGAATAATCTAATCTACCAGACGGAACAGTCGCCGGAGGTGACTTTGGAGCTCGCAAACTGATTGACAGATAGTTGAAGTTGCCGAAGAACTTGAACGTGCACCATCATTTCTAGAGAGAGAAAATTTGAGAGATTGAAAATAATCTCAGTCAACGCAATTTGCCGTCTCTGCCTTTGGAGGGTTTGTTCAAACATAAAGCGACGGCGATTGCACTCTAGTTAACGGTGCCGTCAATAATTTTGTCAAACAAGACATTATTTTGAGACAGTAACTACAAAAAGTCTACAATTCCTACAAAAAGTCTACAATTCCTAAACCAATTTTCAATCAATCCTCAACCACGGACGGCTCGAAGAACTTTATTCCACCTACAAATTCATCTGAAATTACAAATGATAGAATACTCAGATTCTCTCTATATTCTTTCTGAGGAAGCAATACTCAGATTCTCTCTCTCTCACAAATCACTCTCTCACTATACGCAAATAAACACATCCTTCCTCCTCTAATCGGCCGGCAATAACAGAGCCCCCTTCCCCGGTCTTCTTCCTCACCAAAACAATCGTCCTTCACCGGCAAACCAAGCTCTCCCTCCGTCGTCTTCAACAACCTAATCCCCTTCAATCGGCCGGCAACCCCCAAACAACCACCGTTCTCTGCCTAGCCCAAAACAGCTTCCTCACCATTCCATATCTCCAAGCCCATTCGCCGGCGACCTCACCGGCAACCCAAGGCGTCCTCCATCATCGCCCTCTCCCTCTAAATTGGCCGGAGCAACCTTCTCACTGTTCTCCATCGAATCCCGCTCCCTAAATCACCGACGCCATTCTCACTGTTCTGCATTAGAACATTCAAAGAAATTAACAAACAATTAGTAATGATGAGAAAAGGAGAAAAAAAATTACTGGGAGACAAAGAGGAACGAAGCAAATTGAATTGACGCCCATTCGTCACCACTCATTAACGGAGCCGTCAATTATTTTGGCCGTTATATATTATATTGGGGTTTAAAGGAATTTTGATTTGGAATATAAAAGGGGTTTGTCTTTTTAAATTTTGGATGAGTTTTAATGGGTTATGATTTGAGTTATGTGGGTAAAGAGGAATTTTTTCTATAAACTTTGAACATCTGGAGTTGCATTTGTTGCAATATACTAAAGATGTGAATTTTTTTAAAAAAATCATAATCATTATCTTATAAACGTAAATTAATTTATTCCAAATTTCAACTTCACATTCAAACTTAAGCTATTTTTTTCTTTTTTGAAGTTATGATAATTATGACATATAGTACATGAAATAATACTCCCAGAAAATTTGCACCAAAATTTTGGGATACGGAAATTAATAAAAAGCAAAAAATTATGAACACACTAAGGTGGCGTTTGGTTGGTGTGATTTGGCCATTCCATGGGGGATTTGGAATGGTCAATTCCATTGACCAATTCCTTTGTAGTGTTTGGTTTATAATTTCCATGGCAAAGGAATGGCGAATTCCATCAAATGAAGAAATTGGCTATTCCTTCCAAATATGGAAGGAATGGTCAATTTCTTAGGGGAATTGAATTTTTTTTTTTACCAAAATACCCCCACCCCCTGCCTACCCCCTCACTATCCAGCCCCCACCTCACCCCCCCATCCAGCCCTACCCCCCCCCATCCAGCACCCACCCACCCTACCCCCTACCCCCCACCCACCCCACCCCCCCATCCCACACAATTTTTTTTTCTATTTTTTGCATACCCCCTGCCCTACCCCCCCCATCCACCCCCTGCCCTACCCCCACCCCACGATTTTTTTTAAAAAATACCCCTGCCTACCTTCCCCCCATCCAGCCCCTGCCCTACCCCCACCCCCTACCCTCTCACCCCCAACCCTCACGAATTTTTTTTTTTTTTTAAATACCCCTGCCTACCTTCCCCCCATTCAGCCCCTGCCCTACCCCCCACCCCCTACCCCCCCACCACCCCACCCCCACAATTTTTTTAAATACCCCCGCCTACCTTTCCCCCATCCACCCCCGCCCCTACCCCCCACCCCACCCCCACCCCACGATTTTTTAAAAAAGACCCCCGCCTACCCCCCATCCAGCCTCTCGCCCTACCCCACCCCACCCCCTACCCCACCCCCACGAAAAAATATTTTTTACTCATTTTGCATACCCCCTACCTACCCTACCCCACCCCCACCCCTACCCCCACCCCCACCCCCTACCCCACCCCTACCCCTACCCCCACCCCCCACCCCCACGAAAAAAAATATTTTTACTCATTTTGCATACCCCCTACCTACCCCCCAAATATTTTTTTTTTTTAAAAAAAGGGTAAATGGGTCATTTTATATGTTTTTATTCCATTCCTATAATTTGTATTTTCAAACCAAACATGATTTGCCAAGGAATTGAATGACAATTTCATTCCATTCCGTGCCAACCAAACGGAGGGTTTGACCAGTTTTTTTTCATTCCAATTCCTTCATGAATTCCATTCCATTAACCATTTCATTCCTTCACTTTTTTTCCATCGAACCAAACGGCCCCTAAAGGTGAGGTAGTAGAAAGAGTGAATAGAGAATAGTAAATGGATGTTAATCTAAATGGATAGTTGATTTGAATGTGATAAGTGAGTTCAGATATATAAATAAGTAGTATAAATTTATTGATGAGCCTGGATCAGCTAGACCAGATTCAAGCTCGGTCTAGTCCAAAAGCCCAGTATGACGTGGCGTTCTCTTGACCGTCAGAGTCAAGACCGCGTTCCTCTCACCCCATCCTAGTCAAGACCGAAGGGATCCGGACCGTCAGCCTGGTGACCGCGGGAGTTATGACCGTCCCATCCGTGCCCGCGTCAAGTATCATTGACCGCGCCCAAGATGTTGACTGCGGTCTCATGCCAGACTCCCTGTTAAATACCAAAGCTTACTGAGCAAGTTTACTTACTGGCTCTGACAGTACAGTAACCGGCTCACTCCCATCACATTTAATGTGGCTCAGACAGGCGCCTACTAATGCATTAAATGCGCCGCACCGAATACACGGCTCCTGTCCACCTCAACGACATCCCCTCTGACAGTGAATCTTCCTTCCCTGACAGAGCCAATCCGATGCGGACACGTGTATCCGGCCAATGACTAAAGTGCCCTTTAGGGCTGACCTCATGGCTTACGTCAGCGAGTCGCTCCCCATTACCTATAAATAGAAGACCTTTGTCCCCTTAGACAAAGTAAGTGCCAAATCTATATTGTAAGCCATATCGCTCAAACCCTAAACACACACACACACACACACTTAAGACATTCCAAGTCTTATTCTCTCAGTATTTTTACTCTTACACCCGAGGGCCTGAGTTGGATTAACATCCAACTTTGACCTTAACGGTGCTTCATTTCTGTGTTGTGATCATAGGTACCACACCATAAATATATCCTGCCAGATATCTTACAACCACTCTGACCCTGAAATTCTTGGCGTCATCAGTGGTTCCATTCTTCGTTAGCACTTCCTGAAGAGGGCGGACACGAAAGGCATTGGGGTCAACAACATAAGTGGTATAGATATCATGCTCCCAATCGATAGAGGCCGCCTCTTTGCCCTTCCTCTTCTTGCCACGACTAGGATTTGCCCTAGCATCATGCCTCTTACTGCGGGCAGGGGCCTCTTCCTCAGAATCCTCCCAGAAGGCGTTAACAATCCTCGTTGCCTTCTGGGACGTGCCCACTGCCATGCGGTCTCCCTCCTCACGGTTATCTTCTTCCGTCTCCTCGCTCTGAGAGCCAAAGAGACTGGAAGATGACCCCCTTGAGGGTTCCACCTAAGCGTCATCCTCTCCGCCTCAGTCCACCTCACTCTCCATAGGATCAAGGTCCTCACTACTACTCAGGTCCACTACGGGCACGTCAAGGTCCTCGGTCTGGACTTCGGGGTGAATGGTATTTTAGGGGTTCCACATCTAGGGGAAAGCTCAAATCCTTTGAGCCCGGGCACTGGTCCTTATTCGTTAGCTCAGGATCCATGAGTTCTACTTTCTCCCAGGCAATTGTCACAAGGGGATTACGAACCGCTCTCCTCACCAGTTCAACGGCGTTCAACGCCTGGTCTCTCTCTCGAGGAAACCTGCACAAAACCCCCATCACAAAGTTTCTTAATCTATTGGTATCCCCCAATACCACTACCTCCCCTTTCACAAGCAATTTCTTCTTGGCCTCCTACAATCGGGGTGGGACAAACGGCCCCCATTGATATTTCTCACAGAAATATTGGAAACACTCCATGGATAGCCTAAGCCACCCAAGGGCCACCTTCCTATAGATCCCCCCAGACCGTTTACAAAGAGATCTGGAGTGGTTCCATCTCCTAATTCTAAGGGACGAACCGGACCAAAATTACGGGTCGTCATCAAAATCCCAAGTAGCAGAAAGAGAGGAAGAAGAAGAAATTAAAAGCAAAATTACCTACGGATTAAAACAGGGAGCAAGAAAGCGACAAGCAAGAATCAAAAATTTTCTCTCTAGCAATTCGGAGGCTTGAAGATGGTAAAAGGGTTTTGAGGGTTTAAGGGTTTGTATTTATAGGCCTACCAATACGGGTTAACCCGTATTAATTAGCCCACAAACCATTCCCCTCGAACCCTGAACCAGCGCTAAACGTTTGAATTCTCGAGAATTAAGCGGTTGGCATTTATGTCGCCTCTCAGATGGCTGACACATACCCCCTGTAGCTGTCACGCGTTGTCTCTTCACCTGCCCAGGGGCCCACCAGTTAACCGGGAGGCAGAGCAATGAGGCTTCTACAAGCTTCCTCACGTGCCTCCCACATGTGCCTATTTTGTACGGGAGGCAGAGCAAAGACCAGCAAAAAACACCAACACTGGTGCCCGCCTAAGGAGCAATCTAACAGAGCCGAGCTTAACTAGTAGCTCCTCGCTCAGACCATAAATAATCATTCACTTGGAGCTAGGGGCTACTGATGAGCCCGGACCAGCTAGACCGGGCCCAAGCTCGGTCTGGTCCAAAGGCCCAGTATGACGTGGCGTTCCCTAGACCGCCAGAGACAAGACCGCGGACAGATAGACCGTCAAGGTCAAGACCGCGTTCCTCTCACCCCATCCCAGTAAGGACCGAAGGGATCTAGACTGTTAGCCTGGTGACCGCGGGAGTTATGACCGTCCCAAACGTGCCCGCGTCAAGTATCATTGACCGCGCTCAAGATGAGACCGCATCGCATTTAATGCGGCTCAGACAGGCACCTACTATTGCATTAAATGCGCCACGCCGAATACACGGCTCCTGTCCACCTCAACGACATCCCCTCTGACACTGAATCTTCCTTCCCTGACAGAGCCAATCTGATGCGGACACGTGTATCCGACCAATGACTAAAGTGCCCTTTAGGGCTGACCTCATGGCTTACGGCATCGAGCAGCTCCCCATTGCCTATAAATAGAAGACCTTTGTCCCCTTGGACAAAGTAAGTGCCAAATCTATATTGTAAGCCATATCGCTCAAACCCTAAACACACACACACACTCAAGACATTCCAAGTCTTATTCTCTCAGTATTCTTACTCTCGCACCCGAGGGCCTGAGTTGGATTAACATCCAACTTTGACCTTAATGGTGCTTCGTTTCTGTGTTGTGATCATAGGTACTGCACCATAAATATATCCTGCCAGATATCTTACAACCGCTCTGACCCTGAAATCCTTGGCGTCATCACTTATCATTTTGGATTCTTCAAATTCTTAGTGATGCTGCAAAAAATGTTCGAATCAACCCAAATCCGGCGGTATGTTATATCCCAGCGATTGAATAGCCTAAAACAGAGAAACCAACACATAAACTAAGCCGGGGCTTCTCTGGCGAAGGTCATCCGGCGTGAGAGTAAGTATTTACTTTGTGAGAGAGAAATCAATTGACAAGAGTTTAGAATCAAAAGATAACGTACCAAATAATGTGAATTATGACTTGTATTTATAGGCATAGCAAGGTATAATCCATATTGAATTGGATTGTTAAGAGATAAGATATAAATCCTAGGAGGATTATATTTGAGGAGTCCTTGTTGGACCTGAATTTGTAGGGGAGGTGGTTATAATCCTATGGGGATTATAACTGCTCAATGTTCCACTTTGAATGGGACTGGACAACAGCCATTCTGCAAGTATGCTGGGGAGGTCTCTCCTCATCATATGTGGCCAGGTCGGCCTACGTTGAGCCGGGGAAGAGATATGAAGGAACTGGGGAAGCCCAAATCCTGGTGATTTTGATAGCCGAGGAGGCCTCCTCGTCGTCAAGGGAGCTCAGCTCGGCCTTGGAGGGAGGTCTCCCCCGACATTGAGTCTTGGGCCTTGTCATTTCGCCTATTAAATCTAGGTCGACCTAGAGGAATGACGAGAAGGCTTGGTTCGAGGAAGGTAGGGAAGCCGATTCCATTCCTCATACGTCGTACTTGAATGGATTATGTTTAGGGCCAAATCCACTTGGGCCTTGCCCGGACTAGCCCAAGTTCGTATCTTTGCTTATACTATTCAGTGGCCCCCGACTATCTAGCTCGGCTATGCCGAGGAGGAAGTGAGCTCTACCTCGGCTTACTAGAATACGAACATGCGTCACGTGGCCGAAGTCGTTTCATATGTCCGCCGGTTAAATAGTACAATGATGGGGCGTGGTGCACGATGTCTAACACATCTTGGAAACACACCAATGCATTTAATGCTAGGCAAAGGACGGCGTCTTTACCTGCCTGTGACCCGTTTGTGAACCATACCCATTTCGTATGGAGGTATAAAAACAAAAACCCTTAACGATTTCAGTCTTTTATCACCCCTAAACCTTGAGAGAGAAATAGCAAGTTTGAAAGACAAAATCTGTGTTCTTTTGTTCTTGCTCAAATTCGTACAATTTGCTCGATTCCACCCGCTCGTATCTCATCAATCTCCAATTGAAAGGTATATTTTCTTCTCCATTTGCTATTTTTTGCATTTTAATTTGTGCTTTCTGGGTTTCTGGCTGCTCGTCTTTGAGAAACCGCCATTGTTGGTTGTTTGAAGCTTTTCTGAGTTTTGTTCTTGAATGATTTATTGGCTCGTATTTTAGAAATGGCAAGACCTTGGAGCAGTAATCCCAATGTCATTTTCTGCTATCATATCAAAAACTTTAGAATTTACAAATGATCCGATGGCCCTTGGTTGATGGTGAGCCTGATAGAGATAGGGGAGATCTTGATGAGATACCAAATCCCTAGAAACGATGTAAGGTACCCAAGAGGGAAAAGAATTGATCGTCTAGACGCTAAATCTCCAAATGTTATGGTATTCCAAGGGTTTTTTGAGATAATCAATCACATCCACCTGCACTACATTCAATATGTTCCTTCAAATCATCCACCATTTATGGGTAAGGTCCCCTCCTCAGCTCTAGTTATGACGAGGAGGTATGTTTTTCTTCATCCTCGTCTTCCCTTTTCCTTGCCACATTTCTGATCCTTGTCATTTCATTGCGTAGCCATGGTGAGAAAAGGAAGTGATGCTGCCCGTCAATCAGGTCCAACATCATCAAACATTGTAGATGCCTTTGACGACGGAGAGGGAAGCTGAGGAGGGAGAGGACAAGGGAGATCTAGCTGAGGTAGGGCGTATACTCCTAGACCGAGACCCATTAAGGCCGGTGAGCCCATTATTGAGGAGATTCACAATAAGTATGGAGTGGCGAGGGACGAGTATAGTTTAAGTTATTCCCATTGGACCCCTATTAAAACCGAGGAGGAGGTACTTGACTTTTACTATAGCCTCAACCATGTCAACTTCTTCTATAAACAATTTCAACAGGGTCTCCGTCTTCCCTTAGATCCATTCATCAATGAATTCTTGGAGGATATGCAGGCTGTCCCGGCTATGCTAGGTGCCAATGCTGTGAGGTTCCTCGTAGGCTTTATTGTCTTGTGCCGTAGTTTAGGCTTTGAACCTTGCCAAACAGCCTTTCGTCATTTTTTTACTGTCGTCTATAAGTCTGATTCCAGGCTAATAGTGATTAGGAGTGACCCCAACCGTCTCAAGCTTATTTCTGCAATGTCGAGCAAGGTGGCTGGGTGGAACACCCACGTCATTCGAGTTGAAAGCCGTCAGGGTTGGGAGTTCCCATCTCCCTCTGAGCAGCCCCGCGTGCCCAAGGTAGTGTGGAGAGCTGAGTGGAGTGACCAGCTGATAGAGAGATTGAAGCAATTTGTCGAGGTAGGCACTTTGTGTTGGTCCACCTTAGAGAGTGACCCTAGGTATTATGTCTAGGCCGACATTATGCCTGAACCTATTGACGAGATAGTTCCCATCATTCCCGTCACCAGAGGCAACAGGTTCCCCGACTGGAGGATACATCCTGGGTTTACCTTTTATGTCAGCTGTGACTTCTGCAAACAGAACAACGACCAGTGTCTAACCGAGGACGACGTCGTTGGCTGTAATTTTTCCCATCTTTCATACTTGCCAACTTTTCATCTTTGCTTTTCCCTTCCTCGTAATGTGTGTTAATTGCTTCCATTTCATATTTGCAGATTTGACTCCTGAGCAAGAAGTTGAGATGTCTACACAAAATGCTGACCCCCTTGCTCTGGCTAAAGCGAGGAGAAGAGCATCTCGCTCCTCGGCCATTACCCAAAGACAGGATAACGCCATACGTTGTCAGGTGATTTTGGCTACAAAGGAGGCCGTGGCCGTTCCATTCAAGTCGCCCGGGGGGGTGTGGACGAGGAGTCCTTGGAAGGTCAAGATAATCAGTTGGTAGAGGGGCATAGCCCTCAAGCTCAAACTGTCCAGGCCGAGGAGAGGCAGGTCGATCAGCCTGCTGCCGAGGAGAACCTCGTTCATAGGTCGTCGGGCCAGAAACGGCCTTCTGGTGTTGCTGAGGGGGAACCCCCTTCGAAGAGAGCTACTGATGCTTCCTCGTCCAAGGTAATCACTCCTCGGACCATCAAAAATTATCAAGAGGCCGAGCAGCTGGCCAGGCAACTTGGCCTCTAGCCAACCCTTAAAGGCCTAGATGTGTTAGCCCGGGAGGGTCCACAAGTTAGGCTGGGTCGAGCTGTGATGGATGTGTATTGACCCATCCAAATGATGCACTTTTAGGCTTTCTTTGCGTTTGATTTCCGAGTTTTATGTATATTTGATGTGGTTTGTGAGTATTTTATGAGTACAGGGTATAGAGCTGATTAAAGGTGCATTTTATGGCTAAAAAGTGCAAAAGGAATAAAGTGGAGCGGAGCAGAGAAAGAAAAAAACTGAAATTACGAGCTCAAGGACTAAACTGGCATTTGGAAGCTTTTGGATTAAATTGGAAATATTGGAAAATTCAGGGACTGAACTGGGAATATGGAATTTTCGGACGAATTTAATTTATAAAATTCCTGGGATAAAATGAAAAATAAAAGTCTAAAGAGCGAAGCGCAGAAAAAGTCGTTAAAGTGGTCAAAGTGCGACTGCAAGATAGCGGGACGAAACGAGTATACTAATTATATAAAACAAAACAATTCATGGCTGGCCAAACCAATTCCATGGCCGAGGAAAGGCTTGCTGCTTGGGGCCATTTGGGGCCAAGGGCCGGCCAGGAGGGTTACAAATGGGCCATGGCAAGGAAGCTCACGCACAAAACTGTCTGCCAAGTAGAGCGGACGCTTTAATTCAACAGGGCGGCCGCGCTACAACAAATAGAATCTCGGCCAAAACTTCCTGTCCACTTGGGCGTCCGCGCTAAAAGACATTGCGGCCGCGCTCCGTACGTATTTCAGCACCTGTTTTCAGCATCAATTCAAGGGCACTCTTGTCTTTTCCAGCCTTGGTCTAGTCTTTAACCTATTCTCTTTATCTTTATAAAGCACAGCAGCCACGTAAATGAGATTCATATTATCATCTATCACATATTATTATTAGAGTTTTTATTTTCTTGGATCAATTGAAGAAGAAGAATTATTCATCAATCCAGGTTTTATTATTTGTAAATTATGAGTAGCTAAATTTATTAGATTTGTAGATTGGTCGAACCTTTACCGGATTTCTATGCAATAATATTTTTAATTCTTTCTATTTAATTCCTTCTAGTTCATCAATATATTTTAATTTCTTGTTCATGGATTCGAGACGTATGTTAAGATACGAACTCATCTTTGAATAATTGGGTATCGAATTCGCCATTAATTTGGGATTTTGATACATAGACCATTATTGATTGAATAACTTTAATCGGGGCCGTAATAGAAATCGATTAAAATTAGGTTCTTTAATTCTTGTGTGCTTAATTTATTCTTGGTGTATTGTGGAACCGTAATAGAAACTGCAATATTAAAAGAGTATTTAGGATTGTAATCCGGCCACCTAACCGTATCGATCCCAGCTAAAGTGAATGAACCCTAGAAGTTGAGTCAATGTTTTATAAGTAAAATTCTGCATAGAATGATGGTGAAGTGAAATCCAATCTACGAATCTCTGCTCATAATCTGTTTTATCGTCTAGTTAGTTTTAGTTATTTAATTTATGCTCTTAGTTTTCAAATCAAATCTATAAACTTTGGTTACAAAATTCACTGCTTTCCCATTACTTGTTTACCAACGAGTCTCTGTGGATTCGACCCCTGCATTTGCATACTGCTACAGCGGTAGTGAGTACACTTGCTCGGTTTTTATTACAAGAGGGAGTTTTCCTCCATCAAGTTTTTGGCGCCGTTGCCGGGGACTTGTTGCAAGTAAACAAGTAGGTTAAACAGTGAATGCAAGGTCGTCGTTCTTTGAAGCCTACATTGGTGCCATTGGACGATAACATAAATAGACTTGAGGAAGAATTTGAGGGCAATCCCCTCTTTAATCCTCTCTTTTCAGATTCGGACACCGAATCAGAACCCTCCACCACCGAGGTAGAGGAAGAGAAAGCCGAGATAGCAGTACCACCGGCACAAACTATGAATGATTTCCTTAGACCTAGGGTAGACACATCTACCTCTTGCATAGTGCTGTCCGATGCAGCCAAAAATCTAGAGGTCAAAGGACAATACTTTGCCATGTTGCCAAGCTTTCACGGATTACCAGGCGAGGATGCCTTGACTTTCTTGAAAGAATACATTATGACGGTAGCCCAGTTTTTATTAAGAGCGGGAGTGACTGAAGATCAGATTAGGCTTAAGTGTTTTCCTTACACTCTTAAGGGAGTGGCTAAAACATGGTTGATGATGCTTGCACCGAGCAGCATTAGTACTTGGGTAGAATTGCAAGATGTGTTCCTTAAAAGATATTATCCACATCATCTGTTGGTTAGCTTTAGACAGAAATTGATGACATTTTCCCAAGATGTGGGGGAACCCTTTCATGAGGCGTGGGAAAGATTTAATACGATGTTAATGCAATGTCCCCAACACAATTTCACACTACCCTCACTGAACCAAGCCTTTTATGATGGCTTGAATGACAATGGTCAATCAATGGTTGACAATGCTGCGGGAGGCTCGATAGGAGCCAAGACCCCGGAAGAAACTAAAACTTTATTTGAGATGTTGAGTGCTAATTCTCAACAAAAGAGTTTGAGGGGTAGAACAAGGGGGGTACTTGAATTGAATGCTAGTGATAATATTTCAAAGCAGATTGCACTTTTAAATAATAAATTGGATAAATTATTTGCTTGTGGCACTTACATTGGTGCCAATGTTATTACTGATTATTGTACAAATTGTGGTTTATCATCTCATGTGACTAATATGTGTCCAAGTGCAGCAAATTTCTTTTATAATCCTGAACAGGCACATGCTTTCAATGGATATGCACCAAGGCCACCACCCCAAGGCAACCCATATGGTAACTACAATCCATGGGGTGGCCATCATAATCAGCAAGTGAAACCTCTTCATGTGCCACCACCTGGACAACATGATAAAGAGCCTTGGGAGCTGGCAGTCCAGCAGTTAAGGATGGAGATGCAGCAAAGCAACAGAAATACGAATCTTTGCGTTTGAAAAGAGGGGCACACAAGTAGAGCAGCTTGTGAAGGTTGCCCAAGAGTTGATGAAAGAGAAGAACCCACCTGAGCAAGCAAAGTCAATCACAACAGTGTGGGATGAAAGTGAGGAAATTGAGGAGGTATTTCTATCTTCTCTTGATAATTTTGATTGTTTTGATAATAATGATGAGGTTAATGAGGATGAGAGTGGGGAGATTCAACATGTATTTTCTGCATTAAATTTAGAAACCCTTCTCCCTAATGTTGTAAAAACCACATCCCCGAGTGATGTGGAGTTTAAAAAAATCAAACATGTTCAAAAAGACCCCGGATGTTTCACTATCCCAATTTCTTTAGGGGGTCAAAATTTTAAAGGTTTATTGGATCTTGGGGCAAGTGTCAATGTGATGCCCTTTCATGTTTTTAGAAGTTTGGGGGTATGTGAGTTGAAACCACCCATGAGAGACTTGCAATTGGCGGATCTCTCAATCAAAAGACCTTTAGGGGTTATTGAAGGGGTGTTGGTTAAAATTGATAAAATCATTCTCCCCATTGACTTTTATGTGATGTGTATGGAGGGATCAAGTGAGGAACAACTAAAAACTCCCATTCTGCTTGGGAGGCCATTTATGTTTGACACTAAGGCCACCATTGATGTGTGCCAAGGGGTAGTGTCCTTGAGAGGTATGTGGGAGGAATGTAAGTTTTGTATGTTTAATAATGACAAGAACCTTCCCCTTAATGATAGTTTTTTAGGAGCCATAAATGATGTACCAATGGTCATATATGATGTGAATGGAGGTGAGAAAAGTGGGGATAATGCGGACGTTTGTCCCTTGGCTAGTAACACTAAGGCTGACCAATACTCTAGGAGTAACGGGTCGTATCACTCCCCACACGACTCCCATAAAGAGTCGAATCCATCACATTTACCACAAGGGCCTTCAAAACGTAAAGTTAGTGGGGAGAGTTATAGTGATTTATCTGATTCTATATTTGCTACTATTTTTGTGCATGATAACTCTCTTGATCTTGGTTGTGAGAATGGTGTTCTGCAGGTTGCAGAAAAGGTTGAGTTTGGGGGTGAAAACCCCAATAAAAAGAAAAGAAAGAGGGATAAGCACAAGCGTAAAGTTTCAAAAATAAATATGGCTTTACCCCTACTTGTTGACAATGGAGAGCTGAAGTGGAAAGAGAAGGGCGTTTGTGCCCGTGAGGAGAAGAGATGGTCCAAAGGCCGCAAAGCGAAGGCCAAGTAAGCTTGGGACCATAGTCGGGCTAACGACTTTAACCAAATGCGCTGCTTGGGAGGCAACCCAATGAGGTATGTTTTATTGTTATGTTACTTACTGTTTAGTTGTGTCTTGCTATCCGTCGAACCCAAGGCACGCTTTTGTTCTCTTTGCTATGAGGACATAGCATGTTTTGAGTTTGGGGGTGGGCAACTCTCCGAGTTTGTGGGTTTATAGGGGAGTGTATATAGTGTCACCCTCCAAAAAAATAGAAAAAAATTAAAAAAATTTGTTCTTTTCATAGTTGGGATGTTGGCCAAAGTCTGTGATGATTAGAGTGTGCTTTAATTTTAGAATCACATGTGTTATCTTTAGTGTGGTGATTGGGATTGCATTGAGACATTTAAATTATGATTGCACCACCTCTCACTTCCGTATCATTTTCTTGGTTATTGTCATCAACTTAGGTGCCTTTATGGGTTCACTTTGTGCATTCTCGGGGTCCCTAGAACATGTTTGCATGATTGTCAATAACACGTCAATAGGTTACTTGATATATATGGCTATTCTTTGAATCCCTTTTTGTAAGCCTTAAACTTTCTCGTCACTCATATAAAAATATTCCGCTAGAACCCCTTTTGAGCTTGAAAAAGAATGGAATCTCTCACAAAGTGGGAGGTTATTTTAGACCACCATTCGCCTTCGTTTGTACCTTCATTATCCTACCCTTTTAACTTATACACTATTTTCTCACCTTTGTAAGAAAGTGAAACTAGGGAAAGAATGGGGATATTGTGGGGAAAGTTTGGAAAATCAAGGGTGGAGTGGAAAGTGGTCACGAAAATAAAGAAAAGGGTCATGTTATGTAATGAAAAGAGGGGCTTGATAAAAAAAAATATTAAATGCACATTCTTTGTGATATATTTGTGCAAATAAAAAAAAAAAAAGTAAAAAAAAAAAAAATGAAAAAAATCGAGCCCTCTCTAATGTTCAAGTGAAAATTATGTTTCAAGGTGACCAAAGAAAACAATGGAATGTGTTCAATCCCATGTTGATGTATGAAAAAGTTTTAGTTTGTGGGTTGGCACATTGGAAAGTAATAAGGGTAAGTGGAGGATGTACTGTTAAAAGAAGACTTTCTAGTTTCACTTTCTTATTTTTGTATGTCTTTACCTTCGTTTGTAACCGTGAACCTAGCCCTGCGATCTTTCGCACTTAACTCTTAAGCCATATTATTTTTCCAATATCGAGTAACCGGGTTGACAATTGTGTAAATATGCATATGAGTGTCCTTTTTTGGGTTGTACTGTTTATACATATTGGTTTAGAGCATCACTTAGTGAATCCATAAACAATCTTAGGTTGTTGGCAGTGACCTCCCATAATTCATTCATCATTCATGCCGCGGTGGAAAATTGTGAGTTTTATGCTTCAATGTGATTGTAATCCCATTACTGTGGTGGCACTTGTTGATTATGTGTGTTGGTGAGAATCTGAGACTTGTATGGCCAATGACTCATCTGTGATAGAACAATCTCAAAAATAATTATTTTGTTTTAATATTTTATTTAGAGTAGTTTTATTTTATTTCTTTTAGTTTTGTTTTACTCGGGACGAGCAAAAGGTTAGTTTGTGGGTGTTTGATGGATGTGTATTGACCCATCCAAATGATGCACTTTTAGGCTTTCTTTGCGTTTGATTCCCGAGTTTTATGTATATTTGATGTGGTTTGTGAGTATTTTATGAGTACAGGGTATAGAGCTGATTAAAGGTGCATTTTATGGCTAAAAAGTGCAAAAGGAATAAAGTGGAGCGGAGCAGAGAAAGAAAAAAACTGAAATTACGAGCTCAAGGACTAAACTGGCATTTGGAAGCTTTTGGATTAAATTGGAAATATTGGAAAATTCAGGGACTGAACTGGGAATATGGAATTTTCGGACGAATTTAATTTATAAAAATTCCTGGGATAAAATGAAAAATAAAAGTCCAAAGAGCGAAGCGCAGAAAAAGTCGTTAAAGTGGTCAAAGTGCGACTGCAAGATAGCGGGACGAAACGAGTATACTAATTATATAAAACAAAACAATTCATGGCTGGCCTAACCAATTCCATGGCCGAGGAAAAGCTTGCTGCTTGGGGCCATTTGGGGCCAAGGGCCGGCCAGGAGGGTTACAAATGGGCCATGGCAAGGAAGCTCACGCACAAAACTGTCTGCCAAGTAGAGCGGACACTTTAATTCAACAGGGCGGCCGCGCTACAACAAATAGAATCTCGGCCAAAACTTCCTGTCCACTTGCGCGTCCGCGCTAAAAGACATTGCGGCCGCGCTCCGTACGTATTTCAGCACCTGTTTTCAGCATCAATTCAAGGGCACTCTTGTCTTTTCCAGCCTTGGTCTAGTCTTTAACCTATTCTCTTTATCTTTATAAAGCACAGCAGCCACGTAAATGAGATTCATATTATCATCTATCACATATTATTATTAGAGTTTTTATTTTCTTGGATCAATTGAAGAAGAAGAATTATTCATCAATCCAGGTTTTATTATTTGTAAATTATGAGTAGCTAAATTTATTAGATTTGTAGATTGGTCGAACCTTTACCGGATTTCTATGCAATAATATTTTTAATTCTTTCTATTTAATTCCTTCTAGTTCATCAATATATTTTAATTTCTTGTTCATGGATTCGAGACGTATGTTAAGATACGAACTCATCTTTGAATAATTGGGTATCGAATTCGCCATTAATTTGGGATTTTGATACATAGACCATTATTGATTGAATAACTTTAATCGGGGCCGTAATAGAAATCGATTAAAATTAGGTTCTTTAATTCTTGTGTGCTTAATTTATTCTTGGTGTATTGTGGAACCGTAATAGAAACTGCAATATTAAAAGAGTATTTAGGATTGTAATCCGGCCACCTAACCGTATCGATCCTAGCTAAAGTGAATGAACCCTAGAAGTTGAGTCAATGTTTTATAAGTAAAATTCTGCATAGAATGATGGTGAAGTGAAATCCAATCTACGAATCTCTGCTCATAATCTGTTTTATCGTCTAGTTAGTTTTAGTTATTTAATTTATGTTGTTTTCAAATCAAATCTATAAACTTTGGTTACAAAATTCACTGCTTTCCCATTACTTGTTTACCAACGAGTCTCTGTGGATTCGACCCCTGCATTTGCATACTGCTACACCGGTAGTGAGTACACTTGCTCGGTTTTTATTACAAGAGGGAGTTTTCCTCCATCAAGCTGTCGTCCAACGTGCCATGGACGAGGAGCTGCTTGACCTGCTGATCAAGGCCAATCACATCAAGGAAAACATGGCAAATAGGAAGGGCCTGATCCTCAGCGAGGTAATCTCTTCGTCATTTCTTCTTTTCTTTACTTGGTATTTTTGCTGATGTCATCATTTTTATGTTGTAGCTGGCCACCATGGTTGCTTATGAGAATATTCACAACAAGGCCGTTGACAACCATATCCTGAAGCTCAAAGCACGAATTGGCAAGGGGGAGGCTGATGTGGCCTCAGCTGCCGGCTTGTTGAAGTCTCTGAGGGAAGAGCTGGAGGCTGAGAGAGTGGCCAAAGCTAAGGCCGAGCACGCGACCGATGAAGCAAGGGCCTGAGCTGAGGAGGCAATCAAGCTAAAGGAGGCCGAGCTGGAGAAGCTCAAGGTCGAGGCGGTCAAGGTGGATGTTGCTGAATGGATGGAGCTGGAGGCAAGCATTCCTTCTAAGGAAGAGAGTACAATTGACCGATTCAAAGGCAGCCCGACCTTTGTTGATGCATTTAACGAGAAGACCGCCACCATATTTATGGATGGCTACATACATTTGGCCAGGAGGCTTATGGCGAACACGTCACACGGCCTGGACTTGGCGTCCATTGCTCGGCTTATATACCAGGACGGATACTATGATGTTGCTCGGTCTCTTCACAACGTGGTTCCCTTTTCTGATAATGCCCTTAAAGTGATTGCTGATGGATATGTTTACATATCCAATTTAATACAGTCTAAACTCTATTTATTGCAAAATTCCTGAGTAAAATGGTAGTTTAATTGCTTTGTTAGTGTTGTTTTAATTTCAGGTTGAAAAGGTGGAAAATTGGTGGTTTAAAGTGAAGAAAAGATGAAAATATGGAGCGGAGGAAATTTTGAGGGCTCTAGGATTATTTTAGAGCTGCAAAGGACCTTTTGGGAATTTCTATGGCAGGGACCTCATGGAAATTGCTGAAGAAAGGAGAATTGGTCGGCCATCAAATGCCTTGTGCGGTCGCCCATCCCTTCTGCAGCGATCGCCCTTCAGACTCGGCCTAGCTTCAGCGGCCGCTGTTGCCCTTATGCGTCCACCCTTGCTCCTCAGCCAGCCTTGTGCGGCTGCCCTTGCCATTTCAGCGATCGCCCAAGCCACTTGGCCGGCCAGCTTCTCCTCAGTGCCAAGGCCAGATTCCAGCACGATTTGTTGGTTGTTTGGGCTTTCCTTTGGATTTTTTTTGGGATTTAATCTCATTTTGGCCCAATCTTTATTAAGATAATCAACCTTTTTTTCTTTAGTATATATATAGTAAGATGTTTTAATTTTAGGGTTATGTTTAATTCCTTGGACAAAGAGGAGGCTATTTAGAGAGAGAAAATTAGGGATTTTATTTCTCCATTCAAGATAAGATTTTAATGCTTTTCTTATTTAGTTTTGTTCATTTAATGCTTAATATGTGTAGCTAAATTCTTAATTTCATGGATTGGATGGTAATTTAGTCACTCTTGCTATGACATTGATTATTTTATCTAATTAATTGATGTCTTGTTCATCTTTGCTCTTTTAATGAAAGTTTTTTGGATTAAATTGTGGTTGACTCCTAATTTCTTCCTTTTAACTTTTTGGGTGTCAATTTCTTATATTGATTTGGGGATTTTGATTTAGACCTTTACTAGATGATGAAATCTATTGGTTTTCTTGATTGAAACTACATGGATTTTGGTTCATAAAATCTTTAAAGCTCAAAGCTTTCCTTTTTAATTGCTTGGACTTGATTTGCGAAAAGTGATTGACTAGGATATAATAGATTGAAATCCGGCCGCCTTACCGTCCCAATCTTGACTTTGGTGATTGAACCCAAGATTGAAATTAATATATTTTTCTAAATTAATGGCATAGTATTTTGTGATTAAATGAAATCCAATCCATGGATCCTCTCTTATTATTGTTTTAATCTCTATTTGAAATTGTTATCCTTGTTTACTTGTTATTTCTAGCTTTAATTTTAAATCTTGATCATTGTAGTTGTTTGTTATTTTCAAAACCAACCCCCCCCCCATTTAGTCTTTTATTTGTTTAATTGTGCATCTTTATTCTAAAACAAGCAACCCGAGTCCCTGTGGATTTGACCCCTACAATAGTATATTGCTATAAGTTGGCACTCGTACTTGCGAGGGTTTTTATAACAAGAAGTGGGTATTGAAAAATATCTCATCAATTGCCGAGCAGGACGCCCATGCTGGACGTGAAGCTTGGATTCCTCCTTCCATCGGTCCAGACAATATCAACGTTCTAATAGAGAAAATGAGGATGAGATGAGTTTGAGGCTGAGGAGATAAATGCCGAGGAGCCCATCAACGAGGAAACTCAAGTTGACGCTCAGACTCAGCATGTCAACACTTCTTCCACTGATGCCGAGATGCGAGCTGATGCCGAGACGCGGGCTTTCTTCGAGGAGCCTTTTGAGCGAGAGCGTACTTAGAATTTTTTCTTTTGGTTTTCATGTAATAGAATAGGGTCACTGTAATTCAATTGTTTTATCAATGAAATGTCCCTTTCTTTCGTCTTTGTTTCAACTTTTGATATACTGCTTGTATACGTATATAACTTTGGGGGAAGTTGAGGAAGGGATCCTCGTACTTCACTTTTGGTTTGTCTAAAACGAGGAGGCTAGCTCGGTTTTAGACACTTGGCAATTTTGCCAGTTTGGGTCATTAGGCCGAGGAGGGTTCCTCGGCTTGACTGCTAGATTTTTCTTATTTATCTTTCTACGAAGAGGAAAATGACTCATACATAGGTCTAGGATGCTTCTGCTGGTAGTCGTTAGGCCGAGGTGTTTCCTCGGTAAGACGTTAGGCTTTCCCTTCTTTTTCATCTCCTTGTGCCGAGGAAGGTGACTAGTACACATATTTTAGATGGTTTTGCCGGTAGTCGTTAGGCCGAGGTGTTTCTTCGGCAAGATGTTAGGCTTGCCCTTCTTTTTCATCTCCTTGTGACTAGGAAGGTGACTCGTACACATGTTTTAGATGGTTTTTCCGGTAGTTGTTAGGCTGAGGTGTTTCCTCGGCAAGACGTTTGGCTTGGCCTTCTTTTTCATCTCCTTATACCGAGGAAGGTGATTCGTACACATGTTTTAGATGTTTCTGCCGATAGTCGTTAGGCCGAGGGGTTTTCTCGTCAAGACATTTGGCTTTCTTCTTTTCATCTACCTTATGCCGAGGAAGATGACTCGTAGATAGGTTTCCGACGTTTTTGCCGATTTAGTCGTTAGGCTGAGGTGTTTCCTCGGCAAGACGTTTGGCTTTCTTCTTTTCATCTACCTTATGCCGAGGAAGATGACTCGTACATAGGTTTCTGACATTTTTTGGTCTCACCTATCCATGTCGAGGAGGATCTCGCTCAGTCATAGGTCTTGGGTGAGTTATGGTGGGAGTTTCCCTTTGAAGGCCTAGGAGGAGCTCCTCGTCTTCCAGTGTTGTCTTGATAGTTGCTTTGCACGTTGAAGAAATAAATTTCATTAACTAAATTGATTACATCAAACTGCAATCCTACCTTGCCAAAAAAGTAAAAGACTAACAAAATTAATCTATTACATAAAAACAGACTAAAACTAATGATAGTATTATGCTCTTGCTTGTCTGGGGTTCCCATTGATTTGCTAGGCCTTGGTCTGGTAGTCCGCTGACTTTGTTGACTTATTCTTCATAGTTTGAATTTTTTGTTATAGGGGTAGCCAACTCAACCGGTTCGTCTACGTCCCCCATCTCTCCTTGTCTCAAGTCATGGTTGGCCCCCGAGTTCTGGCCGTTTGACGAGATGAGGGGCTGTATCTAGGACGTACAAAACTGTATCATTGTTGTTTTTATGACAGTCTAGTATCTCATTTCCAACTGGTTCGTCTGCGTCCCGCGTCTCTCCTTGTCTCAAGTCATGGTTGGCCCCCGAGTCCTGGCCGTTTGATGAGATGAGGGGCTGTATCTAGGACGGACAGAACTGTGTTAGGAGAAACTAATAGAGTTTAGCCCTAGGAGGCCTGTCTTCGTCTTCATCCTCCTTATCCTCATCATCACTATCAACCTTTCTCTTTTGCTTATTATCCTTTCTTATAATGTAGCGGTCAAGCTTCCCCTCTTCTACCCATCTCTGTATCATTCTCTTGAGGGTGATGCAATTCTCCGTGTCATGCCCGTGGTCCTTGTGGAATGCACAGTATTTGGAGGTATCGCGAAGGTACTTTGGTTTGTCATTGAGTGATCGAGGATCAGGCAGGTTCACTAGTTGCATGAATTTTGCGATGGGCTTGGTGAGGGGGGTGAAAATCTCGGCTTTTTCGGTCGCTCGAGTTCTATTTTTCCCATATTTCCATTTCCATCAGATTGGTGAGTTTTAGCCTCTTCTGTCTCCGGCTTATCAGATCTTTTCTTGCTTTTTTCTTCCGCTGTGGCTATGGCATATGCCACGTTGTATAAGTCAGATTTTGACTTGGGCTCTCTGGCGGAGAGTTCGTAGATCAGTTGTCCGGATCTAAGTCTGAAATTGAAGCAGACGATCACCTCCCTGTCGGTTAGGCTCTCTTCTACTTGGTCTGCCATAGCTCTGAATCTGTTATAGTAATTCAGAGTGGTTTCATTCTTTCCTTGCTCGATGTTGGCAAGGTCAGTCAACCTTTTCTTCCTCTTTCCTGCCATGACAAAGTGATCCAGGAACCTCCTCCTCACAGTCCTCCAGCTGTCAATGCTTCCCTTTTTTAGCTCACGGAACCAAGTCAATGCTGTTCCGGAGAAGGTACTCGCAAAAGCTTCGCAGAGAATGTCATCTACTTTGGTGAGAAGGGCCATAGTGGATTCAAAACTCTGCACATGGTCCCTTGCGTCGGTGGCTCCCGCATACTTATCAAAACTTGGGACTTTAAAGGCAGGGTTGGGGGTAAATTATTTATTTCCTAGAAGAAAGGACGGGTGGCACTGGTGTCATCTTCTTCCATCTCCTTCTTGCCCATCTCCATTTCATCTAACATCTTTTTTAAAGATTAATAATTCTCTGGCGTCGATCCCAGAGCTGAAGTGGGAGCTTCAATGGGATCTTTCTCTTCTGTGATCATTCACCCGACTATGTTCTTCGGGGTCCTGGTGATTATGTCCCCGTCCAGATGGGGTTCTTTTCCTCCTTGGTACCCTTTCAGGATGAGGTGTTCTGTGACGTAGAGGGCTCCTCGGCTGAAGAGGGCTCCTCTGATGAGGAGGGTTCATATGCCGAGGAGGATTTATATGACGAGGAGGGGTTAAACGTCTTGCATGACTGAGCCTAGCTCGCAAGTCACCAGAGTTAACCTCTTGCTCCTTGTCATTCAAATGACTTCTCAAGTATACAACCTCGTTTTCATGGTTATTTGACCGAGGACGAGGAGGTGCATCTCGGAGGTTTTGCTTAGATCGTACAGCAAGCTCATGGTGAGGGGGATTTTGGCCAGGAGGGCTCCTCTGACTACCACGCCGTCACCCTGAATTTCCCTTCCATGAAAATTTCCTGTCCTCGTAGGCCTGATGAACTCGACCAATGAGTTATCTGGATCCAATTGCAACAGAGCATTTTGAGTTTCATAAATACGTTGCAAAGTCTCCATTTGTTGATGCAAGAGTGTACGACGATCAATTGGCTGGGTGGAGTTCTCAGCTCTTCCTTTGTCAGCGTTCCTCATCGTCTGTCTGCTCGAAGCTTTCTTTCCTCGTTGACGACGGGGAACATTGGCAACAACCACCTCAGTAGCTGGCTGAGTTCGAGGACGAAGAGTCATGCCGAGGGGAGGTGGCCCGTCGATCTGAGGCAGAGGAGGAGGCAGCACTCCATTGGTGAAAGGGAGACCAGTCATCCAGTTCAGAGGGATGTCTTCGACGTGGGCTCGTTCCTCGTCAGTGACACTTATGGTATTTCCATCTTTCATTGGAATTAGAATGGTGGGGCAGAATTCTTATGAGAATCAAAAACCAAACAGAATTTCAAGCGGCCTAAATTTCCAAGAGGACAAATTTTCCAGTAAACAGATTTTTCCGGCCAAACAGTAATTTTCCGCCCAAAAATTGAACATATTTCAAGCGGAACAGGATTTTTCCGGTCAAAACAGAATTTTTTCAATCAATGAAATTTCCGGGCGAAAACATTTTCCAGGCGAAACTGAAGCTTCCAGCCAAAAATTGACTTTTCCGACTGGAAAAAGGTTCAGGCGAATGGCAATTTCAAGCTTTTCAACAGGTATTCGAATCGTTTCTCGGCAATGGAACCAAACTGATGCTGCCAAAAATGTTCGAATCAGCCCAAATCCGACGGTAGGTTGTATCCCAGCAATTGAATAGCCTGAAACAGAGAAACAAACACGTAAACTAAGCCGGGGCTTCTCCGGCGAAGGCCCTCCGGCGTGAGAGTAAGTATTTGCTTTATGAGAGAGAAATCAATTGACAAGAGTTTAGAGTCAAAAGATAACGTACCAAATAATGTGAATTATGGCTTGTTTTATAGGCATAGCAATGTATAATTCATGTTGAATTGGATATCTAAGAGATAAGATATAAATCATAGGAGGATTATATTTGAGGAGTCCTTGTTGGACCTGAATTTGTAGGGGATGTGGTTATAATCCTATGGGGATTATAACTGCTCAATGTCCCACTTTGAATGGGACTGGACAACTGCTATTCTGCAAGTACGTCGGGGAGGTCTCTCCTCGTCATACGTGGCCAGGTCGGCCTACGTTGAGCCGGGGAAGAGATATGAAGGAACTGAGAAAGCCCAATTCCTGGTGATTTTGATAGCCGAGGAGGCCTCCTCGTCGTCAAGGGAGCTCAGCTCGGCCTTGGAGGGAGGTCTCCCCCGACATTGAGTCTTGGGCCTTGTCATTTCGCCTACTAAATCTAGGTCGACCTAGAGGAATGACGAGAAGGCTTGGTTCGAGGAAGGTAGGGAAGCCGATTCCATTCCTCATACGTCGTACTTGAATGGATTATGTTTAGGGCCAAATCCACTTGGGCCTTGCCCGGACTAGCCCAAGTTCGTATCTTGGCTTATACTATTCAGTGGCCCCCGACTATCTAGCTCGGATATGCCGAGGAGGAAGTGAGCTCTACCTCGGCTTACGAGAATACGAACATGCGTCACGTGGCCGAAGTCGTTTCATATGTCCGCCGGTTAAATAGTACAATGATGGGGCGTGGTGCACGATGTCTGACACATCTTGGAAACACACCAATGCATTTAATGCTAGGCAAAGGACGACGTCTTTACCTGCCTGTGACCCGTTTGTGAACCATACCCATTTCGTATGGAGGTATAAAAACAAAAACCCTTAACGATTTCAGTCTTTTATCACCCCTAAACCTTGAGAGAGAAATAGCAAGTTTGAAAGACAAAATCTGTGTTCTTGTGTTCTTGCTCAAATTCGTACAATTTGCTCGATTCCACCCGCTCGTTTCTCATCAATCTCCAATTGAAAGGTATATTTTCTTCTCCATTTGCTATTTTTTGCATTTTAATTTGTGCTTTCTGGGTTTCTGGCTGCTCGTCTTCGAGAAACCGCCATTGTTGGTTGTTTGAATCTTTTCTGAGTTTTGTTCTTGAATGATTTATTGGCTCGTATTTTAGAAATGGCAAGACCTTGGAGCAGTAATCACAATGTCATTTTCTGCTATCATATCAAAAACTTTAGAATTTACAAATGATCCGATGGCCCTTGGTTGATGGTGAGCCTGATAGAGATAGGGGAGATCTTGACGAGATACCAAAGCCCTAGAAACGATGTAAGGTATCCAAGAGGGAAAAGAATTGATCGTCTAGACGCTAAATCTCCAAATGTTATGGTATTCCAAGGGTTTTTTGAGATAATCAATCACATCCACCTGCACTACATTCAATATGTTCCTTCAAATCATCCACCATTTATGGGTAAGGTCCCCTCCTCGGCTCTAGTTATGACGAGGAGGTATGTTTTTCTTCATCCTCGTCTTCCCTTTTCCTTGCCACATTTCTGATCCTTGTCATTTCATTGCGTAGCCATGGTGAGAAAAGGAAGTGATGCTACCCGTCAATCAGGTCCAACATCATCAAACATTGTAGATGCCTTTGACGACGGAGAGGGAAGCCGAGGAGGGAGAGGACGAGGGAGATCTAGCTGAGGTAGGGCGTATACTCCTAGACCGAGACCCATTAAGGCCGGTGAGCCCATTATTGAGGAGATTCACAATAAATATGGAGTGGCGAGGGACGAGTATAATTTAAGTTATTCCCATTGGACCCCTATTAAAACCGAGGAGGAGGTACTTGACTTTTACTATAGCCTCAACCATGTCAACTTCTTCTATAAACAATTTCAACAGGGTCTCCGTCTTCCCTTAGATCCATTCATCAATGAATTCTTGGAGGATATGCAGGCTGTCCCGGCTATGCTAGGTGCCAATGCTGTGAGGTTCCTCGTAGGCTTTATTGTCTTGTGTCGTAGTTTAGGCTTTGAACCTTGCCAAACAGCCTTTCGTCATTTTTTTACTGTCATCTATAAGTCTGATTCCAAGCAGTGGCGAAGGTAGGCACATGACAAGGGTTGGTCGATCCCCTTTCGTTTTATAATGTGTTAATTTTAGCGCGTTTAAATTTTTTTAAAATGATTTTTTACTACGAAAAGTGATTAATTTATACATTTTAACTCCCTTAATTTCTTGAAAAAAATGCACTAAATTATTATTTTGACCCCCTCGTCTGCAAAAATTGAGTCTCTCCCTTATACTCCCTCCGTCCCAGACCAAGGGTTCATCTTTCCCTTTTGGGACGTCCCAGATCAAGAGTTCATTTCCAAAAAAAGCAAGTTTTTGAATATATTAATACCCTTATCATCTTCATATATTTACAAAAAAAACATTCATTATATCCTTATACATTCTCTCTCCTATTTCCTACCACACATTTAACTACTATTCCTCTCACTCATTCTCTCTCCTATTAAATATTTTTAACTTTTACATTCTCTCTCCTATTCCCTACCACACATTTAACTTTTACATTATCTCTCATATTTCCTACCACACATTTAATTACTTTTCCCTATCTCACATTTAACTTTTATTCATTTTTTTAAAAATTTCTTAAGAAGCGTGAAATCCCCCCCATATACCCTTGGTCTGGGACGGAGGGAGTAATAATTATTTCAAATCAGTATTGACCCAATTTGAAAAATTTCCTGACTTCGCAACAGATACCAAGTACTATTTCAGTAGTTATCAGCATGTCAAATGGCTTTTAGGGGCCGTTTGGTAGCCCTTCTTAAGACCAGATATGATTATTAGTCCAATAAGCTTAATGTTTGATAGATTAAATGCAATCGAAGTAATTTAAAATTGATTTTTAACACCGCCCCACCCCACCCCACCCCTACTTGGAATCTAACCTTATTTCCCTTATTTCCTGTCGCTCTCTAGTACCAAGTTGAATGATTCAACAGATCAAGACTTGTCTCTAGTGATTTATTACTAGAAAGAGACATGCCCATGAACAAGGGCGAAAGGGGCCTTCACTCCTCAGAACATATGGCTGCTGCTAAACTAGTATTAACTCCCATCAGCAGCTACTTAATACAATATTAAATTTTGAATTGAAAGCGCAGCTACTTAATACAATGGGAATTTGCCCCATAAATTTTCATGTTGTATTATGTATAATACAATATTTAGTTATTAGTTATGCAGTAGTTTAAAATCATAATACTGCATCCGCACCACCGCCTCCGCCACAGTCCAGCTCCGCCACCGTCGTCTGCTATCGCCGCATGCCGGATTCCGGTCAATTTTCACCGGAATCCGGCAATTTTGGCCGGAATCCGGCCGCCGATCGCCGAAATCCGGTCGCCGAAGGTCGAAATCTGGTCGCCGGTCCATGGGCTTCGGACTCCGGTCACCGACGACCGCCGGAATGCAGTATTATGACCTTAATTGATGTTGTATTTTCGAAACATAATACAACATCATAATACAACATGGGGAAGAAATTTATCGGACATTATGAAACTTTTTAAAAACTTATCGGACATAATCCCTGATACAATATTAAATTTTGAATTGAAAGCGCGGGCCGGCTCAATGAATAGATATTTTCTCTAGTCTTGTTTGATAAAGAGATCTTCTTTCGAGTGATTTCTAAGTGGAAGACTTCGGTTAACCTAAGCTTGACCAGATCAAGGGAATCATTTTCAACGTGCATAATGTTTAAGAGGAAGACTTTGGTTAACCTTTTTAAATCTCTAAGTATGCCATTAGTTGGTTAATGTAAGCCATTATACTAGTTAGTAACCCGTCGCGACGGGCCATAATAATAGTAAATAATGAAGAAATAAAAGGTTAATTATTAAACTGTAATTTTATGTCCACCCCTAAGGTTATTTAGAGAAATTACGATTATTTAGATACTCAAGTAGTAACTTTATGCCCTGCAAAAAATTTCACATGAAATATTTGATAAAATATCATATTCGTTAGATAAGCAGAAGTTTGGTGTTTGGTTGAGGGGAAGGGGTTGCTACCCCTTTGCTTATGAAAAATTGACTTAGTGCCATCTTTGAACTCATGAAAGTTAGCTTTTAAGCAACAAAAATAGCAAATTTATTAACTTTGATCCTCTTTTCTGTAAGAAAAAGAATTACACAAATTTATAATGCTGACTCCCTTTCTGAGCCAAGTTCATAAATTATGACATAACTTTTTACCCCTAAAATAATTTTGACCCCCTTCAAAGAATATCATCTCTTCGTCACTGCCTATCATCCTACTAAAGTAGTAGCAACTAAGTTATGATATTTATAATTCATTTATGCCTAGGCTTCCAACTACAGCGATTGTTTTGACTTCTCCAAATTTTGAACATTTTATTAGAAACATTATGGGTGGATGCCCATTCTAAATAATTTTGAAAAGTCTTAACTTTTGGGTTGATGCTTTACTTGATTGTACCTTCTTGAAATTGCACTATATATATTTTTTATTTTTTTTGATGGGACAATCTTTGCAGGACAAACCAAAACCTTTATTCATTTTCAGATATCGCAAAGAAAAATAATCACTTGACATTGCAATAAATCTTATCATCCACACTCTTTCAAACCTTTCAATAAAACTCAAGCAAATATAACAAAAAATGTAAGCTGAAAATTTACTATGTCATCAAGATCAAGCATCATGAAGATAGAAGCATTATGTCAAGGAACAATACCACCCAACAAGTTTCTCGGAAAAACAATTTTTACAGGCAATTCAAGCTTTTTAGTGATCAATTGCAGATCAGGAAGACTCAAACTATTGACCACCGTCTGAACAGGATTAGATGCCTGTTGTGTTGCTACTGAAATCATAACATTTGCACCAAAAAATTTCTCTGAGGGTACGTTTGGCTACCTTAATTCCAAGATTTGGATTTGGAATTGAAAGAACAAAATGAATTCCGTGGAACTAATTTAACCCTTTCAATTCCAATTCCAAATTATGGAATTGGTGTACCAAACATATCCTGAAAAGAAAAATCACAACAAATGAAAACAACTTATTCCTACTCCCAGAACAGTATATCGAAATCAGATCAAACATCAGATTAATTATTATTTTTATACGTGTAACACTTGTAACCATGTTATATTAGACACCCATTAATGCAAGTTAATTTGAACCCACTTGCCTAACCTAATTCTGATGATTACTCTGAAAATGATTTTTTATTTTTTTTTATATATTTTTTCTTTTACGATTACATGGATTTGGTCATGTTTTTATTCTTTGAACATTTAAAGAAACTTAGCCCGCTTTGCAACTGATAGTACCTTGCTAGATGCTGCGGATGGTGCTTATATATTTTCTTTATGGCATGACCTTCATATATGTGTTTTTTCTGCGTTCCCTTGGTTGAAGTTGTATGAAAGATAAAATACTTATACAATATAATATTATTAGATATTAATCTATAAAAGAAATTCTCAGCATAATCAAATTACCATGCACATAAAAATGGTAATTCAATATTGATCAAGGTGACAACATAATCAAGCTACTGCAATTCATATTTCCAACATTTTCTTCGCAAAAGCTGTAGAGGAATAACATTGAAGTTGTACAGTGCACTAACTTTGAGAGACATCTCATTTCTAAAGTTGTCAAATGGTGACCAATTGCCTAATCAGAGAAAATGAATTAAATTTGTGACTGATCATAGAGAAAAAGATTACTACCCCGAGCAAACATATCCTGAGGAATATTAAAATAAATTAAAAGTAAATATAGTACTCCCTCCATCTTAAAGTGAATGTTTAAAAAAATATCAAATTTGCTATTGATCGAGAGTAAATTTGATTTTTTTTTTTTTTGCATTCATTTTAAAACAGAGGAAGTATATAGTATCTAAATAAGGGAACAAACACAGGGTAAGTTAATGACATATCACTTGCACTATACAGAATATGCCCACATGGACCTATTGTTTTATGTAGTGGCTCTCCCTCATCCCCAAATGGGTAGGTTCTGATAAAAAAAACACAATCACAATGAAAATGTGCAGATTTGCAAGAGGCCACGCTGAAGCCCCATTTGTTTGGCTATGCCCTCTATGAATAAGTTGCAGCATATCCATAAAACTGAAACTGATAATCTACGCAGAATTTAACGTACACAAATATGAAGCACAATTTCTATATGATTTTTTTGATTTCTTTGGTATGAATCGAGGAAGATAATCTAGTATGATAAAAAATGTCACAATATGACTAAGACTTATCTTTTATCCAGAATTTCAAATTCGAAAATTTAAACCTATTTTTTAATTTATAGCTAAATAACAAAAAATAATTATATTATCAGTAATTGTAGCTCAGTCATATATTTGATTTTATAAACACTATGGCTAAGATTGATCTTTTTACTTTCATGTATAATTAAGCCAATACGAGGATGCCACATGAAATTTCACGTCATAATTTCATGTGTAGCAATGAAGAATCAAATAAAGACTCTCCTATATAATATATATATATATAGATAGATAGATTAGTATAAGGATTAGTTACTTAGAAATTAATGCGTCTATCTAACCTTATTTCCTATCGTTTTTTAGTACTAATTTGAATGATTCAACATATCACGACTTGTCTATATTGATTTATTACTAGAAAGAGACATGCTCATGATCATGAACAAGGGCGAAGGGGGCCTTCACTCCTGAGAACATATGACCGATTTTTTTTTTTATCTTTATATATTATAGGTAAGGTTTGTCAATTCTTAATGTGGAATAATATCTCTAACACGCCCCCTCACATGTAGGGTGCTTTGCCCTAACACGCCCCCTCACGTGTAGCGGGCTTTGCCAAAGCTTACAACGTGGACTTATCAATCGAGTGAAATTTCACGTCATAATTTCATGTGCAGCAAGCAATGAGGAATCAAATAAAGACTCTCCTATATATTATATATAGATATATAGATTAGTATAAGGATTAGTTACTTAGAAATTAATGCGTCTATCTAACCTTATTTCCTATCGTTTTTTAGTACTAATTTGAATGATTCAACATATCACGACTTGTCTATATTGATTTATTACTAGAAAGAGACATGCTCATGATCATGAACAAGGGCAAAGGGGGCCTTCACTCCTGAGAACATATGACCAATTTTTTTTTTATCTTTATATATTATAGGTTATATATTATAGGTAAGGTTTGTTAATTCTTAATGTGGGAAAATATCTCTAACACGCCCCCTCATATGTAGCGGGCTTTGCCCTAACATGCCCCCTCACGTGTAGCGGGCTTTGCCAAAACTTACAACGTGAACTTATCAATCGAGTGGCGCGGAGTAGCATCGTGGGCCATTGGGCCTGCACGTGTAAAGAATCTGCTCTGATACCATCTTAAAGTCTGAGATTCCACCTTAAAATCAATTGGTTATAAGGGAGTGACCCAGGATCTTTATATATGATAAGATTTGTCAATTCCCAATGTAGATAATATCTCTAACACTAAAATCAAGAGCAAATTTGGAATTTTTTAGTTAGTCATTTTGAGACAAAAGTAGTAAATAGTGTTTAAGCTACCTTCAATATTCATTAATTCCTTAGCTTTATGTACCTGCCTGGTGGTGAATACTGATGTTTAACAAATTGGGATGGGATGGTAGTTTTTAGGTTACCTTTTATCCCAGGTAAGGTAATATTAGTCATTTGGTTCCATGTTATTGAGCTGGTCTCCTGTGAGAATAAGGGGATCCGTCTTATGCATGAGACGGATCGATCCATGAGTGGCAGCTCATGCCTTTTAAAACAGGTATTACGTTTAGAAAAAGTAATAGTTACCATCTCTTAATGTAATAACTGTATACATATAAAGTAACATTGTTAATAAGTAAACGTAATACCTGTTTTAAAAAAACAAAAGCTCATTTTTAACCATTTTTTCAAATGTAATACAAACTATATGTATTACATTTGAAATGTAATAACTTATTTTAGTTATAATAAGTATTACTTTTGTCAAACGAAGAAAACATAGGGAAAAACACTATTACTTTTCTGTATATATGTATTATTTTTACCCATTTTTTCAAATGTAATACAAACTATATGTATTACATTTGAAATGTAATAACTTATTGAGTCGGTCTGGGGAGAAACGCGTTTCTCCGTGCTTCTGGAGAAACGGGGCTTGTTTTGTCGCGCGACATAATAAGCCAGTTTCTGGATATACTTTCATCAGCTTCTGGATATCCAGAAGCTTTGGAAAGGATATCCAGAAGCTTTGGAAAGGATATCCAGAAACCAAATATTTTTTCTGGATATCCTTTCCAAAGTTTCTGGATATCCAGAACATTGAATATGGATATCCAGAAGCTTTGGAAAGGATAGCCAGAAAAAATATTTGGTTTCTGGATATCCTTTCCAAAGCTTCTGGATATCCTTTCTAAAGCTTCTGGATATCCAGAAGCTAGCTTCTGGATATCCAGAAGCTTTGGAAAGGATATCCAGTTGTGGTGGCTAAGTATGTCGCGCGACAAAATAAGCCCCGTTTCTCCAGAAGCGACGGAGAAACGCGTTTCTCCCCAGATTTTGTGTAACTTATTTTAGTTATAATAAGTATTACTTTTGCCAAGCAAAGAAAACATAAGAAAAAACACTATTACTTTTCTGTATATATGTATTATTTTTACCCATTTTTTCAAATGTAATACAAATTATATGTATTACATTTTAAATGTAATAACTTATTTTAGTTATAATAGTATTACTTTTTCCAAATGAAAAAAACATAGGGAAAAACGCTATTACTTTTCTGTATATATGTATTACTTTAATACATACAAACTATTACTTTATATGCATACAATCATTACATTTAGTTATAGTAACTATTACTTTTCACAAACCGAAAAAAAATATCATTTCTGTCTCTGTCTCTCAGCAACAGCAAGTCTTTCTCCTTCCAAAATCTCTTTCTCTCCAAATTCAAATCTTTCACAATTCTCTCAAATTAATCTAAATCACATCAAACATCAATTCACTCAAATTTGTATAAATGGATTCAGAGTATTGATATCAACGGCAAGGAGGTCAAAGCTCAGATTTGGGGTGGAATTGGGTGAAGGTTTGGCCGGAGAAGGGAGGATTGGTGTTGGTGAAGAAGGCCGTCGGTGGTGAAGGTTAGGTTAGGGAAGAGATTGGCCGGAGAAGATGGATCTGAGGAGCGGGCTATGGAACTTTGCGTCTAGAGAGAGAAGGGACTGCGGCTAGAGAGAGAGAGAGGAGGGAGAATGTCTGTGAATTGAAGGGAAATTGGGATAGGTTTGGAGGTGAGGATCGGTAATGGAGGTTGAGGAATAGGATTGGTGAAGGATGAGAGAGATTGGTTGAAGAAGAAGAAGACGACGCCGGCAATGGGGGATTTGCGGATAGAGAGAGAGAGGAGAGAGAGAGAGAGACTATTTACGTATTGAGAGAGAAAGAGAGAGCTGTGTGTTCAACGGGTTGGGTCGTGTTCAACGGGTTGGGTCATGGGTCAAAAATGACCCGTCTCATCCATGAGACGTGTTATGATGTTCTCATATAAGTTTTTGTCCATGTTATTCTTGCATATAAAACTATCACTGGTTTTGGTCATTTCGTGTTCAGCCCAAACTTCAGGCCCTAAATTGTCATTTTTTCTATAAAATAATAAATAAAAATATTTAGATTTTTTTTACAAAAAATAATTAGTAAATTTAAAATATTGAAAAAAATAAAGATAATAGTTAATATGATTTAAAATAATTTAAGATATTAACTATTATTCTTTTTTCTAATAATTTAAATTACTAATTATTTTGCTTCAAACAAATTATTAATTATTTTAGATTGGATAATTTATAAAATATATAAATAAAAATAGATTAAATAAAATAAATATTTACAAAAAAGAGTGAGAATTAAAATAAAATAAAATAATTATCATCAATTTTAAAAAATAAACAAAAAAAATCAACATGATTAAAACATTTCTTGAAAACACAAGTATTATTTTTGAAGCATTATTATACCTAAACTAAAATAAAATGACAACTACTATTATCAAAAAATAAAAAAGAAAAGAAAAATGTTTCCAATCTTCATCTTTCCTATTCAACTTCTTCTTCTTTCTTTCTCCACCGGCTCACATAGCTGCCGCCGCAGCCCGCCACCGTTATCACCATCTTCCTCCTTTCCTCCTTCTCCGAAAGATCCATCACCCTTCAGCCACCCACCTCTAAGCCCCCTTCTAGATCTATGGCACTTTCATACCCTCCTTCTCCAAAAGATCCATCACCGGATTTCATAGATCCACCATGAAATCCGGTGGTCTACCTTACCAAAATCACCCCCAATCTTCTAGGCGTCCATCTTTCTCCTCTCATTCCGTCGATTTTCCAGAATTCATCCCATCAAGAAGCTTGAGCAAAATTTCTGGCTCTAGTGTTGCCATGGCTGATTTCTTCAAGGGTTTGAACCCAAAATCAAGAATCTGATCATAATTTGAAAAGTATGTAAGATTGATTAAACACCCACAACAAATCAAGAAAAAGGATTCCCAAATCTGGGTATTTTGTAGCGAATAATTTCAAGAAACGGAGAGATCGTGTTTTTTTTTCAAAAATTTAACAAAATACTAAATGGTAAATACTAAATACAGAGAACGAAAAATACAGGGAACGAAATATTCTAATTTTTCCCTTCCGTCTCGTGTGTGTCTACACGATATTTTCTCCTTATACCGTGTATATTCACACGACACACTTCGCAGGAAAATTCCAATCGTTCACCCATGGACACTGCGAACGATATCATCATCAACAACGAAGCAGGTCTCCAATGGTTGATAGGTTCTCCCTTCGTCTCTCCCCTCACAGTAATATCCACCTTCAGGTGCATTCACACCCACCCCTCCGACCCCTTTTCACCTGATTTCGTCAGAGAATCAATCAGGTAACCCTAACTCCCAATCATCTGATTCTTTGTTTGCTTGTGCGTTTGTGATTGATTTAGTTGAATTTTTTCCGTGCAGATGATTTGAGGACACTTTTGTTGAAAGGGTTTGAAGTAATTGGAGCATTGATTGTTGGAAAAGGAGGTTCTGATTTCAAAGGGAATGTTAGTGACGCCATTGATGCGTCCAGTATAAGAGGAACTCTATTTTCAGTTTATCTCGTGTAATCTAACACGAGAAGATTCTCGTGTGATTTTACACGAGATTTATCTCCGTCCACCATTATAAGGGCCCTTTCATTTGATTGAATATTCAGGTTTTGGTAATCGGTTGTTTCGTGTTGATTATGATGATGGTTGTTGATGTTTTGGTAATGGGTTTTGCCTAATTCTTCACTCATCTCGTATGGATCCACACGATATGTGTCTCGTGTGGATATACACGAGATGTATATCGTGTGTATCCACACGAGATGTGTCTCGTGTGGATACATACGAGACACATAAAACCCTAAATACCCTAAATAATAGCACATATTTGTAACTCAATTTTCATTTGGATTTTGAGGAAACTCATGTAGATGAAAAACATTTTAAATGTTATTTAGAATGTAGAAAAAAAATTAAAAAAAAATAAACGAGGTAGCCGTATACCATTTTTGACAAGATCGGGGACACATAAAACCCTAAACACCCTAAATAATGGCACATATTTGTAACTCAATCTCCATTTGGATTTTGAGTATAGTGATAGAGATGAAAAACACTTTAAATGTCATTTAGAATCTAGAAAAAAATTAAAAAAAAATAAACGAGGTAGCCGTATACCATTTTTGGCAAGATCGGGACACATAAAACCCTAAAAACCCTAAATAATGGCAAATATTTGTAATTCAATCTCCATTTGGATTTTTAAGGAAACTCATGTAGATGAAAAACACTTTAAATGTCACCTATAATCTAGAAAAAAATTAAAAAAAAATAAACGAGGTAGCCGTATACCATTTTTGGCAAGATCGAGACACATAAAACCCTAAAAATTCTAAATAATTGCACATATTTGTAACTCAATTTCCATTTGGATTTTGAGGAAACTCATGTAGATGAAAAACATTTTAAATGTCATTTATAATGTAGAAAAAAATTAAAAAAAAATAAACGAGGTAGCCGTATACCATTTTTGGCAAGATCGGGGACACATAAAACCCTAAACACCCTAAATAATGGCACATATTTGTAACTCAATCTCCATTTTGATTTTGAGTATAGTGATAGAGATAAAAAACACTTTAAATGTCACCTAGAATCTAGAAAAAAATTAAAAAAAAATAAACGAGGTAGCCGTATACCATTTTTGGCAAGATCGGGACACATAAAACCCTAAAAACCCTAAATAATGGCAAATATTTGTAACTCAATCTCCATTTGAATTTTGAGGAAACTCATGTAGATGAAAAACACTTTAAATGTCACCTAGAATCTAGAAAAAAAATAAAAAAAAAATAAACGAGGTAGCCGTATACCATTTTTGGCAAGATCGGGACACATAAAACCCTAAAAAACCCTAAATAATGGCACATATTTGTAACTCAATCTCCATTTGAATTTTGAGTAAACTCATGTAGATGAAAAACACTTTAAATGTCACCTAGAATCTAGAAAAAAATTTAAAAAAATAAACGAGGTAGTCGTATACCATTTTTGGCAAGATCGGAACACATAAAACCCTAAAAACCCTAAATAATGGCACATATTTGTAACTCAATCTCCATTTGGATTTTGAGGAAACTCATGTAGATGAAAAACACTTTAAATGTCATTTAGAATCTAGAAAAAAATTAAAAAAAAATAAACGAGGTAGCCATATACCATTTTTGGCAAGATCGGGACACATAAAACCCTAAAAACCCTAAATAATGACACATATTTGTAACTCAATCTTCATTTGGATTTTGAGGAAACACATGTAGATGAAAAACACTTTAAATGTCATTTAGAATGTAGAAAAAAATTAAAAAAAAATAAACGAGGTAGCCGTATACCATTTTTGTCAAGATCGGGGACACATAAAACCCTAAACACCCTAAATAATGGCACATATTTGTAACTCAATCTCCATTTGGATTTTGAGTATAGTGATAGAGATGAAAAACACTTTAAATGTCACCTATAATCTAGAAAAAAATTAAAAAAAATAAACGAGGTAGCCGTATACCATTTTTGGCAATATCGGGACACATAAAACCCTAAAAACCCTAAATAATGGCAAATATTTGTAACTCAATCTCCATTTGGATTTTGAGGAAACTCATGTAGATGAAAAACACTTTAAATGTCACCTATAATCTAGAAAAAAATAAAAAAAAATAAACGAGGTAGCCGTATATCATTTTTGGCAAGATCGGGACACATAAAACCCTAAAAACCCTAAATAATGGCACATATTTGTAACTCAATCTCCATTTGGATTTTGAGGAAACTCATGTAGATGAAAAACACTTTAAATGTGATTTAGAATGTAGAAAAAAATTAAAAAAAAATAAACGAGGTAGCCGTATACCATTTTTGGCAAGATCGGGAACACATAAAACCCTAAACACCCTAAATAATGGCACATATTTGTAACTCAATCTCCATTTGGATTTTGAGGAAACTAATGTAGATGAAAAACACTTTAAATGTCATTTAGAATCTAGAAAAAAATTAAAAAAAAATAAACGAGGTAGCCGTATACCATTTTTGGCAAGATCGGGACACATAAAACCCTAAAAACTCTAAATAATGGCAAATATTTGTAACTCAATCTCCATTTGGATTTTGAGGAAACTCATGTAGATGAAAAACACTTTAAATGTCACCTAGAATCTAGAAAAAAATTAAAAAAAAATAAACGAGGTAGCCGTATACCATTTTTGGCAAGAGCGAGACACATAAAACCCTAAAAATCCTAAATAATTGCACATATTTGTAACTCAATTTCCATTTGAATTTTGAGGAAACTCATGCAGATGAAAAACACTTTAAATGTCACCTAGAATCTAGAAAAAAATTAAAAAAAAATAAACGAGGTAGCCGTATACCATTTTTGGCAAGATCGGGACACATAAAACCCTAAAAATCCTAAATAATGGCACATATTTGTAACTCAATCTCCATTTGGATTTTGAGGAAACTCATGTAGATGAAAAACACTTTAAATGTCATTTAGAATGTAGAAAAAAATTAAAAAAAAAATAAACGAGGTAGCCGTATACCATTTTTGGCAAGATCGGGGACACATAAAACCCTAAACACCCTAAATAATGGCACATATTTATAACTCAATCTCCATTTGGATTTTGAGTATAGTGATAGAGATGAAAAACACTTTAAATGTCACCTATAATCTAGAAAAAAATTAAAAAAAAATAAATGAGGTAGCCGTATACCATTTTTGGCAATATCGGGACACATAAAACCCTAAAAACCATAAATAATGGCAAATATTTGTAACTCAATCTCCATTTGGATTTTGAGGAAACTCATGTAGATGAAAAACACTTTAAATGTCACCTAGAATCTAGAAAAAAATAAAAAAAAAATAAACGAGGTAGCCGTAAACCATTTTTGGCAAGATCGGGACACATAAAACCCTAAAAACCCTAAATAATGGCACATATTTGTAACTCAATCTCCATTTGGATTTTCAGGAAACTCATGTAGATGAAAAACACTTTAAATGTGATTTAGAATGTAGAAAAAAATTAAAAAAAAATAAACGAGGTAGCCGTATACCATTTTTGGCAATATCGGGACACATAAAACCCTAAAAACCCTAAATAATGGCAAATATTTGTAACTCAATCTCCATTTGGATTTTGAGGAAACTCATGTAGATGAAAAATACTTTAAATGTCACCTAGAATCTAGAAAAAAATTAAAAAAAAATAAACGAGGTAGCCGTATACCATTTTTGGCAAGATCGGGACACATAAAACTCTAAAAACCCTAAATAATGGCACATATTTGTAACTCAATCTCCATTTGGATTTTGAGGAAACTCATGTGGATTAAAAACACTTTAAATGTCATTTAGAATCTAGAAAAAAATTAAAAAAAAATAAACGAGGTAGCCGTATACCATTTTTGGCAAGATCGGGACACATAAAACCCTAAAAACCCTAAATAATGGCAAATATTTGTAACTCAATCTCCATTTGGATTTTGAGGAAACTCGTGTAGATGAAAAACACTTTAAATTTCACCTAGAATCTAGAAATAAATTAAAAAAAAATAAACGAGGTATCCGTATACCATTTTTTACACGATCGGGACCCATGAAACCCTAAAAACCCTAAATAATGGCACATATTTGTAACTCAAATTTCAATTGGATTTTGAGTATTTTCATAGAGATGAAAAACACTTTAAATGTCATTTAGAATGTAGAAAAAAATTAAAAAAAAATAAACGATGTAGCCGTATACCATTTTTGACAAGATCGGGACACATAAAACCCTAAAAACCCTAAATAATGGCAAATATTTGTAACTCAATCTCCATTTGGATTTTGAGGAAACTCATGTAGATGAAAAACACTTTAAATGTCACCTAGAATCTAGAAAAAAATTAAAAAAAATAAACGAGGTAGCCGTATACCATTTTTGGCAAGATCGGGACACATAAAACCCTAAAAACCCTGAATAATGACACATATTTGTAACTCAATCTCCATTTGAATTTTGAGGAAACTCATGTAGATGAAAAACACTTTAAATGTCACCTAAAATCTAGAAAAAAATTAAAAAAAAATAAACGAGGTAGCCGTATACCATTTTTGGCAAGATCGGGACAAATAAAACCCTAAAAACCCTAAATAATGGCACATATTTGTAACTCAATCTCCATTTGAATTTTGAGGAAACTCATGTAGATGAAAAACACTTTAAATGTCACCTAGAATCTAGAAAAAAATTTAAAAAAAATAAACGAGGTATCCGTATACCATTTTTTACAGGATCGGGACCCATGAAACCCTAAAAACCCTAAATAATGGCACATATTTGTAACTCAATTTCCATTTGGATTTTGAGTATTTTCATAGAGATGAAAAACACTTTAAATGACATTTAGAATGTAGAAAAAATTAAAAAAAATAAATAGGTAGCCATTTATAATTTATACATCTCGTGTAAAAACACACGAAATATATACTTCTATCTCGTGTTGATGTACACGAGAGGTTTAAAATCCTGTAACCCTTCAAAACGAGCTGCGTTGAATTCGCCGTTTATAATTCCTTAAAACACACCTATTCTGAACAGAAACCATAAACCCCATTATTATTCAAAAAATCAATCTCTAAGTTCATAGCATGGATTCCTCACAAAATTCTCCCCAACATTCTCCAAGTTTCAATGATCATAGCATGGATTCTTATGAGTATATTAACCTTGATGATATAGAATTTGTCCTTGATGAAGAAGAAGGAATCTCACCAAATTCTCCTCCACATCAACATTCTCCAAGTTTCAATGATCCAAGCTTCTATGATCATAGCATGGATTCTTATGAGTATATTAACCTTGATGATATAGAATTTGTCCTTGATGAAGAAGAAGGAATCTCACCAAATTCTCCTCCACATCAACATTCTCCAAGTTTTAATGATCCAAGCTTCTATGAAGTAAGTTCTTAATCTTTTGTTTTGTATTGTGATCAAAATCGAAATCAAAATTCCATCTTGGACGGAGATAATTTCGTGTAAAAATACACGGCATAGTTGCTTACATATCGTGTACACTAACACGAGATGTGCGATCTATGTCGTGTATTTATACACGAAATGTATACTTACCGGAGCTTTGAAACCGATCGGTACTGTATTTTGCAGGGTCCATTTCCGGATATCAGTGATGAATTCACGACATCAGAATTATTTCCAAACAGGGATGCGCTTCTTGCACATGTACGGGAAATCGCGAGGCGTCGAAATATACACCTTGTTATACAGAACTCGAAGAATAGAATTGGAAATAAACTAGCTTATGCGATGATAATATGTCATTTTGGTGGATATCACAGGCCCGGAAGATCTAAGAATATAAAGAAGAGTAGTAGCAAGAAGAGAGAGTGTAGTTTTAAACTATATGCCAAAGAAAGGAGGGATGATGGGTTATGGGGTTATGTTGTAAGGAATGGTATACATAATCATGGCTTTCCTTTGTATCCCAAGGTTTTCCTCTCGGGAAATTGACAGTGCCGAATATGACGTTGTGTGTAGGGCAAGTGAATGTTCATTGCGTCCAAATGACATAGTTGCAATGTTAAAGATGAACGATGAGAAGAATGTGAGCACTCCGATGCACGTCCGCAATGCCATCACAAAATATAGAGAAAAAGAACGACAAGGAAGGACCCCGCTACAACAATTCCTTAAATTACTCGTAGATCATGAATATACATACTACACGAGGGAAGACGCTGAGAGTGGCATGATCGGCGATATATTCTTCTCTCACCCATTAGCAATGAAGATGCTAAACTGTTTTCCATATGTTGTACAAGGTGATCGCACTTACAACACCAACCGCTATGGATCGTACTTCTTGCGTTTGTAGGATTTACTTCCACCGGCATAATTTCACAATAGCGTATGCGTTCCTCAAGTATCGAGTGCGGATGATTACAAATGGGCATTGGACAATTTGCACGGCTTGTTTACACCTCCCCGTTGCCAACAGCTTTTGTCACCGATCGTGAATTGGGTTTTATCGGCGCTCTCCGTACAGCTTTTTCCCGACACCGCACACTTCTTGTGGCCTGAGGCATATCGAAGTCAATGTTAGAAGGCGTGGGTTGAGTCATACAGGTATTTATTTATTTACTTATTTACTTATTTATTGATTTTCTTTGTTTATAATATATATAATTGCTTAAATTACAGTGTAGCGAGGATTTGGCGTAATCATTCATGAGGAGTTTCAATTATGCAATCTCGGCTCTACCTCGGCGAATGGGACGAACGTTGACAAGGGCTTTGTGACCGTTTCATATCTTATCTGTATTATTGGATTACCTCCGCGATACATGGATTACTCCATACTCTCGAATATTCTGTCCATGCACACGGATGTGTTACCACACTTTGGGACCCATACCACAAACGGGATCGAGGGTGAGCATAACGGGTTGAAGAAGGCATTGGGAGTGCTTCTTCTACTTTTGACACAATCTTCAAAAAGGCTCATAAGATCTTCGATATCCAACTAAAAAATATCAAACAGGGTATGAATAGATCAAAGACCGTAACTCCAATTGATTTGAGGACCCGTAATCGTATCACAACATATTGACTAAAGTGTCAACGGAAGCCTTGCGCATTATCGACAAGAGCGGGGTCGACTTTAAAATCAAGCGGGGTCGTAATGGGGGTAATGTCATCACCGAGGATGCTGCGGGTGTTACTACGCGAACACATGGACTTCCATGTAGTCACTAGATTGCAAGGATAGAGGACTCTGGGGACGGATTGAGCCGGCCTCGATTCATGATTTTTGGAAGAAGTTGGACATTGAAGTAGACAACCCTCCATCCGAGCCTTCAATAAATAAAGACAATTTTCAATCTATGTTGAATAAATTTGAGAAAGCACACGAACCGGTAAGGAGAAAGTTATTCAAAACGATGGAAGAAGGGCTAAATCACCAAACAAGAGATGCTTACGAGCCAGATCATATTTCAAAGGCGAATAAACCCCGGACCGGAAGTTCCAGAGAACCGTCAGATTGGGAGCATACTAACAACTTTTTTCGAGTCCCCGTTACACCATCCTCGACTAGCAAAGGGTATAGATCTTCATTCATTTGTGGCTCACACAGTTGATTACGTTCTTGATGTATTTGATTTGCATGTTGATAGTATGAATGCTTCTCACTCTTTTCTTTGCCCTATTTCAGGTCTAGATCTGCATTCATTGCATCAACCCAAGCGAGTTCGGAGTCCACGCACAAATGGAAATCAGCTTCAGAACCCACACCATCTACCCCTGCTAGTACTCCTACGTCTCATCCACCACTAGCTGCTTCCGGTTGTGGGAGAGGACGGGGTCGAGGGCGAGGTCGAGGGCGAGGTCGAGGATGAGGACGGGATCAGGGTCAGGGTCGTGGAGAGGGAAATGGACAGCCCAATCACACTAGTATACTCCCTCCGTCCCGGACCTTGGTGCCTAGTTTGACTTTTCACGTAAATTAAGGAGAGAGTATTATATTGAAAGTGTTGTGAGTGTGAAAGTAAAATAAGAGAGAGAATGAGTGGAGGGAATAGTAAATTATAATGGTGTTGTGAGTATTAAAATAATGTAGGAGAGAGAATGAGTGGAGGGAATAGTAAAGATTCCTTTCCATTTTAGGAAATGTGCACGTAGGTTTGGGACGCCCAAAATGGAAAGTGTGCACGTAGGTATGGGACGGAGGGAGTATACAGCTCTACGTATTTGACGTCTTTTCCACCTTTCATTATCCCATATATTGGAGGCATCACAGATGTGGCATCTGATGGACATTGTGGCTATAGAGCCGTAGCAGCACAGATATTCGGAGATGAGGAGATGTGGGCTCGAGTGCGCTCAGACTGTTACCATGAGGTGCATGCTCGCCAAGACCTTTATTAAAGAGTTCTAACTTGGATAAATGTAGATGAACTCTTACGTAGGATTGCTTGCTATGTCTGGCCGACGCCGGACGATACTTATTGGATGGACCTTCCAGATCTTGGGCACATCATTGCCACGAGGTATAATGTGGCATTCATTTCGTACTCGGCTAGCGGCGGCAGCTTATGTCTTCCAAAGGATGTACTCACAGGGAGTAGGACCACCGATAAACACGGTTGTGGTGGGACAAGTGAGAAACCATTTTATATTGGTATGATACTTAACCTGTCTCATCTATATTTGTAATATTTAAGTGTCTTACTTAAATTCGTTGTATTTAATTGTTATTACTTTTGCCGCACATGTCGTGCAATGATTACCCAATTCCACCACCACCGAACACTTGGAGGGAACACTGTGATCCAAGCGCAAGTCAACTGATCCTCGGATACCGAGATAGGATAGCGGCATTTAATAAACTCTATGATCAGGATACCCATGCAAGAAGAGAAAGATTACGTAGGGGATAGTATATGTGTAATGGTTTTTGAATTATAAAGTTTGTATGAATGTTTGGATGTTTGAATTATATGCTTATCCTTGTTAACACTTTTATTTCGTATACAATTTTTCATCAGTATGACTTTGGTGCTGTTGTTGTTACTGATGTGTCTCGTATGGATCCACACGAGACACATCTCGTGTGGATATACACGAGACACAACTGTGTTGTTACTGATGTGTCTCGTGTATATCCACACGAGACACATCTCGTGTGGATTTACACGAGATGTGTCTCGTGTGGATCTACACGAGATGTGTTTCGTGTGGATCCATACGAGACACATCAAAGAACAAAGACCAAAGACCAAGTAAACAACAACACCAAATAAACAACAGCAACAACACAATCAGACACAACAGCAACTATCCATTTCATACTCGCATCTGTCAATACCAAATAAACAACACCAAATAAACAACAGCAACAAATCCATAACTCCATATTCAGTACTACAAATCCATAACTCCATAAACAACAACAATACAATCAGTATACCATTACAACAACAACTATCCATTTCCTACAGAAAATAAATCCAACTCCATAATCAGTACTACAAATAAACCAAAACTCCATAATCAATAATACATAAATGCGACCTCCTACATAAGACGACCTAAACCCTCGTGTGCCCGTCTAAGTATATCTCTGGCGTCCTCGGGGAGCCTCGCATCTGTCACTAATGGAAGTATGAGATCTGCGATCGCTGCAACCCCAGGCTGCGGTGGAACATCAACTGGGGGAGGTGGGGGAGGTGGAATGTCAACGGGAGGATCGTGTATCGGATTAGATATCCGAACATGACTCTAGCCGAAACCACTCCATATAATCATCAGTCACGGGAGAAGATGTAGTATCTAGTGGTGGCCCCCATCGGGGAACGGGCCTGAAATCATGCATGTCGTACTCCACCCACGCGTCCCAAAAATCATCTCCGTCACCATACTCCTTTTGGTATCCCTTCTGACCCTTTGACAAAATACATCTCGTGGGAGTCACGGGGGCCGTGCTGGGATCCTCTCGTCGGTACCCGAACCGCCCGGTAACACGATCAGGCATATACGCCTCAGTGATGTCACAAAAGCGTATAACCCCCCTGAAGTGTGAAACCGGCAGAATCGAGTCCGCTCCGATACCATAAGGAGTCCAAACAACCTGTGAGTAGACTTTGTTAGGCAGAGTCTACATAATAACAGAGTGATTGTAACAATTTGAAACATTTTTAATATGAATAACTCACCCTATCAACATGCATCCTGTCAAGAGTGCGGCGATACTGCACTAGATGATCTAATCCCCTCCCAGCTGTATCAGCACGTGACCATCTACGGGCTCTCGGCTGCCCCTGCTGCCAGTGCGGGTCAGAAAGTCGTCGGAAATCTGGGAAGTACTCGTATATCCACCCCTGAGATGTATGTAAAAAAGTATTAAATACTAATCAAATGCAACATGTAATTACAGAGGGGGGGGAGTCGACAGAGTAAAAAGAAAATGAGTAGAGTAAGATGTACCTCTAGCAGTGTCGCACAACCACCCATCTGCTTGCATCCGGATCTGGACGCCTTCCCCAACTCTCGGTATAAATATGCCAATGTAGCTGATCCCCAGGAGAGAGTGGGGAGTCTCTCAAGATCCATGCATAGAGAAAGGTAGGCTGAGGGCACCTTATCCTGACTCTTGTCCACGAACATCGTGGAACCCAAGAGGTGCAGGATATACGCGAAGCACGCCGGGCATCGGTCATGTGGGCTATACGGGAAGAAAAGAGACGCCGGAAATCCTTCAATAAGTACCCGGTGCCTCCCAAAACGAGGTGTCTAGTGATGCCTATAGGTCGTGCACCGGATCCGGATATCGAATAGGTGCACCTACACGGTGATACGTAAATTGAAGATGAAATAACACATTTTAGTACAAGAGATGAATGTAGATAGTATAGTCTTGAAATTGATAATATATAATAACATACCCAGGATATGAAATACGTCGTGTAACGTAATGGTCATCTCCCCCCACGGCATGTGGAACGAGTTAGTCTCGTGGAGACCACCGTTCCAAAAATGCCGTCATCGCCGCATGATTAGGCCTCTCGAATGGTGGCATCGTGCAGCTGGATGCCCGATGCATCAACGAGGGTCACCAGCTCTATCGCAGCCTCCAGATCATCACGCTTGAACCTGTTTATTCCAAACAAAAAATATAATCAACACTCAAGATCGAGAAAAGTACGAGATGTATAATTAATGGAATATTTAGAGTGTGTGCCAAACAACTTCAAGATTTTAATAAATTCACATAAATGATTATCTTACTTTTGCAGATGTAGCAGTCTCGTATGAAAAGTCACCACTGACTCACTAGTGGCATCCCTCCAAATCTCTCGAGCTCTGTGATCACCAAAGCCGTATATAAGTGAAACATTCTACGGGCCGCCACTGGGTCACTCTGACCCGCCATGATGGTGGCTCCTCCCCACCCGCACCCCTGCCTCCTCCGTCCCCGCTCTCTAGCCACATCCCTCCCCCTCCCCCTCCCATGCCTCAAAGGTCTAACATCATGTACCTCCTCCTCCTCCTCCTCCTCATCATCATCATCATCATCATCCCCACCCTCCTGCTCCGCCTCCTCATCCCCCTCACCACTATCATCAGAATCAGAAGATCCATCATCATCTCCTACATCCTCCTCACTACTATCATCAGAATCAGAAGATGCCTCATCATCTCCTACATCCTCCTCAATCTCATGCTCAAACCCAGTATCAGGCTGCTCAGTCTGCTCAGGCTGCTCAGGCTGCAAAGTCCTATCATGATCATCTCCTACATCCTGCTCAATCCCAAGCTCAGACCCACGCACGATAGTCCTATCATGTATCCTTTTGCTGCGTTTATCTACCTTAGGTGCCGTCTCGGCCTTCCTCTTTCTATTGGACGCGGTCATACGTTCACGTGCCTACAAAAAAACAAATAAGAGACAATAAATTAGCTATTTAGCATTTATAACTGAATACGAACGATGTAAAGAAAAAGAGTGGACACTGGGCACAACTTGTGTAAAATCACACGAGATTTATCTCGTGTGAGTTTACACGAGATTTATCTCGTGTGAGTTCACACGAGATGCATTCTCCAGTTTGGTTAATATCAAAGAAAGAAAAATTACACGAGATGCATAAAAAGAAAGAAAAATGAACGATGTAAAGAAAAAGACGTCGAAATCAATTGAAGCAACCAGTTCATGAAAGACGTCCAAATCAATTGAAGCAATCAAACAAAAATTAGACATTGGGAATGTAAAATTAGGTTTAAATTACGTTCAAATTGCATTACCTTCTTTACGGGCACGGTGGTAGAAGCGGAGGCGGCGGCGATGGCAGTGGTTGTAGCGGCGGCGGAAGCTCCAGCAGGGACGGCCGGAATTTTAACCCGAGCTATGGCGAACGAACGGCGGCGATGTCGCGATCGCATCGAGAGAGAGAGAGCGAGAGAGAGCGAGGGAGACGAAGAGCTCGAGCTTTGAATTTGAAATGAAAAAAAAATTTAATATAAATGGGTAATTTTGTCAATTGTTAGCGGCCGGTTAGCGGCCGTGTATATTTGGGGCCGTGTATATAACTATATCCATACTAAATTGATCAAAAATTGTATGCTCTTTTATTGATGTTACTGAATTACTAATTTTCCCCTTCTTTCTCTCTCTATCTCTATGCTCTTTCTTTTTTTTGGGGCTTGAAGTATATGAAATGAACAAAATGCCCTCACTGAATTTCACGTGCATATCACATGGTCACTTAACGGGGTTTTTTGACGGAAAACGTCAAAAAGCCCTAAATTGATCAAAATTGTAACTTTGGGCCCTAAATTGACAGTTTTATGACTTCGGGCCCCAATGTGATACCGCCCCTATACTACAGGCCCTAAATTGTCATTAACCCTAGTTTTTAGCTTACCTTTTATCCCAGGTAAGGTAATATTAGTCACTAGCCTAAGCCCGTGTCCAAGGCCACGTTTTTTGATTTTGCTTTTTTTTTAAAAAAAAAAAATTTAAATAAAAAAAAAATTTAATTAAAATTTTTTTTTTTTTTTTGGGCAAAATGTGAGGGACCAAATAGTTCCTCCATTTTGAAATTCAAACTGAATGAAGAGAGAGAGAAGGGTATGTGTGTGTTTTTAAAAAAAAAATTTTTTTTTTTAAGAGAGGGCAAAATGGAAAAGTGACAAAATAGTGGGGGCAAAACGGTAAAGTTGGCGGATGGAACTGTTCATGGTACAGTGCCAACCTTCCCTCATTTATACTATAGATTTGGTTCCATGTTATTCTTGCATATAAAACTATCACTGGTTTTGGAAGGAGTTGGATTTTTATGAAGTTGAATGCTAGTCAAATGATAAAAGATCTGCTCAGTTATAACTACTCCCTCCATCCCATATAATACCTTACCCATTTACTATAAGGAATGGAAATTAAGAGATAATGTTATAAAAGTAAGCGTTGTCGATGGGTAAGAGAGAGAAAGTGGGTAGAGAATTGTAAGTGAATAGCTGGCATGACAAATGAGTCTCATAATTAATAAAGAAGTTGTTGGGATTTTTACTAATAGGCTTCTTAAGGAAATAACAAAGAAAATGAGAAAGATAACGGAAAAGATAACGGAAATTGAAAAGACAAACTTGACGTAGTCGAGGCTTGTGTTTAACACAATTTCCGTAAGAAGTATTTCTTCTCGTGAGATGCAACGACTTCTATTTGTTAATAGGAGCACTCCAAATTAACAAATCTAACGAACAATTGACTATTTGAAACTTTCGGACTTGAAGGAATTTATGCAACAAGATGAAATGATTATGCTTGGTTAATCTATCTCAAAAGTAGGTAGAGAGGCTCAAATGACTGAATGTATGAATTGAAATTCGGAGGGGAAGAATATAAGGTGAGTTAAGGGGTTTGTGGCTTTTCCCTTGAAAAGTCACAACTTTTCGGGTATAACAGCACTTGCACGGCCGTGTCCAAGGAACTGCACGGCCGTGCAAAGGCAATATGCACGGTCGAGCGGCAAGGCAAGGCACGGTACACGGCCGTGTCCTAGACACTTGCACGGCCGTGCAGAAGCTTCTTCAGCCTGCTCATTAGCCCTTTAGCCACAACAGGTCCAAACCAATTTTGGGACCAACCCCAATCAAACTTTGACCCATTATTTAACTCTTGTTAAGTTACAAATCTTTTGTCATTAATTTCTCATTCACCCGGAAATGGTTTTAGAGACAATAAATGAGTTTCATAATCTACACTAAATGTAGAATACATTTTGTAACTTACTTCGTTAACGAATAACGAACTCCGTTGGAAGTTAACGAACTTCCGTTAGAAAGTTAGGTCAACGACAAGTCAAACTTAACTTTCGTTACCCATTTCCAACAATCCCCCACATGAATGACAATTAATGCATGTATGCAATTTCGTCCAAAAGTTTCGGCGAACCATTATTACATCGGGATAGATAGCTTATGGCTTTGAATCTCCCCTAGTGAAATATTATCGGATATACTAGCCATTTGGTAGCGAGTCGCTTTGAACCAGTGACTGTATGATGTATACCAAGACAACAATACTCACATAATAATAGCTCTAACAGTTATTGTTCTCACGTTTTGTCCATTTCGACCCTGGATCGTATCTCATTCATAAGCGTTCATATTAGAAGCGGCCAAGTTACTTCTCGCTTATATAGGTGATTCATACTATTAGGAGTATCCTGCACTACTCCACCCGTAGGTATAGGAATCATTAAAAGTTTTCTCAACTTATCCTTACCACTGCTGCAGGTGCTTATACTTGGATGTTCTAGGAATGAGTATTCAACATCTCCAGGTCCTTCAACCGAGTTGTTGTTTCCAAGTGATTCTACTAGAACTTATAGCTTGGTTGTCTCATTGAACCAAGGGCATGGGATCTCCAATTCTCAAGGTTGAGTGTCCACTATGAGTTCTTTTGTTGTGGGTTTTAAGCCCATTTTCCTAAACAGTTTATACAGTTGATCTCTATTTATACCTTTCGTAAACGGATCCGCTATGTTATCATTTGACTTCACATAGTTGATTGTGATAACCCCATTCTTGATCAACTGTCTAATGGTATTATGTCTACAACGGATATGTCTAGACTTACCATTATACATACTGTTATGTGCCCTGCCTATTGCTGATTGACTATCACAATGTATTAGTACAGCAGGCACATGTTTATTCCAACAAGGAATATCCTCCAGGAAGTTCTTAAGACATTCTGCTTCTTCTCCAGCTTTATCTAAAGCTATAAACTCATATTCTATCGTGGATCTGGCTATACACGTTTGTTTGGAGGATTTCCATGACACTGCTCCTCCACATATAGTGAAAACATATTCACTCGTGGATTTTGAGTCTTTTGTGTCTGATATCCAGTTTGCATCACAGTATCCTTCTAATACTGCTGGATATCTCTTATAAAGTATCCCATTATTCATAGTATACTTTAAATATCTCAATACTCTCATTAGTGCTTTCCAATGATCTGTACTGGGATTACTCGTGAACCTGCTTAGTTTGCTCACTGAATATGCAATGTCTGGACGTGTACAATTCGTTAAGTACATCAGACTGCCAATTATTCTTGCATACTCCAACTGAGAAACTGGTTCCCCTCTGTTTTTAGCTAAGTGTAACGCAAAGTCTACTGGAGTCTTAGCTGGAGGGCTGTTAATGACATCGAATTTTCGAAGTACATTTTCTAGATAATGGGATTGTGACAGGACTATTCCTTCTGATGTTCTAGAAATCTTTATTCCTAATATGACATCGGCTAATCCCATATCTTTCATGTCAAAGTTCTTCTTTAACATGCCTTTGGTATTCATGATCAATTCATGACTACTTCCCATTATTAACATGTCGTCTACGTAAAGACAGACAATTACAAATGATTCAGATGTTCCTTTAATGTAGACACATTTGTCACATTCATTAATCTTGAATCCATTTGATAACATAGTTCTATCGAATTTCTCATGCCACTGTTTAGGTGCTTGTTTTAGTCCATACAGCGACTTTACAAGTTTACACACCTTTCGTTCTTTACCAGGAACCACGAATCCTTCGGGTTGTTCCATGTAAATTTCTTCATCTAGCTCTCCATTTAGGAAGGCTGTCTTCACATCCATTTGGTGTATCTCAAGATTATGCACTGCTGCAATAGCTATGAGAACCCGTATAAATGTGATCCTTGTGACAGGAGAATATGTATCGAAGAAGTCATATCCCTCCTTTTATCTAAACCCTTTGGCTACTAGCCGCGCTTTGTACTTATCGATAGATCCATCTGCCTTATACTTCCTTTTAAGGATCCATTTGCAACCTAACGGTTTGCATCTTGAAGGAGGATCAACCAACTCCCAAGTATTATTAAGCACTGTGGATTCTATCTCACTGTTAATAGCCTCTTTCCAGAACGTACTGTCCGGTCCAGATAACGCTTCTTTAACAGTAGCTGGTTCGTTTTCCAACATAAATGATAGAAAATCAGGATCAAAAGACTTTTCCACTCTTGCCCTTTTACTACGTCTAGGTCCTTCATCTTCTACTTGAGATGGACCGTTTATAGATTCATATGTTCTCTTTTGAGAATTACCTTCTTTCCTATCCTTGGCAGGAAATATATTTTCAAAGAATACTGCATTCCTTGATTCTATTGTCATTCCTGCATTCATGTCAGGAATTTCTGATTTGTGCACTATGAATCGATAGGCACTACTGTTATTGGCATATCCAATAAAGATGCAGTCAACCGTCTTGGGACCGATCTTTACTTGCTTTGGTTTAGCTACTTCAACCTTACCTAGACACCCCCACACTTTAAGGTATTTATAACACGGCCTACGATTATGCCATAATTCATAGCGCATTTTGTCAATACCTTTCTTGGGTATATTATTAAGAATGTAATTAGAAGTGAGTATAGCTTCCCCCCACAAGTTGTCGGGTAAGCCTGAACTTATCAAAAATGCGTTCATCATCTCTTTGAGAGTACGATTTTTGCGTTCAGCAACTCCGTTAGACTGAGGGGTATATGGAGCAGTCGTTTTATGAATTATGCCGGATTCCCAACATATCCTTCAAACGGAGCTTCATATTCTCATCCTCTATCACTTCTAATTTTCTTAATCTTTAAGTTAAGTTGATTCTCAACTTCTTTCTTATAAGTCTCGAAAGCCCCTAAGGCTTCATCTTTACTTCTTAAGAGATAAATATAACAATACTTAGTGCAATCGTCTATGAATGTAATGAAGTACTTTTTACCTCCTCGAGTTTGCACAAGTTTTAAATCACATATGTCGGTGTGAATTAATTCGAGAGGAGTTGTGTTTCTTTCTATTGCATTAAATGGCGACTTCGTCATTTTTGCCTCAACGCAAACTTCGCACTTATTAGTTGAATCAGATTTAGTCATTTGGATTAAATCTTGTTTAACTAACTTCTTAATAGTGTCGAAGTTTACATGACCTAATCTATCATGCCATAAACTAGGACTTTCCGACAAGTAAACATAAGAAACAACATTTTTATTCTTCGCACCTTGGCGGATAACATTCATTACATTCATCTTGAAAAGTCCCTTCTCGAGGTAACCCTTTCCAAGGAATAAACCATTCTTGGTTATTACAAACTTGTCGGATTCAAAAACTAATCTAAAACCGGCTTTACTCAACAAAGCACCGGAAACTAGATTCTTGCGGATGTCCGGAACATGCAGCACATCAAGCAAGGTCAATTCTTTGCCCGAGGTCATCTTCAATACAACATTTCCAACGCCTTGAACATCGGAAGTTGCAGAATTTCCCATGTACAATTTCCTTTCGGAAATGGGAGTATAAGAAGATAAGCTCTCCTTATTAGCACAAATATGGCGGGTAGCCCCGGTATCTATCCACCATTCCTTTGGATTGTCATTCAAATTTGCCACGTTTGCCTCGAAGATCACCGCAGCAAAATCAAGATCCATATCTTCGACATTGTTCGCCTCCTTCTTTGGGTGCCGACAATCCTTTGCTATATGGCCCGGCTTGCCACAATTATAGCATGCTCCTTTGAACTTCTTAGTTGAGGAGCCCTTTTTCTTCCCTTTCTTAGCATTCCCGGAATGCTTCCTTTTGGTGCCGCGAGTGCTTGCCTCGGCGAGATTGACTTTTGCCTCCATCTTGCCTTTGGTAGCCTTGGCTTCATTATCTCGATTATTCTCTTCAATTTGAAGACGAACAACCAAGTCCTCCAAAGTCATCTCCTTGCGCTTATGCTTGAGATAATTTTTGAAGTCCTTCCATGAAGGCGGCAACTTCTCTATGATTGATGCCACTTTGAACGGATCATTCATGATCATTCCTTCGGCATCAAGACCATGCAATATAAGTTGGAACTCATCAACTTGAGTTGTTACCAACTTAGAGTCCACCATCTTGAAGTCAAGATATTTGCCGACGATAAACTTCTTTGACCCGGCATCTTCAATCTTGTACTTCCTTTCCAAGGTATTCCATAATGCCTTGGCTAACTCGACGGTACTATACACATTATAGAGTGCATCGTCAAGTCCATTCAAAATGTAATTCTTACATAAAAAATTACCATGGTTCCAAGCCTCTTTGGCCAAAAGCCTTTGAGGGTCGGGATTACCATTTTGAATAATCGGATCTTCTTTTAAGAACCGATGCAAACTTAGAGTGGTCAAGTAGAATAGCATCTTTTGTTGCCAACTCTTGAAATCCACCCCGGTAAACTTTGGGGGTTTCTCACCATGAACCGAGTGAGATGATGTAGAAGCGGGTGCAATATTCTTGTGCGTTGCATCGCCTTGAGGGGGAGTAAGCCCGGATGATTCGGAGGTGTCTTTCTCACTTGCCATTGTAGGAGCGCCTTAAGAAATGTCAAATACTTCTTACGATTGTTGGGATTTTACTAATAGGCTTCTTAAGGAAATAACAAAGAAAATGAGACAGATAACGGAAAAGATAACGGAAATTGAAAAGACAAACTTGATGTAGTCGAGGCTTGTGTTTAACACAATTTCCGTAAGAAGTATTTGTCCCGCACAGGTGCTTACGGTTGATGACAAACTTCTCGTGAGATGCAACGACTTCTATTTGTTAATAGGAGCACTCCAAATTAACAAATCTAACGAACAATTGACTATTTGGAACTTTCGGACTTGAAGGAATTTATGCAACAAGATGAAATGATTATGCTTGGTTAATCTATCTCAAAAGTAGGTAGAGAGGCTCAAATGACTGAATGTATGAAATTTAAATTCGGAGGGGAAGAATATAGGGAGAGATAAGGGACTTGTGGCTTTTCCCTTGAAAAGTCACAACTTTTCGGGTATAACAGCACTTGCACGGCCGTGTCCAAGAAACTGCACGGCCGTGCAAAGGCAATATGCACGGTCGAGTCCAAGGTTCTGCACGGTCGAGCGGCAAGGCAAGGCACGGTGCACGGCCATGTCCTAGACACTTGCACGGCCGTGCAGAAGCTTCTTCAGCCTGCTCATCAGCCCTTTAGCCACAACAAGTCCAAACCAATTTTGGGACCAACCCAAATCAAACTTTGACCCATTATTTAACTCTTGTTAAGTTACAAATCTTTTGTCATTAATTTCTCATTCACCCGAAAATGATTTTAGAGACAATAAATGAGTTTCATAATCTACACTAAATGTAGAATACATTTTGTAACTTACTTCGTTAATGAATAACGAACTCCGTTGGAAGTTAACGAACTTCCGTTAGAAAGTTAGGTCAATGACAAGTCAAACTTAACTTTCGTTACCCATTTCCAACAGAAGTATTATATATTTTCTTTTTTAGGAAAAGTGACTTACCAAGAACGCCCAAAATGACAAAGTGGATAAGGTGTTATGGGACGGATGGAGTATTCAGGAGAGCGTATATTATTTGGTGGTTCTTGAACTGGGCCAACCCTTGATAGGTAAAGTTGTGAATTTCAGAGAAGGTTCACCTAAGGTGGCATTTGTTTTTTTAAGTGTTAAGTCATGAAATCTGATTTATTTGTGTTAATTCATAAGAGGTAGCGTATGAAGACTGATTACTGATTTACTCAAGTTGTTTGATTATTCATCTGAATTCACATCTAAAATTAGAGATTACGACATTAAATAGAGTGAAGAGATGTCATGAATCATTGTTGATCTAGTGTTTGAGTTTGATTTTTTTGGAATTACGAATTTATGAAAGAGATATACTCCGTCCGTCCCACCTCAAACTGGACCTAACTATTTGGGCACGGTAATTAAGGAAAAATAAAGTAGGAGAAAAGTGTTGTGAATATGAAAAATAAAATATGAGAGATAATGAGTGAGAGGAATAATAAGTTGATTGGTGTTGTGAGTATAAAAGTAAAGTAGGAGAGAGAATGAATGGGAGAAATAGTAAAAATTCTTTGTCATTTTGGGAAGTCCGGTTTGAGGTGGGAATGACGAAAATGACAAAGAGTCTGGTTTGAGATGGGACAGAGAGAGTATATGAAAAAAAAATCATTAAAAAAGCAAATAAGTGATACATTTACATCTGAAATTTAAGTGGAAAATAAAAGATATTTAGATTTGAATGGAAAAAATACAATAAACAGTTTGAATTGTTTTATGTCTGAGGAGGTTTGGTCTAAATAAGAGGCAATTAAGAAGAGAAATTAAAAAACAGTGTTCTAAAAGACCCCGCCTAAGGGCGTCTAGGCCCCTCTCCAACGCCTAGTTCTAAGCCCCGCCTAGGTCCCGACTAATCCCGACTAATCCTGACTAGTTCCCGCCTAGGCGCTAGGCCCGGCTCCGCCGCCTAGCATCCGCCTAGCGCTTTTTAGAACCTTGTTAAAAAACAAACGAGCCTATAAGTGATACCACACTTGGCTGACTAAGAAAAACAAGAAAGAGAAAAGAAGCAACAATAGGCTAGATGAGAGGCATCATGATCACACTAATAATTTTATCCATCATAGGTTCCATTCCAATGTTGGTAGATGCATTGGATAATATAACAACTACTCAATTCATGAAAGATGGAGACACCATGATTTCATCTAATGGAAGATTTGAAATGGGATTCTTCAGCCCAGGCAATTCCAAGAACAGATATGTAGGTGTTTGGTATAATAAAATTGTAACCACAAGGACTGTGGTTTGGGTTGCCAATAGAGAAGTTCCGGTGAACAACACTTCTGGCAAGTTAAAGGTCATACATCCTGGAATTCTCGTCCTTGTCAACGGCAACAACGATACCATATGGTCTACCAACACATCAAAAACTGTCCAGAATCCATTCGTAGAGCTACTTGATTCGGGAAATCTTGTGGTTAAAGATGCAAATGACGAGAACCCAGAGAACATCTTGTGGCAAGGCTTTGATTACCCGAGTGATACTCTTTTGCCTGGCATGAAGATGGGAAAGAACTTTGTAACAGGTATTGAGATGTTTATTTCTTCATGGAAGAGCGATGATGATCCAGCTCGGGGTACTTATTCTGTTCATTGCACTAGTACTGGATACCCACAATTTAGTTTGCAAAATGATTCAACTCCGTTCTTTCAATCAGGGCCTTGGAACGGTCGTGGATTTAGTGGGATCCCATATTTAGTCCCTAATACCATTTTTACGCTTGAATTTGTGTTCAATAATAAGGAGGTTTACTATATTTATCACTTTTTCGTTAGCTCAATTTTGTCAAGGTATGTGTTAAACCCAATTGGTCTGGCGCAAAGCTGGACGTGGGTGAATCAGACACGCAATTGGGTGGCTAACCCAGATGCTGGAGCCTTCGATAACTGTCAATATAATGCATTTTGTGGAGCTAATGGCTACTGTAACATTGAAGGTTCACCAGTTTGTAGATGTCTGAACACGTTTGTTCCTAAAGACATGATTGCATGGAATAACAGTGATTGGACGAATGGGTGTGAGAGGAGGGTAGCCTTGGATTGCAAAAGTGGAGATGGATTTCTCAAGTATGAGCGCTTTAAGTTGCCTGACGCCAAAAATTCCTGGTTCAACACAACCATGACTCTGGAGGAATGTCGGACCATATGCTTGCAGAACTGCTCCTGTACGGCCTACACAAATTTGGATATAAGGGGCGCAGGAAGTGGCTGCTTGCTCTGGTTTGGAGAATTGATTAATATGAGAGTGTTATCTCAAGATGGTCAAGATATCTTCATACGGATGGCATCGTCTGAGTTAGGTCAGTTGATTTTTTTTTATTTTTGCGTCTATATCTTTATAATTTTACAATCTACAGAATCTTATTTCCTTACTTGAAGTTGGTAGTTTTATTTGTTTAATTATATATATATATATATATTCGTGCGAGGGGAGGGGTTCATAAATCTATTTCTTGTTTTTAGTTTCAGGTACAATATATTTTTTGTAATGAATTTTTATACACTTGATTTCTTCAGCAACAATTACATTAGCTTCTCTGGTTGTACCATCACTGTGATTATTTGACAGTTTTTGTTTGCTCGGAACACCTGACAGCCTCCAGGTCTAGATCTAATCGGAATGAAGGAAACATATTAAAAGTGATCTTGCCATTAATATTTGGAGTAATTCTTGTTGGTGCTAGTCTAACATTATATGCTTGGAGAAAAAAGAAGAAATTGCCTTCAGGAAGAGCAGGTAAAGAGAATGCTTATAAAAAAATTGGTCCATTGAAATATTAAGGATATCCATTACGCTTTTTTTTGTCATATTTCAGGTAGATTTGGAAACTATACAGAACAAGATTACAAGAATGACAGCAATCAGGATGATCTAAATCTACCATTGTTTGAATTATCGGCATTAGTTGATGCCACTAATAACTTTTCAATTGAGAACAGAATTGGAGAGGGTGGATTTGGAGCAGTTTACAAGGTAATATAGTTGCACAGTTTCTTGAGAGTATAACCAGTCAATATAGATTGATTTTTACTTATTGCTGATGGTAATTTTCAGGGGGTGACGGAAGATGGACAGGAAATAGCTGTGAAGAGACTATCAAAGAGTTCAAGTCAAGGACTTGATGAGTTCAAGAATGAAGTCATCTGTATTTCCAGGCTACAACATCGAAATCTTGTGAAGCTTCGAGGATGCTGCATTCAAGGAGATGAAATAATGCTGGTTTATGAATTCATGCCTAACAAAAGCCTTGACTCGATTTTGTTTGGTCTGCTCCTCCCAAATTCTTCTTCTTTTTTGTTTTGTTTTTTTTTGACAAATAGCAATGCACTATTGTACACCTATCAGTCCAACATATTCAGTTAAAATGAAGCATGCGCTGAATACATTTTCTCTGTGTAGACGAAAGCAGGCGCATTCTACTTGATTGGCCAAAGCGCTTCCACATCATCAAAGGTATTGCTCGAGGGATTCTTTATCTTCATCAAGATTCCCGACTTAGGATTATCCACAGAGATCTCAAATCTAGCAATATTTTGCTTGACCACGAGATGAACCCAAAGATATCAGATTTTGGCCTGGCAAGAAGCATTGAAGGAGATGGAACTGGAGCAAATACAACGAGAGTAGTTGGAACCTAGTAAGAGAACTCATTACGTGTCTTTCGTCGATTGAATTCATTTCAACACTCAAACATATTTTCTGTCAATTTTTTTAATACTTAATTATTAATTTTTTTTATTTTTTTTGGCAAAGTGGTTATATGTCGCCGGAGTATGCATTGGACGGACTTTTCTCTGTTAAGTCGGATGTATATAAAACAGGGAGTTCTTTCATCTAGACCAACTTCATAATAATCTTCTTGGCCATGTAAGTGATGATCAAAAACTACCCTTTTCCTCCATAACTGTTAACCTTCTTATTATATTCCTTCCGTGCCATTTGAAATTGCAAAATGTTGACAAAAATTGTCAACCTAATTACATATTGTCCAAGAATTTATAGAAAATCCGATAATTCTAATGAAAATCTAAAATTTGTTATTGAAAGTATTCTTAATAGTGAATCAATACCAATTTTTAAATTTTCATTAGGATCATCAAATGTTCTATAAATTCTTAGTCAACATGCAATTAAGTTGATCATTTTGTGGTCAAAATTTTGCAATTTCAAATGGGACGGAGGGAGTATGTGATATCAATATTTTTATATCGTAAAATTTCATTTTTCAGGGGTGGAGACTGTTTAAAGAAGGCAGGCCCCTGGAACTGATGGATGCATCTCTAGGTGTTTCAGTGTGTGAAGATGAAATGGTCCGTTGTATGCAAGTGGGTCTATTATGTGCACAACAAATTGTTGAAGATAGGCCAACCATGTCATCTGTGGTTACAATGTTGGATAGCGAGGCTGCTTTACCTCAACCTAAACACCCTGGTTTTTTCACAGAAGAAACCAAAGTTGAAGCTGAATGTTCCTGGAGCAGCTCTGCACCACTTTCAATCAATGAGATCACGATTACACAGTTAGCTGCTAGATAGAAAACAAGTATGATGTGCCATAACAAAATATTATGCCCGATAAGTGTTGACCCGATCCAAGTCCAAATATGGACTATATGGGCCCATATGTTATGAGGATCTCGTCTAAGTTTGGTTCTCGTGCGATTGTTCTAGCCTGAATATGGTTATTGTTCCGATTGTCGCAAAAGTTATAGTTATGGCGCATGATTTATGTTATATGTGTATGTCGCATGGCGCATGATTTATATTATATGTGTATGTCGCATGGCGCATGATTTATGTTATATGTTGTATGTTAAATGTTAAGTCTTTTGTTAGACTTCCCTCCGTTGCAGGCGTGACACGTGGCAAAGTGAAAATGACATAGATGATGACATCATTCTTGGCCTATAAATACTCCTTCCATTCCATTTTGATAAGTTATGTTTTAAATTGAGCTTTCTCTCTCCTCTCTCTCTCTCTCTAGAAATATGTTATACTCCCTCCGTCCCGTTATAAATCACACACTTTTCTCGTTGGGTGTCCCACTACAAATCACACACTTCCTAAAATGACAAAGAATCTTTACTATTCCACCCACTAATTCTCTCTCCTACTTTACTTTTATTCTCACAACACCAATCAAATCACTATTTCCTCCCCACTTTCTCTCTCCAACCTCACTTTTCATACTCACAACATTTATATCATTATTTTTTTTCTTAATTCACGCGTAAACAATAAGTGTCTCATTTGTAGCGGGACGGAGGGAGTATATGTTATGAATGTGATTGATAATTCTCACGCCGGAGGGTTTTGGGGGGAAAGGCCCCCCACCCCTAACGGTGTTTTGTCTTGTAGGTCCCATATTATTTCGGACCTCGTGAAGCGTGTTCGTCTGGTCCGGCCGCCGTTGCTACCCCGGTCAGCTCTGTGCAACATTTTTCTATGTAGCATCAAAGTACTACCTTCGGTACGAAATAATTATCGCTTTTAGGTAAAGTATTCAAATTACTCTCGATGACGCCACGACCCGGGGTGGCAAAGGTTATGGTGGACGCGTCGCACATCGGGCTAGATCTGCAAAACAGCACCGTTAGGGGTGCGGGGGGTTACTGATGAACCCTGACTCTTGTTATATATTTATACAAACACTTATAGACATATATACAGTCCCGTACAATTATATATACCACATATATACATTTGTTGCAATTATTGATTGTTTTATTGTGAGAAGTAACGCAGATGAGACTCGAGAAACAATTAATAAGGGTATATTTGAAACTTTGTTACAATAATTGATATTTAAAATTTTATCGTAATGAATAAATGTAAAATAATACTCCCTTCGTTTCAAAATGTTTGTCCCATTTGACTTTTTTATTGAACTTTGACCATAAATTTAATAAATTTATGAGAGATTAATCATGTTCATGAAATTCTAAAAGTTGTTGATAATATTATTAATGGTGAATCAATAGAAATTTTTAGAATTTCATGAACATAATTAAATTGTCATATATTTGTGGTCAAAGTTCAACTAAAAAGTCAAATGGGACAAACATTTTGGGACGGAGGGAGTGATTTGATACTATAACTAAGGTGACATTAGCTATTACGATTGTTCAACCCGTCAAGGCTCTTGTGATCTGAATTTGAAACTGAAACTGAAACTGCTTCATATTCCGCGACTCCATTCCCCTTTGATATTGTTTCTCAATCAAAGTAAGAAGAATATTTTACGTATTTTAGTACTATTATTTAGCTTTACTCCAAGGTTGCAAAGTGATCAAACTAAAAGGTTTTCCAAGTGAAAATCGAGTGATTAGTGTTCGGGGTAAAAAACCTACAGCAACATGTTACATCTTGACATCTCATCTTGTGATAACAACTTAGCGATACAACTTGATGGACTCTACACACTGACCGTAATTACTGAATGGCGACATTATAAGGACCGTTTCCAAGGTTCCACCAACGTTATAGACCACCAAGTCAAAGGAGGTCATCTACAAACGTTCACTTGCAAAATTACAACGGATATCTTGGTCATCAACCACCTGCGAGATTCATGGCACAAAAGGAGGGATTACATTTATCTTGTTGCTACCGTTATTTTCATATATATTTAAGCAAGAAAACACATGTATACACACACACACGTACTCGGTTTGCAATACGCTTTGTACTTACATTTTCTCTCTACCATCACCGAACTAATAATACTCCATTGTTCCGAGGTTTTATGCCGGTGAACAAGTTGATCAAGGACTTTCCTCATTAAAACTCTTGTCATTACATCTTGAATTTACATTATCATATTCCATTGTGCCCAATATTTCTCTTTGAAGTTGAATTGCTTGAATTTGATTAAAACAGTTTGGCGCCCACCGAGGGGCCCATTGGTCTTTTGATTAATTGAAAATACTCAAGATGTCTACCGGAATGTCATCTGCTGTGACTTCAGTGGGAGCCACCGCCGGAATGGCAACCTCAGGCCAAAATGTTGGTCCCACTACCAGGATGATCCAATGTCAAGGAGGGTCCTCAGGTGCACCTACACAAGGGATTCCAGTGGATGTCCTATCCAGCTTGACAGATACAATGGCTGAATTGAGACGCCAGGTGATGTTGCAGACCGATACTTCCAACATGCTAATGAACAATGTTACCAGGTTGCAACATGAAGTATCTGCTCTACAATCTGGGTCATCTGGAGCACACCAGATTGTACCGCCTGGAGCGTTTCAGGGTGTAAATCCCAGCATGGGCTCCAGGATGGGCTCCACAATTCAACCAAGGAGGCTCGGCTTTTATAGGGATACGGGGATGTTAACCGATAATGTGGGATTCATACCAATGATTAGTGCAGTCACTGATAGTGTGGTCACCAATCCTGAAGCTGGCCAGTCCACCGCAGCAACTTTTGTAACACCCATTCAAGGACCAACAGGGAGTGTTAACCCTCAAATTGATTTTAATACTTTTTATGCTGCTGCTAACCCTGATGCAGGAAATACAGTGAACAGGCAGTTACAGGAATTGAGGGAGATGGTGATGAATGTGCCTTGGATCACCCTACCGTACCACCAAGCTTCTCCAACATGCTATAATGAGTCACGTTTTAGCTCAGCCATTGCCAACATGGTGATACCAAAGAAGTTCACCGTTCCTCATATGAAGCAATATGATGGGACAACTGATCCTCTGGAGCACATCGCCTTGTACCAGGAAAAGATAGACGTGATTCACATATCCCCTTGCAATTCAAGGAAGCCTGCCTTTGCAGGAGCTTTGGTTCCACCTAGACCGGGGCAGCCCTACGTTGGCTCATCAACCAGCCTCTAGGCTCTATTGGATCTTATGCTCAACTCATTAATATGTTTACTAATCAATTTTCTTGCAACAGGGTTTTCGAGAAGCTAACTAGTGATCTGTACAGGATAGTACAACAACCTGATGAATCCTTAAAGGACTATTTAAGCAGGTTCAATAAAGAAGTTGTTGACATCCCCAACACGGACATGTCTACTGCAACAGAGGCCTTCAGGATGGGACTTAAGAAAGATTCCCCTTATTATGAGGAACTAGTAATGACTCCCTGCAGGAGACTCGAAGAAGTCAGGTCTAGGGCTATAAAATTCATCAGGTTGGAAGAAGACAGGTTGATGCAAGAGAAAGCATCCAAGAGGACCGTGACTCCTGAACATTCGGGTGGCAAGATGGAAACATCGCATTCCAAATCTAATAGGGGCAAACCTTACTCTAAACTTGACCATCCTAGTATTAATACTATTATTGACAATGGTGATGAAGATGAATTACACTATCCAAAAATAGATGACTACTGTTTCTCTGTTGATATTGCAGGAGTTATACATGTTATGGACAACCTGGGTGAGAAAGAAAGGTGGCCTAAGAGGTCTGACAAGCCCTCTGGTTGGAAGGACAAATCCAAATGGTGTGCCTACCACGAAGATTTTGGGCATACCACCGAGAATTGCATTGCCCTAAGGAAGGAAATCAGCCATCTCCTATCTAAGGGGTTTCTCAAAGAGCTACTCGGCAAGCGGCGCAGACGAAATGACAACTAGGAGCAACAAGCCGAGAATCCACCCGCTCCTCCAGTTCCAACCAAAGTGGTCAACATGATCAACGGAGGATCGGACATATGCGGTACCTCCTACTTGGCCGCCAAGCGCCATGCTTCGGAATCAAAGGAAGACAGGTTGAACCTACCGGTAAGACCATCAGTGAAGGATAGTGTCCAAGAAATCACGTTTGATGAAGACGACAAGGGTGACATCTTGGGTCCCCACCATGATGCACTCGTTGTAACTCTGCAAGTAGCTAATTGCTCGGTGAAGCGCATCTTGATTGACAATGGAAGCTCCGTCAACTTAGTGACCACTGACAGTTTGGCAAGTATGGACATCCCACTCGAACACGTTACTCGAAGTTCGTCCGTTCTAGTTGAGTTCAGTGGAGAGACCAAGCATACTTACGGGGAAATCAAGTTACCCGTTTATGTGGAAGGAGTGAATTCCATGGAGAAATTATGCGTCATCGAATGCAAATCATCTTACAACATCATCCTGGGAAGATCCTGGATTCACAACATAAAGGCAATTCCATCAACTTACCACCAATGTATCAAGTTTCCTACACGTAGGGGGGTCGTCAAGGTGAAGGGAGATTAGCAGCAGCAAAAGAATGTTACAAAGTATCCATGAAAGCAACGAGCGTCCCCAGGCATGCATAGCAATTAAAGAAAAAGACACGGGACACCTTGGAGGTGGCTGAAAGTGACATTAAAGAAATTCAGCTTGACCCCTCCAAACCCGATGTCAAGGTGTTATTGGGAGCTGATATCCCTCATGAAGTTGAGGATAGTATAGTAGAGTTCTTGAAAACCAGAGCCAGCTGTTTCGCCTGGAGACACGAAGACATGACTAGGATTAGCAAGGATATCATCACCCACAAGTTGAATGTGGATTCTAGCATAAAACCCGTTCATCAGAAGAGAAGGAAGTTCGCACATGAGCGCAACCAAATTATAAAAGAATAAGTTGCAGGATTACTGAAAGTCAAGATGATCAGGGAGGTTGATTCCCAAGGTGGTTGTCCAACGTGGTGGTCGTTGAAAAGAAGAATGACAAATGGCGTGTGTGTGTGGATTTCACGGACCTCAACAGAGCATGTCCAAAGGATCCCTTTCCTTTGCCTCATATTGATTATCTGGTAGATGCAACGGCTGGCCACGACATCCTAACTTTCATGGACGCCTCCTCTGGTTATCAACAAATCCAGATGGAACCGTTAGACCAGGAGGACACTGCCTTCATCACCCCTGAAGGAATATATTGCTATGCCATTCGGACTAAAAAATGCAGGTGCAACTTACCAGAGGCTGGTGAACAAGATGTTCAAGGATCAACTTGGAAAAACCATGGAATTCTACATCGATGACATGGTAGTAAAATCGAAGCGCATGGAAGATCATGTTGAACATCTCAGAGAAGCATTTGACATCTTAGAAGCTTTCAACATGAAGCTCAACCCATCAAAGTGTCACTTTGGAGTCAAGGCTGGCAAATTCCTCGGTTATATGGTGACTAAGAGGGGCATTGAAGCAAGTCCTGAGAAGATCAAGGCTATTATCAACTTGGAGTCACCCAAAACTGTTAAAGACGTGCAGCGGCTTACAGGCAAGGTAGCAGCCCTTAACCAGTTCATCTCCAATTCTTCTGACAAATGCAGGTTGTTCTACGAGGTACTTTGGAAAAACAAGTTGTTCCAATGGACCAGTGAACATGACGCAGCCTTCGTTCAACTTAAAGAGTACCTCACAACCCCGCCGTTATTGTCCAAGCCCGAGCCAGGAGAACCGTTGCTCCTCTACCTCGCGGTTTCTGAAACCTCGGTTAGCGCAGTCTTGGCTAGAGAGCAAGATGGTACGCAGAATCCCGTTTATTACGTAAGTAAGTCTCTACTTGACGCTGAAACCAGGTATTCTCATCTTGAAAAGTTAATACTTGCTTTAATCATTGCTTCTATAAAATTACGCCAACGAGGCTGAGTATGAGGCTCTCATTATGGGATTAACTACTGCTTTAAATTTAAATGTTAAGCAAATTAATGTATTTACTGATTCCCTGTTAATAGTTAACCACTTCAACGGATCATGTACAGCTAAGCAGGTTAAAATGACAAGTTACCTCCAACATGTTAAGTTATTAGCTGGGCAATTTGAAGACTTCTTCTTTGAACAGATCCCAAGAGAAGAAAATACCGAAGCAGATGCCCTGGCCAACTTGGGTTCAAGTTGCAGAAGCATGTTGAACAATAAAATCCCAATCATCCACATCATGCATCCCGCCATAGACCAGCTTGAAGCGTGCCAATTCAATGAACAGCTCGGTGCCGTGATCATGCCTATCAACAACTCCACATCCTGGACACTACCCATAATACAGTACTTGCAAGATGGCACATTCCCAGTTGATGTTAAGAGTCCATGATCCTTTAGGATAAAGGTATCTCGATTCATTTTGATAGATAATGTCTTGTTCAGAAAATCCTTTACAGGTATATACTTGAGATGCCTAGAGCCGGAACAAGCTAAAGAAGTTCTAAGGGAGTTGCATGATGGTGAGTGTGGCAACCATGTTGGGGGAAATCGCTATCTACAAAAGCATTAAGGACATGATACTATTGGCCAACCATGCGGCAAGATGCAGTCAAGTACGTCCAGAAGTGTGACGCATGTCAGAGACACAGCAACATCCTGCATCAATCTGCTGAACCACTACATCCCATCTTGTCACCTTGGCCCTTCATGCAATGGGGGATGGATATAGTGGGAAAACTACCCAGGGCACCTGGGGGTAAAGTGTTCATGTTAGCCATGACAGACTACTTCTCGAAGTGGATCGAAGCCGAAGCCTACGTGCAAATCAGGGATAGAGAAGTAATATCGTTTATAAAGAGAAACATCATTAGTAGATTTGGAGTCCCATCCGAAATCATATGTGATAATGGCTCCTAGTTTATTAGTAAAAAGACGCAAGACTTCTGCATAAGATGGGGGATCAAACTGATAATGTCTACACCAGTACATCCTCAAGTAAATGGGCAAGCCGAATCCAGCAACAAGTTGATAGTTAACAACTTGAAGAAAAGACTTGATCAAAAGAATGGAAGATGGGCTGAAGAGCTACCCCTGGTACTTTGGGCTGACAGAACCGCCCCAAAAGGAAAACGCCATATTCCCTAGTGTTCGGTACCGAAGCTGTTCTCCCTGTGGAATTTTCAGTCCCCACAGCCAGATATGGTTTAGCAACCCCAGAAGATAATCCACTTATCCTTGCGAATGATTTAGACACTATTGATAAGCTCAAAGATATGGCCAGAGCCAGGATGGCTGCCTACCAGTAGAGGATAGCCAAATCGTACAACAAAAATGTTCGCATTAGAAGGTTCCAAGTTGGGGACATGGTCCTAAGAAAAGTTTTTCAGAACACAAAGGAACCAAATGCAGGCAAATTTGCAGCCAAGTGGGAAGGACCTTACCTAATTGATGCGGAGGCTGGAAAAGGAGCCTACAACCTGTCAACCTTAGATGGCGTGAGAATTCCGAGGAATTGGAATGTTGTCCACCTCAAGTTGTACTTCATGTAAGTTATGAACTTATCAGTCTTCGTTCCAAGGATCAGGTATGATTCATTTTTCTTTATGTTGTTCTTTCAATATAATTTATATATTTCAAATATTTACTGACTTAAGCATCAGAGGGGTGTTAGCCAAGCTAACACCCACCCTAACCTGCACCCTAACCTGTTTCTGTTTTGCAAGATGAGACAATACTAGCAACTTACGCGAACTCAGGTCAACCAGACAAAAGATATGCCAAGCTGTTCAAACATATCAAAAACTGGTAAATCTCTACACAACACATCTTTAGATCGCAACTTATTGGGCTGAATTTAAGTCTATTCTATACTTGTCCTCAAGGAAAAAAGGTACACTCCTTCTAAAAACGTTCAAAGGTCTTACACCCTTCTCAAGTTATCAAGGTTATTTACACCTTCGTCTGGGCGCACGTTTTTCATGTTTTAGCTAAGGAGTAGGTGGGCCAATGTGTCAAGTATATATTGATTACCTTCTTGCCCTTAGTTAAGATTATGAATCTAAGTTAAAATCATCGGTTGTGACATTAACATGTTACCAAAACGGACATCAGAATGAAAAGCTAAACGTCTTTTCCATTTATTGGCATATTATTTCTTAGCGTAAAAGAAACTTCATCAGCATGTCCAAGCAGACATAGGTAACATCCCACATTCTAAAAAATGAAATATCCAATATTTGAAAGCAAAGAAAGGCTTCTTCAATCAAAAGCAACACCTTTGCCTTTATCCATTCTCCCTCCTTCCTGAGTTTCACCAACCTGCTCCATCTTATCCATGTTCCTAGAAGTCACCTCACAAGGTCTTTCACGAACAATCCTTTTTAATGTGGCATATTCCTCCTCCAAGTTCCAAGCTGAGTGTTGACCCGCTTGATATTCTCTGATCATTTCGATTCTAGCATCAAAGACAGATTTAGCAGCTTCAGTCACTAGTTCATCGCGAAGGGTTTCCATCTCTTTAACATGTTTCTTTCTAACTTCTTCCATCTCTTCCTCCTTCGCTTTCAACATGTCAAAAGCTACTTTGAGGTCTGCCTCATATTCCTTTCTATCCATGATCAAAGTGTCAGCTTTATCTTTCCACCACTTGATCTCGTTAACCATCATCTTGACCGCAATTATTGCCTGAGTCAAAATGTTTTGATCAAAACAAAATGCAAGATAAAAAATCGAAGAAGAAAGATATACTTTACCTTAGTCTCTAGCACATCCTCGTTGTGTGTAACTTCTTCTACATCTGTTCTCCCTTGTCTTTTCCTCTTTACCCCCGATGCATTCCCAAATTCCAATCTAGATACTGGAATCGCATCCTTCGCCTTTCCCTTATACTTGGCAACTAGGGCCTTCGTTGCAAACCTAGGCTTCGAGCGGATGGCTGCGAAAAACTAAAGTAAACATCTTGACACAGGTAAGAAGCCTAGATCTAACGTCAAAGGGAACTTACCAAATAACATCTTGTCCCTCAAAATATTTCAACAGGCCGAAGTTCTTCGAAGGAGTCTCCAACATATATCAACCAAACCAAGTTATCATCCCTTATATATAGAAGAATTATCTTCCAACATCCTTATTTACAGATTCTGTGCTAATCCCTACCTCAATTTAAGCCCTAGCAATTTGCGAAACAAGCAGAACATTTCGCCTTCCAAATTCAGCAACCAGGCGGTTTTTCACCTTAAAAAATCCACTTAACATGTTCTACGTCTTGGACATCCATCTTGAGGTAACGTCTTAACTTACATCTTAGATTAACACCTTGAAACTGTTTGTTGTATTTTCCTATTTTTCAGGATCAAAAAGATAAATAAAAATAGATCATTTAAATGACTGCACTGACTTGGTCAAGCAACAACACAACGGTCTCATCCTTCAACCAAGGGATAACGGCTGATCTCCATCAACAAATGGCGAGATTCTAGGCGAAATTTCAGCATGACATTCAAGATGTTGTTTTTCAGTTACATTCACGCCTATATATTATACCTAGAACGCACCTGTATGCACGTTACACAATTTTGCTTACTCTCACTCTGCACTTGTACTCGAAAACTCTAATACTCAATAATATTTCTTTGGTTTAGGTAGGCTTTCCAAAAGCCTCCCGAGGTTTTTCCCTCGAACGATTGTTCAAATGGTTTCCTCGTTACATCCTTGCGTTCATCTTGCTTTGAGAATTATATTCCATTTGTGCCCAAACATCCCTGATTAGATAAAATTACTTGTTGAAATTTGTCCAAAATAATTTGGCGCCGTCTGTGGGAACTTTGATTTTTTAGATTCCAATCAAGATGAGCAATCCGACTTCGGCCATGTCAACCCCCATCATCACAACTGGGGCAGGAACCAACGCGTCAAGCTTGCCTGTAACATCTAGTCTACATCCACCTATGGGTTCTGGCGCTATCACATCCCAAATCCAAGGGCCCAACATGGGTGGATCTCCATCCATGACGATACCTGGAATCTCGTTAGAATTTATAACTGCTATGATGAGTATGATGCAGCAGCTAAAAGATCAGCTCGATGGACAACAGCAGACTAATCAGACGATCTTCACTCACCTCGACAAATTGCGACGTGATTTTTTGACTTCAGGGCGCAGCAATCCAGTTGTCAGCACGCCAGAGATTTCTCCTTTGCAGCCCAGGACTCTTTTTCCATGTGCCGGGACGAGTGCGCAAGGTGGACAAGGCCGCACGTCCCTGTTCAGTATCGTTCAGACTGAAAGCACTACCGTCACATCCAACCCGATGCCGCTGTCATCATGTTTCACTTTTGCGACCCCACCTCCTGTGGGGCAAATAGGGAGTTTTAACATGTTCAATACTCCTTTCAATCCTGTAGTTGCCACTAACCCTGTTGCAGATACCGCCCTTGCCAGAGAAGTACAGCAACTCAAGGAAATCCTCATGAAGGTTCCCGGGGTCACCTTGCCCTTCAACCAGGCATCTCCAACCGGCCATCATGACTCACGCTTTGTTCCTGCTATAGCCGGGGTGGAGATCCCTAAGAGATTCCAAGTACCTCCCATGAAACAATATGATGGCACGACAGATCCTGCAGAGCATATAGCCTTGTACCAACATCATCAGCATTCCTTCCCATCTTAAAGAAGTTTGTTTATGCAAGGGTTTTGGGTCCACCTTATCTGGTCCCGCCTTGATGTGGCTGACCAATCAACCTATGAATTCCATCTCATATTATTCTCAATTAATTAACATGTTTCTTAACCAATTTTCTTGCAATCGTGTCTTTGAAAAATTAACAAGTGACCTTTACAGGATTGTGCAACAACATGAGGAGACTTTAAAAGATTACGTGTTCAGGTTCAACAAGGAGGCCATAAGCATTCCTCACATTGACGTGTCGACTGCGACAGAAGCTTTCAGGATGGGCCTGAAGAGGGAATCACCCTTCTACCAAGATCTTGTCATGTTCCCATCTAGGAGCCTAGAAGAAGTCAGGACGAGGTCCGTCCGTTTCATCAGGCTTGAAGAAAATAAAATGATTCATGGCAAAGTGTCCAAAAAGTCACCTACCTATGAAAATCCCAATAGGAAGGCAGACTCGTCTCACCATCGATCCAATATGGGAAAACCCTACTCTAAAGCTGATTCTTCTAAGATTAATGTTGTTGAAGAAGATGATGATGAAGATGATACAGCTTATCCTAAGATTAGTGACTACTGTTTTTCTGTTGACGTTTCAGGCCTCCTACATGCAATGGACAACTTAGGTGGCAAGGCGAGGTGGCCTAAGGCGGCTGACAAATCATCATCCTGGAAGGACAAATCAAAGTGGTGTGCTTACCATGAAGATTTTGGTCATAATACCGATAATTGCATCGCCTTGAGGAAAGAAATTAGCTACTTACTGTCGAAAGGACTCCTCAAAGATTTGCTGGGAAAAAGAAAAGGACGGGCTGAGCCAAAAGAGACCGCTGTTGACGCTCCATCTTCACCTCCTCCTGCAACTAAGGTGATCAACTTTATTACAGGTGGATCAGACATTTGCGGAACCACGTACTCTGCAGCAAAGCACCACGCTAAGGATTCCAAGGAGGATAAGACGGAATTGCCAATTAGGCACCCGGATCGCTCGTCGGGAGAACAAATTATTTTCGATGATGATGATAAAGAAGACGTCTTAGATCCGCACCATGATGGGCTAGTCGTCACCCTACAAATTGCAAATTGTAAGGTGAAGCGCATCTTAATTGATAATGGCAGTTCAGTCAATTTAATCATGAAGAGCCCCTTGGAAGAAATGATGATCCCCCTATCAGAGGTAGTGAGGAACTCCTCTGTCTTGGTAGGCTTCAGTGGGGAAACCAAGCAAACCATTGGAGAAATCAAATTGCCTATCTATGTAGAAGGAATGAATTATATGGAAAGGGTTTGCGTGATTGACTGCCCATCTTCATATAACGTCATCTTAGGCAAACCTTGGATCCATAATATTTTGGACAAATTTCGACAAGTAAATTTTTCTTCTCAAGGAGGTTTGGGCACAAATGGAATATAATTCTCAAAGCAAGATGAACACAAGGATGTAACGAGGAAACCCTTAGAGCAATCGTCCAAGAGAAAAACCTCGGGAGGCCTTTGGAAAGCCTGCCTAAACCAAAGAAACTTTATTAAGTCTTTAGTGTTTCCGAGTACAAGTGCAGAGTAGAAATGAGCAAAACTGTGTAACCTGTGTACAGGTGCGTTCTAGGTACAATATATAGGCGTGAGTGTAACTGAAAAACAACATCTTGAATGTCATGGTGAAATCTCGCCTAGAATCTCGTCATTTGGTGATGTAAATCAGCCGTTATCCCTTGGTTTGTGGATGAGATCGTTGGATTGTTGCTTGACCAAGTCCATGCAGGCATTTAGATGATTTAAATTTATTTATCTCCGTGTTCCTGAAAAATAGGAGAACACAACAAATATTTTCAAGGCGTTAGTCCAAGACGTAAGTTAAGACGTTACCTCGAGATGGATGTCCAAGATGTAGAACATGTCAAGCGAATTTTTTAGGGTGAAACAATTGCCCTCAAAACATTAAGGCTTTTCCATGCTAAAATACGGAAGGTCTTAATGTTTTGACAAGTGTAGCCTCAGTCTTGAAAAGAAGGTGATGAGGTGGTTGGCCCGCACGACGCTCGAGGAATTAGGGCTCATTATGGGCTTTATAGTGGTCTTGTCATATTTAAATTTTCAAGAGAAAAACCATATTTCTCCCAAATTGTTCTTCCCTTGTCGGCGTTATTGTCTCCGCTCTTTTTCCGGTGAGTATTCTCTCTCTTGTTTCTCTGTTTATTGTCTATCTGTCGCTCATGGATAAAGGGAAGGCGATTATCGATGTGGACGCCACTCCTCCCAAGGGGTTTAAATGCTTAGGGTTTATAAAGAAGAAGGATGAGGAACGGTGCAACTTCAGCGCATCCCACGTTGATGCGTTGAAGAGAAACAATGTGTTTCCCCCAAATGCTGAGTTTCTTGTACCAGGTGAAGCTTGTAGCGTCGACTGTTTTTTCGTTGATTGGGTAGGTTTCTACAAGTACCCTTTTACAATAGGCCTAAAATTCCCCTTTTCTCCCACGATTACCCGCTTCTTTAAGGTCACGAAGCTATCTTACTGCCAACTGATGCCCATTGGTTGGCGTACTTTGCACACATTAGACAGAATTTCATCGGAACAGGGGTTGGTTGCTGGTCTAGAGGAGTTGGCTTTTACGTATGACATTATGGCTTTAGGGAACGGTAGGTTTAACTTTAGGATTAGGCCAGGTAGGGATCCTTTGGTTTTAGGGTTAGATACTGCTGATAGAGGGTGGAAACACAAGTTCTTCTATGTGAAGAAGGCTAGTTTGGAGGGAGAAGGCAAGGAGGTGACATCTGCTTGGATCCGCCAAGGTAGATTTTATTTTATTGCTTGGCTTACCTCTTTACGTCTTGCTGGATTTGTCATTTTGACCAGTCTTTTACTCCTTTTTTGTATAGTTGCATCGCTTGAAGAACTATTCCCACCTTCTGAAGGAACTGCTGCAAATGTTGAGTCAATTTTGAATCTGTCTCCTGAATCCATACGAAAGTATAAACCTAGCCCTATTGAGTTTGTTGGCGAAGATTCTAGGGAGGAGGAAAGAGTTTCTATCAGTGCTAGTCCTGTGAAGATGTCATCTGGTAAAGCCCTTCTCTACATACATGGTTATTGGTTTTAGCTCCCTTGTAACTTTTTTTTTTCTATTTGATGGAACAGTTACCCGGTCAAAGGCAGGTTTTGACGTTACTGACATTATGTCTAACTTGAGGGCCAAGGTTGGAGTGAAGCTAGAAGAAGGAAGGTTGATGATACGGCAACCACAGTGGAAGGGGATAGTTTGAAGGCTAACATGGAGAGCTTGGAGAAGGTAAAAAATGTCTTTTTTGATTTGCATGGTATCTTCTGCATGTTCACTTTGCTTGGTCTGCTTTGTAGGTATTGGTGTTTATGGGATCTTTGGCAAGGGAGATAGAGATGAAGGAAGATCGCATTAGGATCTTAACACAGAAGGTGAAGGTGAAGATGGGAGAGGAGAAGGCTACACGGGCAAAAGCAAAAACTGAACAGGTGGAGAAGGAGTTGACGGACCTCACTACAAGGATGTTGAGGGTAGAAGTGGAGCATATCAAGGAGCTAGCGGAGGCGAAGCAACAACTCATGGCGGACGCTACTAAATCAGTGATGGAAAGTAGAATCGCCATGATGAGAGAATACGAGGCTGGAAAGCATGAGGCTTGGAAGATTGATGATGAAGTCGCAATGTTGGATGCATTTTTATGTGAAGAGGTAGATGTGGGCGAGGTGAATTCGAATGAAGTCAGGGTCCCAGGAAGAGATGGAATAGAAAGGGAAGAAGAGAGGAATGACGCCGGAACATCTGCCCAAGGAATCGATGGTAAGGAAGGGGATGCCCCTGCTGCATAAAACAATTTAATATTTGCTCTTTAAAACAATACTTATGTTTTATTTGGTCGTGCCTCTGTTGGCACGTTAATTTGGGTTTTGGAAATAGGGGGTTGACCCCTAAGACAATTATACTTTGGGATTTTTGTAAGTGGCTCATAAGAGTCCAAACATCTTAACTTTTGATGGTGTTGGGGTTGGTCCAACACCTTTGGTCGTTTGGTAAATTTTAACTGTAGTGATGCCTAGGATGTTTTATTCCTTTGAAAACTTTTTGTTTGGATACGAAAGACAACACGTACAAGTTTTGTAACCAATTTGCAAAGATAACATGCAACGATGTTATAACCGAATTGTAAAGATAACATGCAACGATGCTATAACCAAGTTGTAATGATAACATGCAACGATGTTATAACCAAGTTGTAGGTGACATGTAGAAATGTCACTTTTCGGAGTCCTTAGGTAACATGTCAATGTTACAATCCTTAGTTCACATCTTGGGTTTTAAAATAGCAAGTGCAATTCTTCCGACAAGATGAATTGTATTTGCTTCTTTAAATCAAGTGTGAAAAACGTGCGCCCAGGCGATTATGCTCGTGGTTCATAGGTACATAATAGAAATGCTGTTTAAGTATGGGGAGATCGTGTACCTTACAATATCAAGAAGCGTTGGTTCTTTCAAGGAGCTTGCCATGCGTATTCCGAAGGTTGTTCGGCCAATGTTCAGGAGCACCCATCTTGCATCACAGGAACATGTTAGGATTGGGTGTTAGCTCAGCTAACACCCCTCCGATGCTTAAGTTAGTAGGGATTTTGATAAAATTAAGGGGATAAGAAAGAAAAAGGGAAAAGAAATTAAATGAGAAAAGAGGTTCGTACCTTGGCGTTAAAATTACAATGAGTTTTAACTTACACGTAATATCATCCAAGACGCAGTCCCTGGCACTGTATTATTGGATGATGACATGCCCCAGTCCCAACTAGGCATCTAACAGGTATGATTCGTCATCCTCGTTGTTATGGATTTTAAGGCGCATTAGATTTTCTTCTTCGTAAGCCGCGTTTAATGAGTAGAGCACGCCTTCATATCTGTTTTGTAACACTCTTTTGCAGCCTGTTGATCACCCTTCACCGTGATGACTCCCCAAGGCGTTGGCATCTTAACATATTGATGGTATGTAGAAGGAACCACCCTCATATTATGGATCCATGTTCGGCCTAAGATGAGATTATAGGAGGATAGGCAGTCAATCACGCACACCCTCTCCATAGAATTCATCCCTTTTACATAGATGGGTAACTTAATCTCTCCAATTGTCTGCTTGGTTTCCCCACTGAAGCCTACCAAGACTGATGAATTTCTTACTGCCTCTGACAGGGGAATCATCATTTCTTCCAAGGTGCTCTTCATGATCAAATTGACAGAGCTGCCATTGTCGATCAAGATGCGCTTCACCTTGCAATTAGCAATTTGCAAGGTGATGACTAAACCGTCATGGTGCGGGTCTGAAATGCCTTCTTTATCGTCGTCATCAAAAATAATTTGTTCTTCAGGGGAGTGATCCGGATGTCTAGTTGGCAATTCCGTCTTGTCTTCTTAGAATCCTTAGCATGACGTTTGGCTGCAGAATACGTGGTGGAAGATGAAATTACTCGAGATGTAGATGAGGTGACGAGTCTTCTTGAACCGACACAAAATAATGGTGAGATAATGGTAATTGATTGTTATGAGGGTCCTTTGTCGGAGATTATAAGAAGAGTTGAGGCTTCAAAGCCAATTTCTAATGCGTCAAGTTCTTCCCATTCTATTGTTACTACAAGTTCTTTGGCTTCAAAGCCGCAATCGGATTTTGTACCTCTTATCCCCAGTAGCCTTCAATTACAGCCTCCTGATAAAGCTCTTTGGCTTAACCCCAAAATTACGAGGCTGAGTTCTCTAACACTGTGGTCGTACAAAACCTTCTTCATCGATTCAGGGAATATAAAAATGTGGTTCAGAGTCTGATGCTTTGTTCCCCCCTAAAGTATCGGATCTTTTTGTGATGAATTTGGATGTCTTGTAGGTGGGGTAGTTGTCTCACCTCGGGCTCACAGAACTAATGGTAAAAGGCGATGGAAGGCAAGGAAGATAGATTACTATGCACTTGAAGAAGATTATGGATTTGAAGATGATCATGACCTTGAATATGGTTATAACTTGAAGATGGCTACATCCCTGTCAATCGAAACCATAAGAATTTTAAAGTTGGTTCTGATAAAGTCTGAGGTTTCACCTTAAAACTAATTGGTGTTAAGGGGAGTAGCCCATGATTCTTATATGTTAGAGACAAATCTTGTTTAGCCCAGGATCCTTATATGTTAGAGACAAGTCTTGTTTATTCCCGATGTGGGATAATGTTCTCTTACACGCCCTCTCACGTATAGCCGGGCTTTGTCAAAGGCTTACAACGTGGACTGGATGGTGGGTGGCGCAGAGGGTTCATCGTGGGTCGTTGGGCCTGCACGTGTAATGGACCAGCTCTGATACCATGATAAAGTCTGAGGTTTCACCTTAAAACCAATTGGTGTTAAGGAAAGTAGCCCATGATCCTTGTATGTTAGAGATAAGTCTTCTTTATTCTCGATGCCCAATAATGTTCTCTTACAGGTTCTAAGAAGAATGGGGTAAATGGGGTTAATTTATTTTCCTTCTTTACTTCATAGCTTTTCCTTTTTTTTTTAGATGCCAGATCAATATATGATGTTCAACCAGGCTATTGTAAGAGAACATTATCCCACATCGGGAATAAACAAGACTTGTCTCTAACATATAAAGATCCTGGATTACTCCCCTTAACACCAATTGGTTTTAAGGTGGAACCTCAGACTTTATCAGCTATTAGCTACAACAAAGCAATCACTATAAGATTAGTTTCAAATAAGAATTTGAAATTTTTTAAGCTAAAAACTAATTTTAGACCAAATTTTTAGTAAAATTATTGCTCAAATTAGTTTGGTATGAACAAAAATAAAATAAAATAAAAATAGGAAGATTATTTGGGTATTACTTATAAAGAATGATTTAAATATAAACACAAGATTACCAGTCAAAAATGGCATCAAAAAGGTCGAGAATAATTGCGCCACTGCAGGAGAAAAAAGAGGTGGTGACGATCCCATTTCTCATAACAAAAGACGCAACTCAAAGGATTCAAATGGAATGGTTGAATTAGCCGACAAACCTACCCGCCCAATATTAGCAACTTGAGAATATTAAATTCTACAAGCGAACCCACGGTTCATACCCATATTAGCATATTGGGACGAGGACTTCAAGTTTCATTTTATACTGTCGCCTGCCAATTTATGTGTTGACCGCAGCATTGAATTGAAAACCAATCTTCAGTTCTGATACAATCATGATACTTTACCGGCAGCCAGCCCCGCGGGCAATGATCATGTTTAAACGTCAACGAGATGACGAACCTAACTAACAAGAAAGCAAGCAAACAATTCAAAAGGTACCACAACGCTCTTAATGGCAGGCCAAGCAATTTTTGCAAGTGAAAGGGGCCAAATACAATGAATTTTGTAAATACTATCACTAACAAATTTTAAATTTTCATACTAACATAAATTATTGCTAAAAATTAATTCAAAATAATAATAATAAAAAATTAGGGAGGAGGGAGAGTTTGTACGGACTCCGACAGAAGTTAAGACGATACAAAAAGAATTTGGAGACGAGCCATTGTTGAGAACATCAAAATTGACATGTTTCATGTCCTTCTAGATGTGCTGGAAAAAGTCAATAAAAATTTAACTACTCCCTCCCGCGTAAAACAGAGTAGCCATCATCACCAGTTAATTTTTCAACATCCAATAACCCACAAAAATGGACTTTCACAAGAGTTAAAATGAGGCATTCAATTTGAAAAAGGCAAGACCAGAAGAACATCAATGGAAATCCATACCAAAATTTTGTTCTACACATTTGCGCTTCTCGCCTTACTGACAATTTCTAACGCAGTAGACACCATATCTGCAAACCAAACCATTAGAGATGGCGATATCATTTTCTCAGCCGGTGAGAATTTTGAACTGGGAATTTTTACCGTCAGTAATTCCTCAGAGAATCGATATTTGGCTATACGGTACAGGAGATTAGCAAGTGGTACAGTCATTTGGGTTGCGAACAGAGAAACCCCAATTACAAACACTTCTGGCTTGCTGCAACTCAGCATTGGGGGAGTTCTGCAGCTTCGCAATGGCAGCAATGGCTTAATTTGGTCATCATCGAACTCATCGGTGTCCGCAAGGAATCCGGTGGCCCGACTTCTTGATACAGGAAATTTAGTGATCCGGGATGAAAATGACCGGGACCCAGAGAGTTACATCTGGCAGAGTTTCGATCACCCTGGAGATACATTTATGCCAGCCATGAAATTAGGAAGGGATTTGGTAAGGGGTACAAATACGTCCTTCACATCATGGACGAGTCCGAGCGATCCTTCTCCGGGAGAGTATATAGTTTATATGGATTATAACGGATATCCACAAATATACGTGAACAGAGGTTCAGATATTCTATATAGGCTAGGATTTTGGAATGGTCTTAGGTTTACTGGCCTGATCAGTTTGAGACCAAACCCAATTTATACATTTGAGTTTGTTTTCACCGATGAGGAAACATATTACAGATTTGACCTTGTTAATGATTCAGTCCTAACAAAGATGCAGCTGGGTATGAATGGTAACATGGACCGTTTGAATTGGATTAACCGTACTCAAGGTTGGTTCCTTTATTCGACTCCGATTACTGACAACTGTGTTCGTTATGACTTGTGTGGAGCCTACGGGAGCTGCAACATTGACGACTCCCCTCCCTGTGGGTGCTTGGAGGGATTTGAACCGAGAAATGAAGATGAATGGAGGATAGCAGATTGGAGAAGTGGGTGTACACGGAGGGTAGCTTTGGATTGTGGAAGTGGTGAAGGGTTCAGAAAGTATTCAGACTTGAAATTGCCGGATTCACGGAATTCTTGGTTCAATCGGACCATGACACTTGATGAATGCGAGATTAGGTGCAAGAGTGACTGCAATTGTACAGCATATTCAAATTTGAATATCAGTGGAGAGGGAAGTGGATGCTTACTGTGGTTTGGGGAACTGATTGATATGAGATCATTTTCAGATAATGGGCAGGAAATCTACATCAGAATGGCCCCCTCAGAATTAGGTATGCCCATCTATCTATTACAACAGTTATGTTTTACTTAACCTGGTTCATTCTGATAATATACTGAAAGTACTATAGAGAAAACCTAAAGCTTGCGAGTTTTTAGGATCATAATTGTTTTACTACCTCTGTAACAAAATGCATGACCAAAAAAAAAATTCAAATTTTCTCTTGACCAAGAGTAAATTTGAAATTTTTTTGGTCATTCATTTTGGGACGGAGGGAGTAACATTTAGTATCTCTAAACAAGATTCAACTTCTGATTTACAGAGAAAGATAGGAAGTCTAGCAGAAGGCGAAGAATCAGGGAAATAGTCATTCCTATAATGACAACCGTAACATTAATATTGGGCATATGCTTACTGTGTTCAGTAAGGAGGAGAAGGTTAAAGAGAACAGGCACGGATCCATTTCCATTCTTGTTTTTGATATACTTCCTACTATTCTTCAAATATTAGTCTTACTCACTTGTTCCAATATGCATTGATGGCAATCAAATATGAAGTTTAACCATTTCATTTCTTATGACAGTTCTGTTCTTATCCTCTTATGTGGGAGGTGGGACTTATACATGCAATATCTTAGCAACTTGAATTACTTTTGTAGGGGAAGTGGCAAGGCTGGAGCAAGAGCTGCAAGACATGGAAGAAGATCACTCTTATGAAAGTCACAAGAATGACCTTGACCTTCCATTGTTCAGACTCTCGACATTGCTTGCAGCTACTGACAAGTTCTCAATCCAGAATAAGCTTGGTGAGGGTGGATATGGACCAGTTTACAAGGTAATAATGTCAATACTCGACCCTCAAATGTAATGAACTGAAGCAGAGGTCATCAAAGGAAACAAGTTATTCATAACAAAAGTTTGTTTGTTCTGAGGAAAGTTAACAGAAAAAATCCATTTAAAAAATAGTTAAATAAATGATTAGCCTGAAGAAAATTTGGTTAAATGCATTAGCAGTATTCAAGGTAGACTAGCATAGCAAGCATGCACTTGAAAAGTTGAATAAAAGACATTACAATGCTTACCTCATATGGTAAATTTCAGGGTGTTCTAGAAGAGGGACGAGAAATTGCTGTGAAGCGGCTCTCTGAAACATCCACCCAAGGAATTGATGAGTTCAAGAACGAAGTTATCGTCGTTAACAAGCTTCAGCATCGAAATCTTGTCAAGCTTCTAGGGTGCTGCATTCAAGGAAAAGAACAGATGTTGGTCTATGAGTACATGCCTAACAAAAGCCTCGACTCGTATCTATTTGGTTTGACCATTTCTTCACCATTTTTCGTTTGTAAGAACTTTTATTTAGAGCATCAAGCTGCAGAATCAATAATTACATATTATAATCCATGCAGATAAAACCAGGAACAAAATACTTGACTGGCCAAAGCGTTTCCACATTATTAATGGAATTGCTCGGGGTCTTCTTTACCTTCATCAAGATTCAAGATTACGAATTATTCATAGAGACCTCAAAGCTGGCAATATTTTGCTTGATATTGACATGAATGCAAAGATATCAGATTTTGGTATGGCAAGAAGCTTTGGAGGAAATGAAACTGAAGCAAATACAATGAGAGTTGTTGGAACATAGTAAGAATCACTAAACCATAATTCATTCAATTCATGTCTATTAACCTAAGTATTTGTTAATTTTATGATATGCTGCAGCGGGTACATGTCTCCGGAGTATGCAGGAGATGGGATTTTCTCAGTGAAATCAGACGTCTTTAGCTTCGGTGTTCTGGTACTGGAAATTGTAAGTGGGAAGAAAAACAGAGGATTCTTTAGTGAAGATCACCACCATAACCTTCTTGGACATGTAAGTTGGGTTATAAATAAATCATCCTATATCAGAAATAACTTAATGTCAACAAAATTAATAACTGTGGTTTCCATTTTATTTTCTTATAAAAAAATCTTCAGGCATGGAGACTCCATAGAGAAGGAAGGTCAATGGAACTGGTTGATCCATCTATAAGCGACTCGGCTCATATGTTTGAAGTGCTAAGAATAATACATGTGGCTTTATTGTGTGTACAACAGAGTCCAGAAGATAGGCCTAGAATGTCTTTGGTGGTTATAATGTTGAGTGGTGAGGGTAAATTGCCTGAACCTGAACAGCCTGGCTTTTATCATGAAAGCAGTAGATTTGGGCCTGAACATTCCTCAAGCATGATCGGAACAAGTTCAAGGAGCAACACAAAAGTTACACTATTACAACCTAGATAGAAACTTGAATTCCTTCCCTAAACGTACAGAGAACAACAGCCTAGGAAAATGCTCAAGAATCATCAAAAGTTTTATCAAGTCCAGTCAATAAGAGTGACCTGACTAGTACAAATTTACATGTAGAACGGAATAGTGTTGATATTTTTATGTCTTAGAATTTGTAAATAACATATATATTGCCATTTATAGCAATTAGTTTTCATTAGTTGAAGATAAGACCCAAATTTTGATCGTAAAGTTTTCTGCAGTTACAGATTGTTCACGTGCCTAGGCGAAAACTAGCTAGTCATGGATTAGGACTAAGGAGCCTGGTGTGGATCACATCCAAAAGCATGAGATTATAATGAAGAGCAGCGCGATTAGGAAAATGCATCACTGAATTTCATCATTAAAAGATCAAACAGAGATACTACAGCACAATATAATTCCGTTCTTAACATAATCAAAATAAAAAATATATTTATTAATCAAAACATGCAATTAAAACACCTAGTTATCTTAGAGCTGCAGAGATGACTTGACCTGATCCCACAGCTGTCCCAGACTTAAATATCCAATTACGTATGAAAACTCATTGCTTACTTGTTTCCTTATTGTTTTCATTTCTATATTTTTTCATCTTTTGGTATTATATAGTACACGCTTCATTTACTCCCTCCGTCCCAAATTGAATGTCATGTTTTGTCCCTAAATGAATGACCTTTTGAAACTTTATCTTCAAATAACTGTCCCAAATATTATTATTTTTTTTCAGTTTGTTTTCATAGTTCATTATATTTTTGCAAAACTAAAGTTTTGAAAGTGATAGTAAGAATGTTTATGATTTTTTTCTATTTAAAACAACATTTTCAAAATGATCCCTAAACCCCAATTGGACATTTATTTTGGGATGGACGGAGTATATAAAATGCGGTGCAGCTGACTTTGAGTCACAGATTTGGATGCAAGCAGAAATAATGGATACATCCCTCTCAGGAATGGATCAACAGTCACCAGAAAACAATGATAATCATATAGTAATACGATGACACTAAGAAAACAAGAGCAGTTTCACATTCAAGACTTTTAAAAGCAAGTTTCATTGACTTGTACAAAATCCTCACAGATTACATGATGTCAAGACCAATCTTTTTTCTCGGTGATTCAAACTTAATCCGATCGCACTATACTGGATAATTGAACGATCTACACCATTGCTTTCATTTAGTGACCAATCAAGCAAATCAGAGGATGTAAGAGTAAGGGGTAACTATAGCAATGTTTAAATGGAGTAGTAGAATAGCCAAATAAGTCATACCTTCATTGATAAAAAATTAAAATTACTTCTGGCAAGGACTAACTCGTTGTTCTTCGAATATTTCTTTCACCAAGTCAACTCTTTAGCTTTAAGGCTTTAATCGCCAGAAGTACTTGAGAGAGGGTGGGAGAAATTGGAAAGAGAAAGGCAAGAGCACTACATCAATGGAGGGCCGAGGGACATTTTTGTTTTGCTCCTGTGCTATGTATTTCTTCATAACCTGCACTGCAGTAGACACCATAACAAGAAATCAAACCATTAGAGATGGTCAAACCATTATTTCAGCTGGTCAATATTTTGAATTGGGGTTCTTTAGCCCTGGCAGTTCAACCAAGCGGTACTTGGGGATATGGTACAAGAAGATAGCAACAGGAACAGTTGTATGGGTAGCCAACAGAGATAGTCCACTCAACGACACCTCGGGTACATTAAGGATCACTGAGCAGGGAATTCTAGCACTTTGCAACAGCTCCAATAGCCAAATTTGGTCAATGAATGCATCAAGGTCCGTGAATAATCCAGTTGCACAGCTACTAGATACAGGGAATCTTGTTCTTAAAAATGAAAATGAAAATGATAATGACCCAGAAGATTTCATTTGGCAAAGTTTTGATTATCCTGGAGATACTTCCCTGCCAGGAACCAAGTTAGGGACAGATTTTGTAACGGGTCTAGATAGGTATCTAACATCCTGGATAAGTGTCGATGACCCTTCCCCAGGTGAGTATAAAATCTGGATGGACATAAACGGATATCCACAGATATTTCAGGGGAAAGGTTCGGTTATAGAATCAAGGCTTGGACCATGGAATGGTCTAAGATTTACGGGGTTACCTAGTCTGAAACCGAACCCAATTTATACATACAAGTTTGTATTCAATCAGAAGGAGGTATATTATGAATTCAACCTTATCAATAGTTCAGTTGTTACGAAGTTGACATTGACTCCAGATGGCAACTCTGAACGCTTGAACTGGATTGACCGCAAACAAGGTTGGTTACTATATTTGTCTCCAGAAATCGATAGCTGTACACGTTATGGCTTGTGTGGTCCATATGGGAGCTGCAACATTGACAATTCTCCTGCTTGTGGATGTTTGAAAAGATTTATACCGAGAAGTCCAGAAGAATGGAGCATAGCAGATTGGTCTGGTGGGTGTACGAGGAGGATGGCTTTGGACTGTGGGGAGAGGGAAGGCTTTCGAAAGTATTCGGGTTTGAAGTTGCCAGACACAAGGGGTTCTTGGTTCAATGAGAGCATGAACCTCGCGGAATGTGAGAAAATGTGCAAGAAAAACTGCTCTTGTACAGCTTATTCAAATTTGGATATCAGAGGACGCGGAAGTGGATGCTTACTATGGTTTGGCGACCTGATTGACATCAGAGAGTTTACTGAAAATGGTCAAGACATCTATATAAGAATGGCTGCCTCAGAGCTAGGTCTGTCCATCTCTCCACTAACAAGAAAAGCTCATCGAGAACTACCAATTTAAGCCAGAACCATTGTTATGTATAAACCTTAAATTCATGAAGTTATTTGTTGCGCTACTATTTATGCTTAGTTGAACCTCCAGAAAGATCAGATTGAATGGCCATCCTTCGTGTTTCTAAACTAATAATTGCCTTACATTTTGATATATTTTGGTTTTACAGAGAAAGATGGGAGCTCCAGAGTAAAGAAACTAGTAACAATCATCGTCATCCCTGTAGTACTGACCCTATCAGTAGTCATAGGCCTATGTCTGGTCTGTGTAATCAAGAAGAGAAAGCTGATGAGAGTAGGTAATGCGCCATATACAACTCAATCTATGCAGAAAAACTTTCAAACAATCCACTAACACGCCTTCAGTCCCATCTCTTCATCAAAGGACAAGTTCTGCTGTCTCATCTTTTGTATCATTGTGTTTCTTGTGAAAATTGGATATTGTTGTTTTTTAAAGCAGTTTATACATTTATGACGTCTTATTTGAGCTAGTTATATCTCTGTTGTTAGGAGAAGTGGAAGAAGCAGAAGCTTACAACAAAGGAAGCCGGGACAAGGACCTTGAGTTACCATTGTTCAGCTTATCTACGTTATATAAAGCGACCAATAGTTTTTGGATCTCCAATAAGGTTGGAGAGGGTGGATATGGGCCAGTTTACAAGGTAACAACACATACTATGTTATCCTTTTACAGATAACTGGCAAATGATCAGTCCATGCAATTAGGAAAGAACAAAGTTCCCTAAATCCCTACACTCTCCGTACCTAAATGAATGTCCATTTTTCATTTTGAGAAATATTTGAGAAAGTTGATTTTTTAGGACTCTTAGTAGCATAAATACATAAAGGGGGGCAAACCCCGGTGCGCCAAGCGCTCCCCGCCTTGCGGGGGTTGGGAGAGGGAACCATTTGCTAGAGCCTTCCCCTGACAATATACATAAAGGGGGGCAAACCTCGGTGCGCCAAGCGCTCCCCGCCTTGCGGGGGTTGGGAGAGGGAACCATTTGCTAGAGCCTTCCCCTGACAATTGCCAAGATGTTGTTCGCCAAGGTTCGAACCCGTGACATTATAGTCACCAAAGGAGCAACTTAACCGTTGCGCCAAGGCTCGCCCTCTAGTAGCATAAATATATAAACAACCTTAATTATCTCACAATTTGACACCATGATTGTAAGTATGAATTACAACATGATGATTGATGAGGGATATTTTAGTAACTTCTCCAATTAATGGAGATTCATTAAGGGTAAAAAATAAGAAATGGATATTCATGTAGGGATGGAGAGAGTATTTGTTTCCACATCTACTCTACAACAACAACAAGAAGAAAGCCTTTCTTCATGTTGAACTTTCGATTTGCATTAGGTCAATGTATTAAGGTTTGCCAGCATCGTCTGAACATTCAATAATCATTATCTAGCATCTAAACAACAATTGAAAAACTGGCAACTATAGTAAGTATTAATCATTCAACGTAAAGAAAAGGTTATTCAGCTTACCAAAAAGTACCATAATCTTCAGGGTGTTTTGGAAGATGGTAAAGAAATAGCAGTGAAACGACTCTCAAAGACTTCCACTCAAGGACTTGAGGAATTCACGAATGAAGTTATTTGTATTTCCAAGCTCCAGCATCGAAATCTTGTCAAGCTCTTAGGCTGCTGCATTGAAGGAGAGGAAAATATGTTGGTCTACGAATACATGCCTAACAAAAGTTTGGACTCATTTATATTTGGTTTGGCTCCCTCACCTCAACACCATATAATCTAGAACAAGAAAACAATCTAACTGTTGTAGTATGTGCAGATAAAACACGAAGCAAGTTACTTGATTGGCCAAAGCGCTTCCACATTATTAATGGAATTGCTCGGGGTCTTCTTTATCTGCATCAAGATTCCATTCTGAGAATCATCCACAGAGACCTCAAAGCCGGCAACATATTGCTTGATTTTGAGATGGAGCCAAAAATATCAGATTTCGGCACAGCCAGAAGCTTTGGAGGAAATGAAACAGACACAAACACAAAAAAAGTTGTTGGCACATAGTAGGAATCCCAACATCAAGTTTCATGAATTCCTTTCAAGTCTATCCTAAACCTTATAATCTGATTCTAATATGCACTCTGCTGCAGCGGCTACATGTCTCCAGAGTATGCAGGAGATGGGATTTTCTCCATTAAATCAGATGTGTTTAGCTTTGGAGTTTTGGTGCTGGAGATTGTGAGTGGAAAGAGAAACAATGGATTTTGTCAGAACGACCTCAATGGCCATAACCTCATTGGACATGTAAGTTTGGCTAACAAAAACTTACTCTTGTCAGATACTCTTAAAACCACAACAATACCCATTCTATGGTTTCTTCGTTATTGTTTAGGCATGGGTACTACACAAAGAAGGCAGGTCCTCAGAACTGTTTGATCAGTCCATAAGTGACTCATTTCAAGAATTCGAGATGCTAAGATCAATCCAAGTTGGATTACTATGTGTTCAACAGTCTCCGCGAGATAGGCCAACCATGGCGTCTGTGGTTCTGATGTTGGGTAGTGAAGGTGCGTTGTCTGAACCTCAACAGCCTGGTTTCTTCAATGAAAAGAGCATACTTGAATCTGAATGCTCTTTAAGCACATATCCACCATATTCAACAAACGAGACGGCAATCACCGTTTTAGAACCAAGATAGCAAGCAGAATAAGGGATCATTGATAGCCTGATTTTCACACCAAAAAATCGATCAAGAGAGGTATATAATATTTCAGTACTACGTATGCAACTCTATCTTGTAATGTGTGCTTCTATATTCACAACAAAAATGTGTACTACACTTGACTAGCTTCTATTTCTAAGCCTGTGGTTTCTTTCTCAAGCATATGATGCACAAAATTCAATCAACCAGAGAAACCCACAGTAGCTCTAATACCATATTGGAGGTCTCTAAGTGATGATGTATGTCAAAACAACTAAATTGGAGGGTTGCTCGAAACAATTTATTTACTTTTGACATTTTAGTCAACCCATTGCTTGTACACTAGGTATATTTTCGTGCATAGAATAAGTGATTAGTTTGAACATCAAAATTTGGTGTTCAAGAGTTGTATTTGGAATTATTGTTGTCTTTGTGAAAGTTTGGTGTTAAAGAGTTGTATTTTGAGTTAGGACAGAGATTAAAGATGCGTGCATCATCTTTCAAATATCAATGAACGTTTTTTCTTACAGAAAATAAAGTAAAAATGTAACGTATCACTAGTACAGCAGTATTATTCTGTATTCACAGCTTAAAAATAACCATTAATTTTCTTTGTACTAAACAGTAACAACAAAAAGTTCATACTAAGTATAATACTCTTCCGTCTCGTAACATAACAAGTGTGGTAGTTGATTTGTTAAGTTTTTTTAAGGATATATTTTATATGTTTGTATATTGTTTGTGTTAGGACCGCGAACACCACCAACACTGATTTGAAGTGGGTGGGTGCTCTTATATATCCGATACTTATTTGCTCAATTGCTGATGTGAAACTTTGGGATGCACCCCAACAACTTGTACAATGGTAATTCAAGGGCTTTAAGGTTGAGAATTATTCTTTAGTTGACTGGATTTCTGGAAACTTTTTGTTTGTTGGCTGGATTTTTTTGGATTTCTGGGTTTGATAGGATTCATACTGGGTTTGATTCATATGGAATGTGTATTACTGGGTTTGATGTGAATGATACAAACAAGAGGATAACAATTTTTTGATCTTTAATGAGAATGACTGTAACTTTGCTTTGCTTCGCTTCAATGGATTCTTTAGTTGACGGTAACTTTGGCTCTCTATTTACATAAAAAAATATATAAATTCATGCAATCAAAAGAATGTAATATTTTTTGATGATCTTGATATTCAACAATTATTGTTAACAAATAATCATTTGTTTGCTTAAAATAAAAAACCAAATAGTAAATTATATGATACTGTCATAAGTTAAAATGGTATATATACGCAATTCAGAAAATGAATTCAAAAGAAAAATCAAACAGTTTGACTAAGAGAATTGTTATATAAACCCGTAAAATTGTTGAGTAAACCCGTAATGCACAAATTACAATTATGCCATCAAATGAAATTACTTTTTCACCCCTAATTCATATCCCCATTATCCCACCTTTCCCCTAATCAATTTTTCAACCATCTTCCCCACCTTCCCCATTTTTCACCATTAAACTCACCCTCTTCATTTTTTTTTTGCATAAAAAAATTACCTCCCTCCCTTTCCTCCTACTCTCATTTCTCAAACATCAAAAAATCACTACCTCCCTTTCCTCCTACATATAAATTTGTTAAACTTTTGGTTTTTTTCCGTTTTGCAAAAATTCGGCCAGTAGTGACCGAAATTCGCCAGTTCTGGCCACCCCTACCGAAAATATTGAAAAAGTTCGGCCACACCCGGCCGAAATTTTTAAAAATTAGTCTATTTTGAAAAAGTTCGGCCACCCCCGGCCGAAAATATTGAAAAAGTTCGGCCACACCCGACCGAAATTTTTAAAAAGTTCGGCTCTGGTTTGCCGAAATTTTTAAAAAGTTCGGTTGGTAGCGGCCGAACCACCCAAATCCAGAATTTTAAATGCAATCGAACCGAAAATCGAAATTTCTCACACTCTCTCTCTAAAAATTAGTTGATTTCTTCTTTTTTTCTTTCTCTCAAACTGATTCTCTCTCTTTCTCTCTCTAAAAATGGTGGTGGGTGGTGTGGGTGAGAGAGAGTAAATGAAAGGGTTAATGGGTGTGGGTGTGGGTGTGTGAGTGAGTGGGGGTATAAAGGGAAAAGTGAGGGGTTTGTTTTAATTTTTTGGGGTGTTTTTAGCTTTACGGGTTTACTCAACAATTTTACGGGTTTATATAACAATTCTCTTTGACTAATTCAGAAATCAATCTTCTGACTCTTTTATAGATTCAGTCATTTTCAGACGTGTAATCAGATTTTAGTACTAAAAACTTAAAAAAAAAAAAACAAAAGCCACCTAACTACTCAGACGTGTAATCAGATTTTAGTACTAAAAACTTAAAAAAAAAAAAAAAACAAAAGCCACCTAACTACGATAATTCCACATTATAGTAGTAATTCCTTCAAAGTGGCCGACCCAAGTAGCCAACCACCCCAACCAAGTAAATTAAAAATAAACCTTATTTTATCTCTTGGTTCACCTGCTAAATCAGTATCCTCATTGATTTTCTCCACCTGCCATAAACAGACTAAATGCACTTTGATTATGGCTCATACACATTTTCACATTTTTTAATTTTTTTTTTTAAGTTCAACTTGGACAGAATTTTAAATGATAATCCCTTTAAAGTTTATTTAAGCTCTTAATGCTCGAAACTTAAATTAGTGATGTTATATAATTTAGTATTTTATAGTTACAATAAGTTTTTTCCCTGACTAAATCCATAATAAGCTTCTTTCATAAAAAATAAAATCCATAATAAGCTGTTAATATAAATCAAAGAAGTGGCCAATTTACTCTTTGGAAAACTAATACTACTACCTCGGCCCTATATCAATATCAACAAATGCTTCATGTTGGAGAGATGTGACTTAGTTAAAACCTATTTAATTTTTAATTTTTTTTTATTTTGTGATAAAATAACAAGATAAGATCCAAACATTGGGGGCATTTTGAAATTTGGGTTAAACATAGTTGGTGTTTTTAAATTGGGGTCCAAAATTAGGATTTTGTCAATTTAGGGTCTAGAAATGAAGGGAAAATTGGGAATTATAACCTCAAATAACGTTAGTCAAGTTGCATGCGAGAGGATAAGATAAGAGGGGGTATTTAATTAACGCCATTAGGCCAAACTTTCAGCGACTGAACAACAAATGTGCCGTCTTCAAACGGACTCCTTTTTCAAATCCTTCACTAGGGAATTCGGCTGACCAATGAGAACGAAGATAGGTCTTCCCCTATGTGCCGCCAAAGAATACTGAATTCGTCAACAATCCCATTATAGCTTCTCTATTAGTACTCCATTGTTCCAGATTAGGGGAAAGCCGACTCGGGAATGATAATGTGTTTGATTAAATAGAGCATTTCATAATTCTATTTCATCTCAAACATACTTAAAGAGTAATTAATTTTTGTGACATTTTTATACATAGCCTACAGAGACTCAGGAGACGGAATGGGATAATTAGTTTTAAAATTATTGACACTTATTTAAAAACGAGAATATAATTAAATACGCATTCTAGAAAGCGTGAACTTCTAAAAGGAAATCCAATTATAAAATCGTTGTTAAGAGTGTGATTGAACGCGGTAATTGCTGGCCCACTCTCATGGAAGTAACTATCCGGCGCTTTGTCTTTAGTCGGAAAAGTCAACAAAGCAAGTCTGAAAGAAGACTAAATATAGTATAATGTTTTTATTTTTCTTTTTCGTCAACAAGATTACCAGTAAAATAAAATGAGTAATGAGATTCATTTACTACACTCACAATAACAATATAATTACGATTTTCTACAAATTTTCTTTCTCGTACTTTAATTTCATACTCACAACAATTACTTTCTCTGCTACTTCACTTTTTATATACACAACATTTTTTTTTAATATCGTGCAAAGTTATACTAGGAACCTAATGAGAGGTAGGGAGTATTTGGATATCTTAGATAATTATACGACCAACAAATTTCAATCTACAAATCATGACGACCTATGATTTAATTTATAAACCAGAAAAGAAAATTGAGCAGAGTTCATGAGAAAGAGTGATGGACGGACTTACCAAAATTTCCTTTTTCTCCCTTGCTTTCCTCTGTGTCCTCCTGAAATGTTCAACTGCAGAAGATTTCATATCTGCAAATCAAACCATTAGAGATGGTGACACTTTTGCTTCAGCCAATGACAATTTCGAGATGGGTTTTTTCAGCCCAGGCAATTCTACTAATAGATACTTTGGTATATGGTATAAGAAGATAGCAAATGGTACAGTTGTGTGGGTTGCTAACAGAGAGACCCCCATAACCAATACCTCAGGCCAGCTAACACTCAGTCCTCAAGGTGTTCTTGGGGTCAGAAACTCAACCAACGGCCTAATTTGGTCGTCAAATTCATCCGGGATAGTAACGAATCCGGTGGCACAGCTACTGGATACCGGCAACCTTGTTATCAGAGACAGCAGGGACAATAACCCGGATAATTTCATTTGGCAGAGTTTCGATTTTCCTGCGGATAACTTTCTCCCAGGACAGAAGTTTGGGAGGGATTTGGTCAAGGGAATTGATAGGTACTTTGTACAGTCGAAGAGCGTTGAAGATCTTTCGCCTGGTAATACCTCTGTTTGGATTGATACTAATGGATTTCCGCAATTGGTTTTAAAGAGAGGTTCAAATATAGTGTTCAGGGACGGACCGTGGAATGGTGTTCGGTTTAGTGGTGAGCCTAATTTAAGATCAAACCCAATTTATACATTTGGGTTTGTTCTCAATGACAAGGAAATCTATTACCACTATGATCTGATAAACAGTTCCGTCCTTTCGAGGCTGTATTTGAGCCCGAATGGTGAACTACAAAGATTGTTATGGATCGAGCGGAGCCAGGAGTGGATTGTTTATTTGACTCCAAAGACCGATAGTTGTGATCGTTATGGGTTGTGTGGGGTTTATGGAAGCTGTAACATTAATAACTCACCTTCTTGTGGGTGTTTGGAAGGATTTGAGCCGAGTTTTCCTGAACAATGGAGGGTAGCAGATTGGTCTCACGGGTGTAATCGGAGTACCCCTTTGGATTGTGGGGCCGGAGAAGGATTCCGGAAGTATACAGATAAGAAGCTTCCGGACACACAGCACTCATGGTTTAACATGAGTATTAGCCTTGATGAGTGTCAGCAGCTTTGCAAGAACAACTGTTCTTGTACAGCTTATGCAAATGCAGATATCAGAGAGGGCGGAAGTGGATGCATACTATGGTTTGGTGATCTGTTGGACACTAGAGACTTCCCAAATAATGGACAAGATGTTTATATAAGAATGGCTGCCTCCGAACTTATCGCCCTACAAGGTAACATACTTGCAACTTACGACAATATCAGGAACAAGTAAAATTGAGCTGCTTGTGACAAAGTTATATTCTTATATTGACCTGTTGTCTTTCCGATTTCGTGATTATATGAAGACTAGCTTTTTCTTATGCATTATTCTGATTACAGGGAAAGGCTCAAAGGTAGTGAAACGAGTGAGAATTATCGTCCCTATAATAGCAGCACTAGTCATTCTACTAGGAATAATCACGCTGTACCTGTTCAGGAAAAGGAAGCTGAAGCGGAAAGGTAATATATCCAACTAACCCCTCTGTTCTTTTCTACTAGTCCCTCCGTCTCAAAATGAATGTCCAAAAATTTCAAATTTGCTCTTGATCAAGAGTAAATTTGGACAATTTTTGGACATTCATTTTGGGAAGGAGGGAGTACTATCTCTAGATTCAACTAGCTTCATAGATGAGTAAATTAGTAATCTTTTTCTTCCAACAATAGCAGCTAATTGATGATTTGTGAAGCATATTTATGTTTCTTGCGTAATTTATGTCTTTTTAATCTGCTTCTGTTGCCAACTTTTGTAGGTTTAATGGAAAATGAGCCTGAACAAGACTATAACAACAATGAGACCTCGAAGGATGATCTAGAGTTACCATTATTTTTCATGTCTACTTTACTTGCAGCAACCAACAACTTCTCAATCAACAATAAGCTTGGAGAGGGAGGATTCGGACCAGTTTACAAGGTATGATATGGATCTAAATATATATTACCCAATTCAAATTGCTAAAATCTACTAGCTGATGAGTGATGACTAACCTAATGGGCAAAGACATATTAACATTGTAAGTCAGTGCAGTAGACAGTGTAAGCAAAAGAAGAAAAGGATAACTGTGTTCAACACTATGACAGCATTGATCTTTAACTTTCTGAGCACCTAATGGGCAAAGATATACTCCCTCCGTCCCAAATTGAATGACCAAAAGTTTTTAAATTTGCTCTTGATCAAGAGCAAATTTGAAATTTATATGGTCATTCATTTTGGGACAGAGGTAGTATTAACATTGTGTATAATTGTTTTATGAAGCATATAGCACAAGGTGATCATGCTTACTTATATTTGAATAAAAGGCCTTTATACTTACCTTAAATTCTCATAATCCCTAGGGGGTGCTGGAAGATGGGCAAGAGATAGCAGTGAAGCGACTCTCAAAGACTTCCACGCAAGGACTTGGCGAATTCAAGAACGAAGTTATCTGCATCTCCAAACTTCAGCATCGAAATCTTGTCAAGCTTCTGGGATGCTGCATTCAAGGAGAAGAAATAATGTTGGTCTATGAATACATGGCAAACAAAGGCCTGGACTACTTTATATTTGGTTTGGTCCTCTCAACACCATATTTATAAATTTAAGCTTGTACCATTTTTTTTATATATAAATTTAAGCTAAAGCATAACCTCAGCAGGGGCATTAAAGTAAATTACTATGTGCAGATGAAGCCCAAAGCAAATTGCTTGACTGGCCTATGCGGTGGCAAATCATCAACGGAATTGCTCGAGGTCTTCTTTATCTTCACCAAGATTCTCGATTGAGAATTATCCATAGAGATCTAAAAGCTAGCAATATTTTACTCGATTCCAACATGAACCCCAAGATATCGGACTTCGGGATGGCCAGGAGCTTTGGAGGAAATGAGACTGAAGCAAATACAAACAGAGTGGTTGGAACATAGTAAGGATATATTTAAATGTTTTATTGAATTCATTTCAAATGTTTGTTAGCTTCGTATTTTAACAAACACACTGCTGCAGTGGATACATGTCCCCTGAGTACGCAGGAGATGGAATTTTCTCTGTGAAATCAGATGTATTTAGCTATGGTGTTTTGATACTGGAGATCCTGAGTGGGAAGAGAAACAGAGGATTTTCTCACCAAGACCACACCCACAACCTTTTAGGACATGTAAGTTGATTATAGGAAATGGTGTAAGTCTCAGTAATATTCTTCTTTAAGAACAACAACAATGCTCATTTTTATTTTTTTTAACAGGCATGGAGACTTTATCAAGAGGGCAAATCCCTGGAATTGGTTGATGGGTCTCTAGGTGAGTCAATCTACGCATCTGAAGTGCTAAGATCAATCCATGTGGGTTTACTATGTGTCCAACACGATCCAGAAGACAGGCCAACAATATCGAATGTGGTTCTAATGTTGAGCAGCGAGGGCACACTGCCTACACCTAAACACCCAGGTTTTTACACAGAAAAGAGCTTAGGTGATTATGAGTACTATTCAAGCACCTACGCAGCAAGTTCAACCAACGAACTTACCATCACAATGATGAGTGCTAGATAGTGTACTCTTTATATATATATATATATATATATATATATATATATATATATATATATATATATATATATATATATATATATATATATATATATATATATATATATAGAGAGAGAGAGAGAGAGAGAGAGAGAGAGAGAGAATCCGCAGTGTCTTGCAAAAACTTCAGCAGCTGCACTAGGCGAGCCTCAATGATGCTGCAGTCAGAAACATAAACTGAAGAAAAAAACTCTTTGTAAATCGTAGAGCTATGTCTGAGCAGGGAAATGTATGTTATTGGTGAGAATTAACTTCTTTGATAAAGTATAAATATATCAAGGGCCTTGATACATTTTCATTCTTCTTCTCTCTTTTTTAATACAAACATTAAAACAAGAGGTTGACCTATTAACTTTATTCTTTATGTGTGTGTGTGTGTGGTGGCTGGGGGGGGGGGGTTGGAGACCAAGGGAGGTGCTACTGTGCATTATACATAATTTCAAACCTTTATAATAAGGGTGGCAAATTGGTCTTTGAGCGGGATGTAAGTAATCAAAACGAAGTTCACGATAGATCTTTCTTCATACCTGCCTCTAATGTCACCTATTAATAATTTAAGAAAGCCACCAGCATTTGCATTATTTACCCAAGTTGGCAGCTCTGCATATGTTATAGTCTGGAATTAGGAAATATCACTTGGGCCCCAGAAGCTAGTTGGAACCCTTGAAAGCATCAATTTACAAAAGCATGGAAAACAAAGTAGTATTACAAAGGAAATATACAAGAAGGGTAAATGATTGGATTCAATCGTTCCCATATAACTACATGGGGTAAAATTCAACATCTAAAGAGTCAAAGCATAGCATATGCTTTATATGTATGTAGCATCACCCTATCCAAATTTTTGCACGTGCAAGAAGTGTATAGATGCATCAAACAAAAGATATTTTTTACTTTAATAAAAAATGCTCTAGAAACTTTTCCAGAAATTCTCAATTTATTAAAGCAACTTGTTTTGGGGGTGGGGGTTGGGTATTAAAACTTCATTTATAGCTAAATAGACTGGTAAGAGTTGACTATTTTAAAGTAACAGTTCAATAATGAGGGGATGCATATTGATGCACATTTACAGTAGCTTACAGTAGAATATAATTCCCCAACAACCACTAACAACAAAGCCTTAGTCCCAAAATAATTTGGGGTTGGCTAATAACATGAATCCTCATATGTCATCATTGTGCAAGAAAAGATGTAAGAAAAAATAAGTTAGAAGAAGAAATAGGTGGGAAAAAAAAAAATTAGCAAATGAAAAAAAGAAGAAGAAAAAAATAAAAATAGTGATAAAAAAGAATAATATACTCTCTCCGTCCAACTCGAAAAGGCACAAAGTTCCATTTTGGGTATCCCATTTAAAAAGGCACCCTCCCAAAATGGAAAGTTTTTAATATTTTTTTATTAATGAGACCCACTTGTCATGCTCACAATAACTATTCACTTACTATTCTCTACCCCACATTCTCTCTCCTACCTCACTTTTCATACTCACAACACTTACCCCACTTTACACTCTCCTTAATTCCCGTGCAAGACTCATTTCGTGCCTTTTCGGGTGGGATATATGGAGTAATAGATAGGGAAAATGAAAATGAAAATAATAATAATAATAAAAAAATAGTAATAAAAAAATAAAAAAACAAATAAAATCAACTCCCATCACCCACGTGAATTTTTGCCCTCCACTCCGGCCTCTTTAACGGCATATTTTCATCCAATCCAAGTAAATTCATATCATTTTCAATCATCCTAATCCAAGTTTGTTTGGGTCTTCCCCTACCCCTCGCCATCTTATCACTTCTCCACTATTCAGGCCTTATAACCGGTGACATGACCAAACCACCTTAGACGGTTCTCCCTAATTTTATTCTCAATAGGCGCAACTCCTACTTTACCTCTGATCACCTCATTGCTCAATCGATCATTTCTTGTATGCCCACACATACATAGTAGCATGCACATCTGCGCTACATTCATCTTTATGAACGTGACACTGTTTCACGGCCCAACATTCAGTGCAATAAAGTTGTGCGGGCCTAATTGTCGTGCGCTAGAATTTTCCCTTTAATTTATGTGGCATGCCAGGATCACATAGAAACCATGTGGCACTCTTCCACTTCAACCAACTTGCTTTAATCCTATGAATCACATCTCCATCCTTTTGGCTAATAGATCCAATATAGCGAATAAAAACTCAGAAGCTTAGACAATCTTTACGTCGAATGTGATCACCCCTGCCTCCCTGCTTCCAACTCTGCTAAAGTTACACTCCAAATATTCTGTATTACTTACTTCTGCTCAGGATGGTGATTCATTTATTGTACCTAGTTTGTACCATTGTAAAATTGCACTACAACTAGTTTTTAATTTTAGAAAAATGACTTTTAGTTTGAGACCGACCAAAAAGAGAAATGCGGCATTTATTTTTGGGACCGGGTAGTTGCCAAATTGAAATGCATTCCGATATCTAAAAGACAAAATTTAAGCTGTACGATAAACTAAGAATATATTTTGACTTCAGGAACTGTATTATTTCATGTCAAAATTTGACTTTAGGTACTGTATTATTTAATGTCAACGCTCAAAGCCAACTAAAACATCCAATATGATGGGTCAAATGAGACCGAAAGTGGCTGATAGCCATTTAATAGGACCTTCTCCATTTGGAAAGTAGATATTATGACTATATGAACTAGAAAAAAGGATAAACATTTCAAAGAAAGACCAATGTCGGTTCTTACCATGCTTTTGCTTTGCGCCCTCCCTTTGTTTTGTATCTTCAAAATGTGTACTGCATTAGACTCCATAGGTGCATATCAAACCATTAGAGATGGTGAAACCATTGTTTCAGCTGGTGAGACCTTCGAGATGGGCTTTTTTAGCCCAAGCAATTCTACTAGCAGAAGATACTTTGGAATATGGTATAAGAAAATATCAACTGGAACGGTTGTGTGGGTTGCCAACACAGAGATTCCAATTATCAATACCTCAGGTATACTAAAACTCAATTCTGACGGAGTTCTGGGGATTCAAAGCTCTACAAACAGCTTAATTTGGTCATCAAACTCATCAAGATTGGTAAGGAATCCAGTTGCGCAGCTGTTGGACTCTGGAAATCTTGTCATCAGGGACGCTAGTGACAGCAACTCGGATAACTTTATTTGGCAAAGTTTTGATTTTCCTGTAGATAACTTGCTAGCTGGAATGAAGTTTGGGAAGGACTTGGTGACTGGCAGAGTGAGATACTTCAGATCATGGAAGAGCGTTGATGACCCTTCCCCTGGTGATTTTTCAGTTTGGATAGATACAAATGGATTTCCACAGTTGATTTTGAGGAAAGGCTCAGAAACAGTATTCAGGGGTGGGCCATGGAATGGTCTTAAATTTAGTGGAGAGCCTAATCTGAGAGCAAACCCTATTTACACATTTGGGTTTGTTCTCAATGAGAAGGAGATCTATTACCATTATGAATTGACTGGTCCAGTAATTACGAGGCTGTTCTTGACCCCCAGTGGCGAACTACAACGGCTGTTATGGATCGATAGCAGCCAGGAGTGGACAATTTATTTGACTCCACAGACAGACAACTGTGACCGTTATGGATTGTGTGGGGCATATGGGAGCTGTAACATTAACCAGTCTCCTCCTTGCGGGTGTTTGAAAGGATTTGAGCCTAGATTTCTTGATCAATGGAATGTGGCAGATTGGTCTAATGGGTGTCGCCGAAAGACAACTTTAGATTGTGGGAGCGGGGAAGGCTTCCTAAAGTATTCAAACGTTAAATTACCGGACACCGGAAGCTCGTGGTTTAACCAGAGTATGAACCTTGAGGAATGTGAGAAGGTATGCAAGAAAAACTGTTCTTGTACAGCTTATGCAAATTCAGATATCAGAGGGGGAGGAAGTGGGTGCTTGTTATGGTTTAATGACTTGATTGACATCAGAGACCTCACCAATACTGGACAAGACATTTATCTAAGAATGGCAGCCTTAGAATTGAGGCGTCTTACTTCAGAAGGTATGCATAATTCTAATTTATTATTGAGCTTCAGAAATGAAGGCCTAGAGTTACCTTGTCGATAAATTCGACAGGGAAGTGAAAACCTCCTCGCTCAAAACAAATTAATATTGTTTTTTGGAAAACTTCACTTTTGTCCATCGTACTTTGGGGCGTGTTTCACTTTTACCATCAAACTTTATTATGGTGTCATTTTATACCCAAATCTTAGACCCAAATTTATTTCATTTTTACCATCGTACTACAAACAATATTAACATTTTATTCCAAATTTGTTATAAAATGACACAATTGTATGAAGTAGGATGGTAAAAATGAAAAAAATAAAGTTCGATGGTAAAAGTGAAACACATGCCAAAGTACGATGGACAAAAATGAGGTTTTCCCCCGTGTTATTTAGTCAACATCAAAGAAATATATCATTGACTTTCCTTGTATAATACCAATATTAACCTTTACCCTATATTTGTGCTTCATGGTCTAGGATGGAAGTCCCCACATATCACCTGAATATTAGAGCGGTAGAGTAGAACAGCTATTGGCTAAATTGCCGTTTTATATTATATAATATTATTTTGATCATAAAAAGACCGACTGTATTAATACTCCGGATGAAAGACATACAAGCAAGACAGATTTCAAGTTCCTGGCTCTTGTGATCTGATTTGAGTATCTATTTCAATTGTCTATATTGGCTTTACAGGGAAAGGCTCGAAGACACTGAAAAGAGTGAGAATCGTCATCCCTATAATAGCAACACTAACCATATTACTAGGAATACTACTGTGGTGTGTATACAGGAGAAAAAAGCAGGCGAAAAAAGGTAAATACCCTAAATACTTACTGAACTCCTTTCTATTTAAAAGAGTAGGTTGAAATTCCTCTCTCAGTGAATGTCAATGATCTGTGAAACATTTATAGTTTTAATGTTTCGGTAATTTTTAATTTTGATCTGCTTATATTGCCAGCTTTGGTAGGCATTCTTGAACAAGACCCAGGTAAATATTACATCAACCAATCCCAGAAGGAAGATTTAGAGTTACCATTATATAGCTTGCCTACATTACTAAAGGCAACTAACAACTTTTCATTCAACAACAAGCTTGGAGAGGGAGGATTTGGAGCAGTTTACAAGGTATATTATAGATATAAGGGCATATGACTTTCATCCAAATTGCTAAAATGTATGAGGTGATGACCAATATTTACATATAGAACTAAAGGGGAATCTTCCTCGCCACTAGTCTGTTCAAAAATAAATAAACATTTGAGAAATTTAAATGTAAATACCACATATGAATTAGCATTGCAGAAAATAATAGAATGAGAATCTAAATGTGTATGTGCATGTATATGTGCTTGTGTAGTGCTCTACAGCATTGTGCTAAAAAATCTTAAATTAAGGTTCAATTCCTCAGGAGTCTTCATGTACTCTTTCACATGGCTATGACTACCATAACAGAAGGCATAAGTCATGATTTAGTAGCAAACCTAAAGTTTTATGGGTTGAATAAAATTCCATCCCACTTACTATAGGTGTTGTTTATCTACAGGGTGTGCTGGACGAGGGACAATTAATAGCAGTGAAGCGGCTCTCAAAGTCGTCTAGTCAGGGACTTGAGGAATTCAAGAATGAAGTTATCTGTATATACAAACTTCAACATCGCAATCTTGTTAAGCTTCTCGGATACTGCAATGAAGGAGACGAAAAGATGTTGGTCTATGAATACATGCCAAACAAAGGCCTGGATTGCTTTATATTCGGTCTGGCTCTCTCAACACCTCTTTAGGAATTTTAACTCAAGCATCAACGATACAGAAACATGAACTAAATATAAAACTATGTGCAGATGAAACCCAAAGTAAATTGCTGGATTGGCCTAAGCGGCGTAACATTATCGATGGGATTGCTCGAGGTCTTCTTTATATTCATCAAGATTCTCGACTACGAATTATACACAGAGATCTGAAACCTAGCAATATTTTGCTTGACTCTGACGCGAACCCCAAGATATCAGACTTTGGGACCGCTAGAAGCCTAGGAGGAAATGAGACTGAGGACAACACAAACAGGGTGGTGGGAACATAGTAAGAATTTTCCCGTATGATTGAACTGATTTCTATTCTATCATCAACTTCTTATACTTGTAAATAATATATTTCTGCAGTGGATACATGTCCCCAGAGTATGCAGGAGATGGTATTTTCTCAGTAAAATCTGATATATTTAGCTTTGGGGTTTTGTTACTCGAGATCCTAAGTGGGAGAAGAAACAGAGGATTCTCTCATCAAGACCACAACCACAACCTACTAGGACATGTAAGTTGGACCATAAGAAATGGTGCCACGTTTTGTTGAATGGTGAAACTCTTTTGACACAACAACACCAATGCTCAAATTTGTCTTTATTGTTGTAGGCATGGAGACTACATAGAGAAGGAAGATCCCTGGAATTGGTTGATGAGTCTTTGATTCATATTAACTATGTGCCAGACATGCTAAGAACAATCCAAGTGGCTTTGCTATGCGTTCAACATGACCCAGACGATAGGCCAAATATATCTTATGTTGTTCTGATGTTGGGCAATGAGGGTGCATTGCATCCACCTAAACACCCTGGTTTTTTTAATTGAAGGTACTGGTGATTATGAGTACAATTTAAGCTCTAAGGCAACAAGTACAAGAAACAAACTTACCATCGCATAATGCTATATAAATTGCAATTTTACTACTATAACCTTCTCTCTCTCTCTCTCTCTCTCTCTCTCTCTCCCCGTGTGTGTGTGTGTACCAGTGAACAGCCATATATTTTTCTTCCTTGTTAGCAAGTAGAATTATACTGATGCATCCATGAGTATTTTACAGCTTATATGCTCTATGAATGGTTTCATGACAGTAACAAATAGTTAGGACTAATGATGAAAGATAAAAAAAAATGCATCACACAATCAGCCAAAACTAGAAATTGCACAACATATTAGAACAATAAACCAACATTTTAGCAAACGATCACAAAGTACAAAATGAGGCACATTCATTCGAGCGTTACTTCCAGTTCCATAGATTGGCATTCTTTCAAACAACTAATGTGCAAGGATATAAATAGTTGCAGAGATTTTTCAACTTGATAGATGAGAATGAACGTTGTTAACTAGGAGTATTTGATAGAAACTGAACAATTGCACGTACATAATTCAGGAAATTAGGTACGATAAAAGTATGCATCAATTCCGTCGAAAAAGCACGAAACTAACCTGACAGTGTGGAACCGGATTAGCGAATGAGTTCCGGCAACGGAGAAGATTATTTGGCTTATGAACATATAGGGTTTCAATTGTTTAGCATTTGATCGGAGATTTGACGGATCCAACCGCTGATACCCGGAGAAAAAACGTTCGAGAAGATAATTAGAGGGAAATGAACAAGACCGTTTGACTACCGGGAACTGGGAAGTGTCATAAACTACCTTTTACCGCCTTCAGTTATGGCCTCCTGAAGGGGAGGTTACCGGTTCGATTTCCCTCGAGGGAGTTTCTGTGGTTTAATTCCTACCTTGGTTCAGGGTCCTTTGGAGCCTTCCGGGGCACATCCGTGCAGTTAAGGAAGCAGCATTGCTGGGCATGTATCCTCATTATGGGGAGTTCGAATCTTGGCAGGAGCAGCTGGAGCAGCCAATTGGTGTTGTAAGAGTGTTGTAATTGCCTCGGCAGAAGCAGCTGGAGCAGCCAATTGGTGATGTAAGAGTGATGTAAATGTCTTGTAGGAGGGCTCCCTTGGGGCTCTGGAGTATAAGGGGTACTGTCACCCTGGCTACATAGGGCACATCCCGCGATTTACCTCCATCAGCATACTGTGGGGCCGGTACCTGGTGGTCCAGGATTAGTCCGGCGAAGCTGGGAACCTGGGTATCAAAAAATAAATAAATAAATAAATAAATAAATAAAAATAAAATATATATATATATATACTTAGACTATCCTCGTCAGACCCAACCCAACCCAACCCACCTAACCTCAAATAAAATATTAATTTCTCTCACTTTCATATACACCACTCTCAACCTTATATTACCTCCGTCCCGGCCGAAGTGTCCCAACTTTTCTTTTTGGGTGTCCCATTTAAAATGTCACAACCCAAAAAAAAAAGTTTTTTATTTGTGGAACCTACTTGTCATACTCACAATAAATATTCACTAACTATTTTCTACCCCACTTTCTCTTTCCTACATCACTTTTCATCAAGGTTCTAAAAAGCGCTAGGCGGATGCTAGGCGGCGGAGCCGGGCCTAGCGCCTAGGCGGGGACTAGTCGGGATTATTTGGAACCTAGACGGGGCTTAGAACTAGGCATTGGAGAGGGGCCTAGCGCCTAGGCGGGGCCTAGGCGCCCTTAAGCGGAGTCTTTTAGAACACTGTTTTTCATACTCACAACATTTATTTCACTATACACTTTTTGCATTATATATATATTCATTCATTAATTCCCGTGAAATACTACTTTTGGGATACTTCGACCGGGACGGAGGGAGTATAATTTATACTCCCATAAGTGATCCAACCTAACCCGACCTTTTAATAAAATGCTTATTTTTCTTTACTTCAACTTACCTAAAATATTTATCATTTTATTTTTTTAAATAATGTATTAGTAATAATATTTCTAAAATTACCCGTACAATTATTAAAAATAATTACCCATACAATTATAAAAAAAAATTGAATTTTGATATATTTTCTATTTTATTATTTTGTATAATTATATAAAATTTATTAGTTTTAAATATATATTTATATAAATACATGCCACCCAATCATTGGGTGACATATGTCCACACATTTTGGTGACCCAACTTGGGCTAAAACTATGCACATTGGTGACCCTGGAGGCATATTTTTATTTCTACACACGCCTTTTTTTGTGGTAGGGTCACCACTAAAGATAAAACCAAAAAAAAATTAAAAAATATAGAAAGTCAAGTAATTGCACAACCGGGCAACTGGCCGACTTGTGGTTGGGTCAGGTTGTTTGATTTATTTTGACACATGTCACCCAATAATTGGGTGGCATGTATTTATATAAATATATATTTAAAATTAATATATTTTATATAATTATATAAAATAATAAAATATATCAAAATTCATTTTTTTATAATTGTATGGGTAATTATTTTTAATAATTGTACGAATAATTTTTAAAATATTATTATTAATACATTATTTAAAAAAATAAAATGATAAGTATTTTAGGTAAGTTGAAGTAAAGAAAAAATAAATATTTTATTTTTAAAAGGTTGGGTTGAGTTGAATCACTGATGAGAGTATAAATTATATAAGGTTGATAGTGTGTATATGGAAGTGAGAAAAATTAATATTTTATTTGAGATCGGGTTGAATCGAGGTCACTGATGAGGATAATCTAACTTGGGGTTGGATGCCGCCCAAGTTGCTTATTTTCCATGACTTTTACTTTTTTTTTTTTGTTTTTGTCTTATTCTCTGACCTACGTTGAAAGGTCACCAATGTGGGTAGTCTTAGGCCCCCAAACTTGCCGAACTGAGTTGAACATAACATTTCAACTTCGATTAATTGTTTTCTGGATCTTTGTGACCTTTTTCTTTGCTTTCATTGTTATAAAATCTATCTCTCTTATTTTTTTCAAATAATTATTAAAAAATCATGAAACAAAAAAATTGTACATCCAAATGAAGCGGTTGCTAAGTATGAAAATATGTTTTAGTCTTCATCACGTGTAGCTTTAAAGACGACCAGCTACTTGTTTTTTTTCAACATCAAAAACAAAAATAAAAACAAAACCAAAAATCATTGTGTGTTGTTGAGTCTTGGGGATATAGTTAAATACAGAGAACCAAAAATACAGAGAACTATGTAAATTACCAAAATATTCATTTATATACCTAAAGAACTTTCTCTCTCTATACGCAAACACAGTCCCCCTCACCAAACCATTCGCCGGCGACCTAACTTCCAACCACAATTGCCCCCCACAAGCCTATCCCCAGTCTTCGTATACGCCACCACAGATGGCGTCGTCCTTTGCCAACGGTGTGGTCTTCTCGCTCGATGGTGAATGAAGCTGTAGTCCATATAAGCTTCCACCGAGACGACAACACACAAGCTTCCATTCTAACCCTAACATTCTCATTCCCAAATTCCATTTCCTCCTTATCTATGTCGCTTACACAGACTAATTTATCCCTATTTTCTGCCTTAATTTTCTGTATCCACCATTTATATCCAAGAAAAAGAAGCCTTCAATTAAGCATAATCCTCAACAAAAATCAATAAACGAACTGCAAATAATCAAATTATATTGAGTGAAACATAATATGCAATGATGACCTAACCCCTAAAAATCCAAATACACAAACAATTATGCAACCAGCAACGGAAATTGATACTTACATGGGTGTAGTGTGGGATTCAATTGACGAATTTTGTAATGAAGATGACCCAAATGGGAGAACGGAAACCTGAATATTTCTCGTAACACGTCTCGTGTGGATCCATACGAGATGTGTCTCGTATGGATCCACACGAGACACATTTCGTGTGCATATACACGACATTTATTTCGTGTATATGTACACGAGACATCTCGTGTAGATTCACACGGGATGAGTGAGAACATTTCGTGTATATACACACGAGACGGGCAAGGGTAGGGTTGGAATTTTTCGTTCCCTGTATTTTTCGTTCCCTGTATTTAGTATTTACCAGTCTTGGTGTATGACTTTTAACTTTAAAGACCATATTGAACATTTATAACCCGCGATATCCAGTGGCGAAGCCACATTGACTTTGAGGCCCCTTCAATTTTGTAATGTGTCAATTTTAGCACTATCAATTTTTTTTAAAAAAATTATATTTTACTACTAAAAATGATGAATTTATACATTTTGATCCCCTTAATTTTTAGAAATATTTGCAATAAATTATTATTTAGACCATGTTGCATCCTAAATTTGTATACATCCCCTTAATGAATTGGATGTGTTGGTTGAAAAAAAAAAAAATGAGTTTGATGATTAAATAAAAAGATGAATAGTTGGGTGATTTTACTTACTCCGTCCTTAAATGAATTTCGTCCTTTAATGAATGTCGAAAAAAGTTTTAAATTTGTTTTTGATCAATAGCAAGTTTGAAAAAAAAAAAAAAAAAAAAAAACTGACACATTTAAAATAAAAATAGAGTGTTTTTTTTTTTTCCAAAATTATATGAGTCAAGCTTGAGTAGTTTGGTTAAAATATATAAAATATAGAAATATATTCAAATAAGCAGTGAATTCATATTTAAATGAAGAGACATATAGAGACGGAGACGAAGAGAATAGTTTGATTAAAATATATAAATATTTAATTATCCTCTTAAAATTTCAAAAACTATTATTGTTGCATTTAAAAGAGTACTATTAATAATTAATCACAATGTTTAAAAAATTCATGTGAATAGTCCGTTTTCTTAAAAAAATACTGCCTGCAACCCACCCAAATATAGGCACAAATTTTCGTTTTGGGTGTCACATTTAAAAGGCACACACCCAAAATGAAAACCTTTTAACACATTTTTATTCATATGACTCACTTGTCAAACTCACAATAACTATCCACTTACTATTTTCTAACATACTTTCTCTCTCTTACCTCACTTTTTTTACTCACAACACTAACACTTAGCACTATATAATTTCCTAAATTTTTGTGGTGTAGTACCAACTTAATTTTCGTGGTATAATACTAACCTTTTCGGGTGTGACTAATGGAATAGTCACTATTTAATTGAGTTAAAAGTTAAAGCGAGATTATCTTTTTGTGACAACCTACCCGACCGGAGTTTTCACTTTCCTGTACTGTTATATTGCTCAGGAATTATACTTTGTATTTTGGCAACTTGTAATGCAGTAGACACCATAACTGCAGATCAAACCATTAGAGATGGTGACACCATTATCTCGTCTGACGAGAGTTTCGAAATGGGGTTTTTCAGTCCTGACAATTCTAGTACTAGAAGATACTTTGGGATATGGTATAAGAAGCTAGCAACTGGCACAGTTGTTTGGGTTGCCAACAGAGAGACTCCAGTTACTCATACCTTGGGCTTTTTAACACTAGGTCCTGATGGGATTCTGGGAATTCAAAATGCTACAAACAGCCGAATTTGGTCATCAAACTCATCCGGGACTGTGCAGAATCCAGTGGCACAGCTACTGGATAACGGTAATCTTGTTATCAGAGACAGAAACGATAATAACCCAGATAATTTCATCTGGCAAAGTTTTGATTTTCCTGTAGATAATCTTCTACCAGGACAGAAGTTTGGGAGCGACTTGGTTAAGGGAATCAACAGGCACTTTATACCATGGAAGAGTGCTCTTGATCCTTCACCTGGTAATGTTTCGGCTTGGTTCGATAACAGTGGATTTCCACAAATGATTATGAGGCAAGGATCAGAAATAGTGTTCAGGGAAGGACCATGGGTCGGTTCATTTTTCAGTGGAGAGCCTGGTTCGAGAGCAAACCAGATTTACACATTTGAGTTTGTGCAAAACGACAAGGAATTCTATTACATGTTTCATCTGACAAATAATTCAGTTCTGACAAGGCTTTTCTTGAGCCCCAGCAGTGAAAGACAACGGTTGTTATGGATAGAGAGCAGGCGTGAATGGGTAGTTTACTGGACTGCACCAACTGATAGATGTGACCGTTACGGAGTATGTGGGGTTGATGCCAGCTGTACAATTAACAACCCTCCTTGTGGGTGTTTAGAAGGTTTTGAGCCAAGATTTCCTGACCAATGGAAATTAGGAGATTGGACTCAAGGGTGTAGACGGGTGACACCTTTAAATTGTGAGGAGGGGGAAGGATTTCGAAAGTATTCACATAAGAAATTACCTGACACACAGCACGCGTGGTATAACCTGAGCTTGAGCCTTGAGGAATGTAAGTAGCTATGCAAGAACGACTGTTGCTGTACAGCATATGCAAATGCAGATATCAGAGGGAGCGGAAGTGGATGTATACTATGGTTTCGTGAGCTGTTTGATATGAGAGATTTGATAAATACTGGACAAGATATTTATATAAGAATTGCTGCCTCAGAACTTATCACAGTTAGTACACACGGTAATAACATACTTTGATTTTATTACATACTTTGATTTTATTACATACTTTGATTTTATTGCTGTTTATAATGTCTTTCTTGATTTTGTTAGCATAACTTCTATACACTGGTTTTGACTTTACAGGGAAAGAGTCAAAGATACTGACACAAATGAAAATCATCATCCCTGTAATAACAGCAATAGTCATACTACTAGGAACATTCCTGCTGTGCATATTCAGGCGAAGAAAGTTGAAGAGAGAAGGTAACAGATCTCAATATCATAATCCTCTTCTAATATTCTAATTTTCTTATTTTCAAGTCATGTATGCAACTAAAGACCGAGAATAATCATTTTATAAACCCCATCCTTTTATTTTTGTCTACATTATTTCTTTTTATGATGATATTTGTCTACATTTACTGTAATCTTTGTATGATCTAGTAGTTCTCCACTAAGGGGTCATGAAGTACAGTGAATAATACTACCTCTGTTCCAAAAATGAAACACCAAAAAGTTTTCGAATTTGCTCTTATCAAGAGCAAATTTGAAAGAAAAAAATCGGTCATTCATTTTGGGACGGAGGGAGTACTGAATTTCAGAGAAGCTCTATTGTTTGAATTAAGTTCAATTGCTTTGTCAGGTAACCTGGATGGAGGTATCAGACAATATCACAATGGAAGCCAGAACGAAGACCTGGAGCTGCCATTGTTTAACTTAGCTACATTACTTGAAGCTACCAACAACTTCTCAATCAACCATAAGCTAGGAGAGGGTGGATTTGGAGCAGTTTACAAGGTGATATAACACAGACATATAAACAACAGGCGCGCACACACACACACACACATGATAGAATGCTTGAGCTTGATGGTCATGGCCGGTCCCAAGAAATTTGGGGACCAAAGCCAACTATTCAGTCGGAGCCCTTGTTATTGGAAGTATGTGTTTTACAAACAAAAAAATAGTGGAGCAATCAACACAAAATCAGTAAATATGAATATTTTGTTCCATTTTAATTTTTTTTTTACCTTTCCATATGTTTTTTTTTTAAATTCCGTTTCTCTTTATCTTCGTCACAATTATTTCTTACTTGTTAGCCTTCACAATTCATTTTTATATCTTTTTGCATTTTGTTTATTTATTTATTTATTTTTACTTTTTTTTTAACCATCTGTCCCCTTTGTCCTTGTTTTCTCATCTCTTCATTGATGAATCAATGCGGTGATTCATGTTATTTGCCCCCAAATCATTTTGGGATCAAGGATTAGTTGTTCGCTCAATCGTCTCATATCGGGCTAGAGCTTGTCTTATCTATTTTCATAGGTGTGAATGAGTGAAACGGTGAACTTCAATTTAAGACAAAGTGTGATTATTGACCCCTTTCAGGTTTAATACCATGCATGAGTGTAAGATAAAGTTTGAATGCACTAAGAAGCATCCATATAGACAAGTTACTTTGTAGCTTTACAACTCACCGTGAAGTGAAAGTTAGGCCTTCTATTTAATACAAAGTACAAGTTTAAAAAACATGAGAAAACTCGGTAATTTGTCCAGCAACTACAAAGATGGAATATTGTTGTTAAAATAGAGCAAAATATTTAAATCTTCATGGAAAGATAGGACAAACTGTGTCACACAGCAGAAAGAAATCCTCCCTGCATTGGATATTATATCCTTTGATTATGCATGATATTAAAAATTTGGGATGCTTAACACTGCTTATATGTTGTAGGGTAAGCTGTTAACAGGACAAGATGTCGCTGTCAAGAGGCTCTCAATAAACTCAAGGCAGGGTACTCAAGAGTTTAAGAATGAAATTCTGTTAATTTCTAAACTTCAACATCGTAATCTTGTCAAGATTTTGGGGTGTTGCCTTGAAGGAGAAGAGAGGATGATAGTTTACGAGTATATGCCACACAAAAGCTTGGACAACTTCCTTTTCGGTAGGACTTTCAGCATTTCTCAATTGATGTAGTAACTTTATAAGGGACAGTATTCCTGGAAAAAAGTATTAACCTAACAGAGAATTTGTGTTGATGAAATCTCATCCAGATAAGGAAAAGAGAGTGACTCTCACATGGCAACATCGCATTGAAATAGCTATCGGTATTGCAAAAGGGCTTCTCTACCTTCACCATGACTCCATATTAAGAATTATTCACAGGGATCTAAAGGCCAGCAACATTTTACTAGACATAGACCTGAACCCCAAAATTTCAGATTTTGGTACAGCACGGATTTTTGAAGGGGAGCAAGGCGAAGAAAGAACAAAGCATGTTATTGGAACATAGTAAGTTTCGGAAATTATCAATTATATGCATTTACCATTTTTTGCCCTGTTAAATAATTTTAGTTTCGTGCAGTGGCTATATGTCCCCGGAGTATGCAGTTCATGGGAAATTTTCTGTGAAGTCAGATGTCTTCAGTTTTGGGGTGCTTCTGATGGAGATAGTGAGTGGAGAAAAGAACACACAATATAATCATCCAGATCACGTTCATGGTCTTTTGGGACACGTAAGTACTACTAAATTAATTTATTCTCTCTCTCTCTAAGGGATACAAAATATAAATGCACATAACATACCCATACCTTCCTCACTTTTCATGTAAGAAACTATATGAATATCTATTCTACCCTTGTAGGCATGGTTATTGTGGAAAGAAGGCAAAGCCTTGGAGCTTCTTGATGCAAAATTAAAGGATTCATGTGTTGAATCTCAAGTATTCAGATGTATTGAAGTCGGTCTTTTGTGCGTTCAGAAGTTCCCGAAAGACAGACCAACAATGTCCTCCGTAGTTTTCATGCTGAGCAATGAAGGTGCAATATTGGCTAAACCTAAAGAACCAGGATTCTATATGGACAGCGACTCCACTGATGCAGACATGTCATCTAGTGAAGTAACAACAACAATGCCTGAAGGAAGATAAAAGAGATAACTTCAACAGACCTTTCTGTATGTAAGGAGAGACAGACTGAATACAACAGATAAAGTTAGGACATGTCAATCTACAGAATTTTACTCCCTTCGACCATCTTATTGGAGGTAGCAACAGGACACTGTGAAAGGTGCTTGATAAGCTCAGTTGTATGGATGACACTGGTTGATAGGGTTTTAATGGTTCTTCATTTCACTTGATCAGATTAAAGTTTGACAAACTTTGTTGTTCAAAGATAGGCAGTTCTGAGCTGTCTAAGAATGACATAGTTCAAACATCATCAGGTACGAAACCTACAACCATCACCTAGCTACCAGCCTACCTAATTAAGAACATTTCATGCAGATGTGCAGTTTGTGTATTATGTATCATCTGTGGTATGGGCAATGTTTTAGAATAGAGTAGTGACAAAAGCTTACCTAAATGGAAATCCTCGAATGCATCAGTGGTTATTTTTCACATCAAAATCTCTCCAAATTCTCCTATCTGCCTTGAAATACTCTGAATAGACCCTAGGAATCTCAGATCTAGGTATTGTAAACTGGAAAAGGGACAAAACGTGCTTCAAATTGTACACATTGACATTGTTTCAAACATGTATAGTTCATAGAGTATTAGTAGTTATGCAAAAGCTATTACAATTGATATATCAACTAGATCAATATATTATCCAGGTGCTTATTCATGTTTAGGTTTCAGAAGGCGAATGAAATGCATAATGCTAAATAACATAGATTGGCATTATTTCAAACAACAGATGTGCAAAGTAATTAATAGTTGCAGGGATTTTTCAACTGATTGCAATTAAAAGTTAATTAACTATTTGATCAAAGTACTAACTAAACGATTGCACGTACAATATTTAGGAAATTACGATTTGATAAAAGTAGGCATCAATTCCGTTGAATAACACGAATCTAACCTGACAGTGTGGAACCGGATTTGCGAACAAATTCCGGTAGGGTTTCAATTGTTTTGCATGTGAATGAAGATTGACATATGGATCTTCCCGTTGATACGCTGGACAAAAAGGATTGAGAATCAACTAGAGGAAAAAGAACAAGCCTGTTTGACTACCGGGAAGTGGCGTAATTACCTTTTGTCCCCTTCAGCTATGACAAATATGGTAAGGGCCCCCCAAACCTTGCCCAACCCAGTTGAAAGTTGAAACATTTGAACTTCGAGTTACTATAAAAATATGATGGTTGATGTAGAATACTCCCTCCGTCTCGCTCGAAAGGACATTTTTGGTATTTGATCCAAATATAAATGCAAATCTAATCATCTTATTGAAATTCTAAAAATTGTTATTCATAAACCATTTAATGATTTATCAATAACAATTTTTAGAATTTCAATAAGATTATTAGATTTGCATTTATGTTTAGGTCAAAGTTAACTTATATTGACCAAAAGTGTCCTTTCAGGCGGGACGGAGGGAGTATGTTTATTTTAATAACTAATAATAGAGGACATTTTGTAACTACTGTAGTAGATAGTGGAAATATGTAGCTACAGTCCTGATCCATTATTTATGTTTATACACTTTATTTAAAACCAGTATAATATTCGTGAGTTAAAGACACTATAAAAAAAAAAAAAGCATTGACAAATCGCAACTAAATCAAAGTAGTTACTATAAATATGATTGTTAATGTAGAATAAGTTTATTTTAATAAAAAGTATTCATCAAAAATATATAATGACATTAATAATAAAAATTACAAATTCTGAAAATTTTCCTTGTACACAATATTTGTGGTTTTATCCACAGTTTTTTTTCCCTCTTCATCCCATACTAAAAAATCTTTAACCCAACGCGAGTTATAACTTTTTGTCATTGTGTAATATATATTTAAAAATAAAATAAATGAACATTTTTTTAATTAATAAGTGGATGAAAAATGTAAAATAATTGACCTAAAACAGATTGAACAAACGATTGAACAAATAGTTCAACCCAAAAAAAGATAATATTAAGAACTTTTTAAAAAAATATTATTATTATTATTATTATTAAAAACTTCAATCAATAATTTAAACAAAGCAACCAAAATTAATGCCAACAATCCAATACAGCAAAAATAACTTCACGAAATCCAGTAAATTACATTTTTTTTGTTTCAAATTGTAGCGAAGCGATTTTTTTGATGAATACAGAGTCGCCACTTATTATTTATTTAGGAAAACAATAAGAAAAACATTTTGAAAAGATTTGGATTTGGGGTTTAAGTGATGGATTTGGAAGGTCGAGGAGCACCGCATCCACCCAATTCGAAGATCGGTCTTGCTAAAGGGGGATTATCAATCAAAACAATATTTAAATAAAAACAAGAAAATCCTAATTAATTTCTTAATTAGAAATGTCGGGTTATATACTTCGAGATCACCTCCACGGATTGAAGGGGCTCTAGGCTAACCCTTTTGATAGGATTACACTACTCTAAAAGCAATTAGAGGGATTGAGAAGAAGAACAGTAAAAATGTAGAAGTTTACCTTGTGTTTAGGGAGTATTTGGTTTAGAACGTGGTTCTAAGTGTTTCTTCCTACTTCTCGGTCGAGAAAGGATTTGGACAGAATTTCGCCATGATTCTAGGCTTGGATCTTGGTACTCGTCGATCAACAAGGTTGATGGACGAAATTTGGGTGTTGTTTTTATAGTGATTTGCAGGAGTCTTTCAAGGAGAGAAACCAGCAAATTGTGTATTGTCCGTCCCCCAAAAATACTGAAAGTCATCTAGTATTTATAGGGGTTGATTTACTTGTTCACCAAGTTAGGATTCCACCCAAGGAAGGTTCTAGAACTCCACAATCAGTGGATACCCGAATTGGATAAGAGTTATCAAGAAAAGAGGTTGAGACGGAGAAGGAAAATTATTCTGCACTTTCTGCAGAGGGGATGTCTCTCGCGAGACACTATGTCCCGTGCGGGACAATTAGTCAATTGACTATTTTGTCCTCTTCAGTTATTCTGTTAGTCAGTTAGGTCCAAAACTAACAAGGTTAGTTAGAAACTTAACGAAACATGACGAAACTAATATGCTTTCATCAAAACACAAAACAGAGACGAAGAGTAGTGTAATTATGTAATTATTGATTCAGAATGGGGTGTCTACAGAGTCCCTCGGCGACAAAGACTTATGGAAGAAGTCATGTCGTCGATAGAAAAGACATCATTCTGAACATTGGGATGGTCGTGCCGCAAATCTGATGATACCCGGTTTGTTGATGAAGTTGTTGAAATGCGCCGCCCGAGGTTACTGACGTAGCTGAGGTTGTTTGAGTGCTTTCGAACCATGGATAATTTCATACCGAGAAATCACGGACTTGACCCAATTCTGAAAATATCTTTTTTTAATGATGTGACGCCTGAGGTTACTGACGTTGCCGTTGTTGCCGAGGTCACGGACTTTAAAGTTGCTGAGGTCACAGACTTTGTTGAAGTTGCCGAGGTCACGGACTTTGAAGTTTGCTGAGGTCGCAGACTTTGTTGATGCTCCACCTGAGGTCACAAGTGTCGTTGTTGCCGAGGTTACGGACTTTGTTGTCGTTGATGCCGTCACAGACTTTGAAGTTGTCGGTTGAGGTGGAGGTTCTGTCGGCTCCTGTAATGCAAGGATATATGCATGCTGGTCTCGAATGGACCCGAATGATTCTTATCTTTCTACACCTGTTAGCACATAAAGATTCCAAATATATTTTTCAGATTTTAGTTGTTTAACTGGACTTATGTGGTGGTGCCCACGTCTGTTCATGTAAATGACCGGTTGGTCATTTTGGTGACGAGTTTATGTATGAGTATATTGTATATGGACATGTAGGGCATTTGTATGGATTTATATTTGAGATGAGTAAACTGTAAGAGTGAACTTGTGTTTGACATGTTGGGACCAAATCAAGTTTATGCAAAATATGTTGCTAGTCAGCAAGGTTGTCTCGTGCGAGAGTACCGTACTTTTTCTTCATTGTTGTAGAATTTTGATGAGTAACCTTGTGTGAACACATCTAGGCCTGTTGCGAATCTTCATTCTTAATTTTCCCTTGAATCGTGTCTCTAGGAGGTAAACGACTACAAATCTGTCGACTGTCGTGATGGCTTTATGTCCAAGTCTCTTTCCTGTCTCAAGCCCCAAGTTGCTTGAATTGTGAACAGGCTTGTGAGTCTGATCTCTTGATCTGAGGATGATCGAAGAAGGCTCTCCTTGTTGATTTGATTTGAAGAGGATCGAGTGATGTTCGATGAAGAAGGTTGAAGAATAATCTCCATTTGTCCTTGATTTTTTTTTTTGTGACGCACCCTGGTTTTTGCCTAGACCGCCCTTTCGGGTTTTCAATCTAGCGGGCATCTCTTTTTGCGTCTTTTTTTTTTTTTGAAAATAGTATGTTAACTCGAAGAGAACTCAGTGGAAAAAATCTTATTGAGGAGAGAGAAGTGAGATCTCAAGTTAGAGGAGAGACGGACTCTATTCTTTGGAAGGTGATCCAAGCATTGACTCTTTGGAGCAGTGTATTCTCTAATGATGAGAGTGAGAAGCAAAGAGGAAAGCTCCAAATGCAAATTTGATTATTTTGAAGAGTTGAAGTAGGGATTGACTGGTTAGGAAGCCCAGTTTTGATGCTTGGATTTCAAGAGTGTGTATGAGAGTGGCTAACAGGAAGCCTCTAGACTCAACAAGAAACGCTACTTGGCTCAAAGAACTAGAAAAGTTGTTATACCTTTTAATGAACCGTGCATCATCTAGAAATTTCTAAATAAGTTTGAGAAGAAAGCCAATCATTAGTATGACTTAAGGGTAAACATTTTTCTTGATATTGAAAGTCTTCTTCTTGATACTGAAAGTTGTTCTACCTTTTAATGAACCGTGCACCCTCAGATATATCCGTTAATAAATTCGTTTGAGGGGTATTTTCGTCCAATTTACACATAACGGCTCATTTATCAGATTTTAATTTTTTGGGACATAATTACCCCTCCCAATAGCCATATTTAGGGGTAAATTTGTTCCAAATTTTTTTTATAATTAGTATAAATAGAAGAGAAAGTCAAATATTTGTGATTACATCGTAAGAGTTGAAGCCTTGAAGGTAATTTTATTGTTTTAATTATTTAATTGTTTACTCGCTAGTTAAATATTGTGTTTAGTAGTTAATTTTTTTTAATCTTCATAAATTTTGGAAATTCCAAAAAAAATTACTTTTATTTCGAAAATTACAAAAAAATTATAGTTGTTTACTTTTATTGTTAGCAAATTATTGCCAAAATTATTTAATCCTTATAAATTTTCGAAAATTCAAATTTTTTTTTTTAAGTGTTGCATTTTTAATTTTAATTGCTAGGTAATATATATTGCTATTTATCATGGAAGATCTAGCTAATGATATATTTGCATATTCCCCCCCACCACAAAATCAAACTCAAAATCAAAATGTACCAATTTTAAACCGCCACTCAATAGATAATTCTCTTTTAAACCGTAATGATCAAATTATGTTTGATCTAATTAATCAATCCTCGAACCCAATCAACACCCCTCCATTTCGCGGCTATACTCCGGATTCGACCCTGAATTGGATCAATTAGTCCAACACAAACTATACATCTAGAACCTATCATCATATAGAAGACATAGATGAGGGTGGGGAGGGGGATGAGGATGACGATAACGATGACGATGTACAAGTCACCCACGAAATCCGCACAATTTCAAATACACCTACTACCGATGTTTTCTCGAGTAGTGCACCTAGTAGGGGAAGGGGTAAGGGTAAGGGTAAGCCAAAGACACAACCTAGAGTGTCCAAATATGCCCATTTATACGATTTAGTAATTATTGACGGTGAAACAAGGGTAGTGTTTGCTTGACCACCGATGCTTGGAAGGCCACTTTAAGTTCTAGTTCTGAAACCTTTACTTGTATAATCGCTCATTGGATTGATGAGGAGTGGATGTTGCAAAAGTGGATGCTTTCCTTAAGAACAATGCACTATCCCCACACGGTTTTGCAATGTACAAGTCACATTAAGGATGTATTGAGTGAGCATGTTATCACCAACAAAAATTTAACAATATCCTTTGATAATGCGACTTACAATACCCTCACCGCCACAATGTTGATCCAAGCTCTTAATCCTCCCCTAGATGGCGCTTTGTTTCATGTTAGGTGTGCATGACACATTGTTAATTTGTGTGTCCAAGACTTGATCCACTCACTAAAGCCTGTCACCAATAGCATCAACACGGCCTCCCATGTTATCAAAAATTCCGGGCCAAGGTTGAAAATTTATGTCGATTTGTGCGCCGCTTATAACATGAAATACAAGAAATCTCAAGTGGCCGAGGATATTAACTGGAACTCAACATATAAAATGTTGAAGATAGATGTCGAATATAGGGTGGTCCTCACGGAATACTTTTCTAGTCATCAAATGGACTATCAAATTAGTGAGTATGATTGGTCGATAGCTACCGAGCTTTTAGAATTGCTTAAACCTTGGTGGAGGGCAACCAAGATTTTTTCGAGAAGTTATTATCCCACCTCCCATAATTAGTTTGAAGATTTGAAGACTCATTTATTTTCAAGACTTTGTTAAATTTGAATACCATAATTACTTTGAAGATTTGAAGACTCATTCGAAGATTTGAAGACTTTTTATTTTAAGACTATGTAATTTTAAATTGTATCATTTGAATACAATGAAAATTTCCCCCAAAAAATTGTGAAATAAATATTCATAGAGTTTCTATTATTAAATTGATTACATTATTACCTCATTTTCTTTTATATACTTTCATTTTTTTAGTTTTTTTTATCTTTTTTTTATATACCTATTTGTAAAAAATATCAGTAATAAAAAAATCTAAAATATTATTTCCTAGTCAATAAAAATAAATAAAGGATAGTCCGTCCGTCTTTTCTTTTATATACTTTAAATTGTTTAGTTTTTTTCTATTTTTTTATATACCTTTTTGTAAAAAATATCAGTAAAAAAAAGTCTAAAATATTATTTTCTAGTCAATAAAAAATAAAAATGAATAAAGGGTAGTCCGTCCCTCTTTTATTTTATATACTTTCATTTGTTTAGTTTTTTTTTTATCTTTTTTTATATACCTAGTTGTAAAAAATATCAGTAATAAAAAAGTCTAAAATATTATTTCCTAGTCAATAAAAAATTAATAAAAAATAAAAATAAATAAAGGATAGTCTGTCTCCCTTTTCTTTTATATACTTTAAATTGTTTAGTTTTTTTCTATCTTTTTTTATATACCTTTTTGTAAAAAATATCAGTAATAAAAAAATCTAAAATACTATTTCCTAATCAATAAATAATAATAAAGCCTAGCCAAAACCACTTCATCTTTTATATAGTAATAGAAAAAGGCTTCATTTTGCTTTTTGGCTTGATCCAAAACATCATCACTTTGCAAAATCATTTATTTAAAAATGAATATTTATTTAAAGACGGAAGAGGATTAGTCAACAAACGAATTTCCAACTGGGCAGTTGACTTGAGAGTTGTCTTGCTAATGAAAATGACCTAATAGTATTGTCCAGAAGGAATTAACGAACTTTTCCACCAGTCAAGTCTTTGATAAACCAGAAAAGAAAATGGTTCATTTGTGTGGATATCAAATGAGAGACGACCAACAAATTTCAATCTACAAATCATGACGACCTATAATTTAATTTATAAACCAGAAAAGAAAATTGAGCAGAGTTCATGAGAAAGAGTGATGGACGGACTTACCATAATTTCCTTTTTCTCCCTTGCTTTCCTCTGTGTCCTCCTGAAATGTTCAACTGCAGTAGATTTCATATCTGCAAATCAAACCATTAGAGATGGTGACACTTTTGCTTCAGCCAATGACAATTTCGAGATGGGTTTTTTCAGCCCAGGCAATTCTACTAATAGATACTTTGGTATATGGTATAAGAAGATAGCAAATGGTACAGTTGTGTGGGTTGCTAACAGAGAGACCCCCATAACCAATACCTCAGGCCAGCTAACACTCAGTCCTCAAGGTGTTCTTGGGGTCAGAAACTCGACCAACGGCTTAATTTGGTCGTCAAATTCATCCGGGATAGTAACGAATCCGGTGGCACAGCTACTGGATACCGGCAACCTGGTTGTCAGAGACAGCAGGGACAATAACCCGGATAATTTCATTTGGCAGAGTTTCGATTTTCCTGCGGATAACTTTCTCCCAGGACAGAAGTGTGGGAGGGATTTGGTCAAGGGAATTGATAGGTACTTTGTACAGTCGAAGAGCGTTGAAGATCTTTCGCCTGGTAATATCTCTCTCTGGATGGATTCTAATGGATTTCCGCAATTGGTTTTAAAGAGAGGTTCAAATATAGTGTTCAGGATCGGACCGTGGAATGGTGTTCGGTTTAGTGGTAACCCTAATTTAAGACCAAATCCAATTTATACATTTGGGTTTGTTCTCAATGACAGGGAAATCTATTACCACTATGATCTGATAAACAGTTCCGTCCTTTCGAGGCTGTATGTGAGCCCGAATGGTGAACTACAACGATTGTTATGGATCGAGCGGAGCCAGGAGTGGATTGTTTATTTGACTTTAACGACCGATAGTTGTGATCGTTATGGGTTGTGTGGGGTTTATGGGAGCTGTAACATTAATAACTCACCTTCTTGTGGGTGTTTGGAAGGATTTGAGCCGAGTTTTCCTGAACAATGGAGGGTAGCAGATTGGTCTCGCGGGTGTAATCGGAATACCCTTTTGGATTGTGGGGCCGGAGAAGGATTCCGGAAGTATACAGATAAGAAGCTTCCGGACACACAGCACTCATGGTTTAACATGAGCATTAATCTTGATGAGTGTCAGCAGCTTTGCAAGAACAACTGTTCTTGTACAGCTTATGCAAATGCAGATATCAGAGAGGGCGGAAGTGGATGCATACTATGGTTTGGTGATCTGTTGGATACTAGAGACTTCCCAAACAATGGACAAGATGTTTATATAAAAATGGCTGCCTCCGAACTTATCGCCCTACAAGGTAATTACATACTTGCAGCTTATGACAATATCAGGAACACGTAAAATTGAGCTGCTTGTGACCAAGTTATATTCTTATATTGACCTGTTGTCTTTCCGATTTCGTGATTATATGAAAACTAGCTTTTTCTTATGCATTATTCTGATTACAGGGAAAGGCTCAAAGGTAGTGAAACGAGTGAGAATTATTGTCCCTATAATAGCAGCACTAGTCATTCTACTAGGAATAATCACGCTGTACCTGTTCAGGAAAAGGAAGCTGAAGCGGAAAGGCAATATATCCAACTACTCAGAATAACCCCTCTGTTCCTTTTCTACTACTCCCTCCGTCTCAAAATGAATGTCCAAAAATTTCAAATTTGCTCTTGATCAAGAGTAAATTTGGACAATTTTCGGACATTCACTTTGGGAAGGAGGGAGTACTAACTCTAGATTCAACTAGCTTCATAGATGAGTAAATTAGTAATCTTTTTCTTCCAACAATAGCAGCTAATTGATGATTTGTGAAGCATATTTATGTTTCTTGCGTAATTTATGTCTTTTTAATCTGCTTCTGTTGCCAACTTTTGTAGGTTTAATGGAAAATGAGCCTGAACAAGACTATAACAACAATGAGACCTCGAAGGATGATCTAGAGTTACCATTATTTTCCATGTCTACTTTACTTACAGCAACCAACAACTTCTCAATCAACAATAAGCTTGGAGAGGGAGGATTCGGACCAGTTTACAAGGTATGATATGGATCTAAATATATATTACCCAATTCAAATTGCTAAAATCTACTAGCTGATGAGTGATGACTAGCCTAATGGGCAAACACATATTAACATTGTGAGTCAGTGCAGTAGACAGTGTAAGCAAAAGAAGAAAAGGATAACTGTGTTCAACACTATGACAGCATTGATTTTTAACTTTCTGAGCACCTAATGGACAAAGATATACTCCCTCCATCCCAAAATGAATGACCAAAAGTTTTTAAATTTGCTCTTGATCAAGAGCAAATTTGAAATTTATATGGTCATTCATTTTGGGACAGAGATAGTATTAGCATTGTGCATAATTGTTTTATGAAGCATATAGCACAAGGTGATCATGCTTACACATAACAGAAAGTACAAATGTCGATTAGCAAGAAAACCTACACTTATATTGAAATAAAAGGCCTTTAGACTTGCCTTAAACTCTCATAATCCCTAGGGGGTGCTGGAAGATGGACAAGAGATAGCAGTGAAGCGACTCTCAAAGACTTCCACGCAAGGACTTGACGAATTCAAGAACGAAGTTATCTGCATCTCCAAACTTCAGCATCGAAATCTTGTCAAGCTTCTGGGATGCTGCATTCAAGGAGAGGAAATAATGTTGGTCTATGAATACATGGCAAACAAAGACCTGGACTACTTTATATTTGGTTTGGTCCTCTCAACACCATATTTATAAATTTAAGCTTTTACCATTTTTTTTATATATAAATTAAAGCTAAAGCATAACCTCAGCAGGGGCGTTAAAGTAAATTACTATGTGCAGATGAAGCCCGAAGCAAATTGCTTGACTGGCCTATGCGGTGGCAAATCATCAATGGAATTGCTCGAGGTCTTCTTTATCTTCATCAAGATTCTCGATTGAGAATTATCCATAGAGATCTAAAAGCTAGCAATATTTTGCTCAATTCCAACATGAACCCCAAGATATCGGACTTCGGGATGGCCAGGAGATTTGGAGGAAATGAGACTGAAGCAAATACAAACAGAGTGGTTGGAACATAGTAAGGATATATTTACAATGTTTTATTGAATTCATTTCAAATGTTTGTTAGCTTCGTATTTTAACAAACACACTGCTGCAGTGGATACATGTCCCCTGAGTACGCAGGAGATGGAATTTTCTCTGTGAAATCAGATGTATTTAGCTATGGTGTTTTGATACTGGAGATCCTGAGTGGGAAGAGAAACAGAGGATTCTCTCACCAAGACCACACCCACAACCTTCTGGGACATGTAAGTTGGTTATAGGAAATGGTGTAAATCTCAGTAATATTCTTCTTTAAAAACAACAACAATGCTCTTTATTTTTTTTTTTTTTAACAGGCATGGAGACTTTATCAAGAGGGCAAATCCCTGGAATTGGTTGATGGGTCTCTAGGTGAGTCAATCTATGCATCTGAAGTGCTAAGATCAATCCATGTGGGTTTACTATGTGTCCAACACGATCCAGAAGACAGGCCAACAATATCGAATGTGGTTCTAATGTTGAGCAGCGAGGGCACACTGCCTACACCTAAACACCCAGGTTTTTACACAGAAAAGAGCTTAGGTGATTATGAGTACTATTCAAGCACCTATGCAGCAAGTTCAACCAACGAACTTACCATCACAATGATGAGTGCTAGATAGTGTACTCTTTTACACTCTTCTCTTATATATATATGTATATATATATATATATATATATATATATATATATATATATATATAGAGAGAGAGAGAGAGAGAGAGAGAGAGAATCCGCAGTGTCTTGCAAAAACTTCAGCAGCTGCACTAGTCGAGCCTCAATGATGCTGCAGTCAAAAACACAAACTGAAGAAAAAAACTCTTTGTAAATCGTAGAGCAATGTCTGAGCAGGGAATGTTGATTCTGGAATAGAATATGGTAAGGAAAGAGTAACACTAATATAAAATATATTAGTATTACTAAACAACTTTAAGTACAAGAGCTAATACAAGAGTACAACTATTAAGGCTCACTCACACTCACACTCACACTAGAGTAGCTTATACTAGACCACACCCTATCAAAACTCTTAGAGACTCACTAATTGCTCTCTCTCAGCTGATGTCAACCCAGAGACCCAAACACCTATTTATACTTGCTCTAGGTCGGTGAAGGGGGTCTGGAAGCTTCTGTCCAGAATTCTCCACATGATTCCTCCATAATCAGTGCCCATGATATATCCATCTCCATTGTTCTTTGCTTTCAAGAAAATTCTAGTTGAGATGCTCAATCTAGGGCTTTCAAGAAACCCTAGAAAATTGGGGGAAATCATGAAGCTTCTAGAGGAGAGGAGAGAAGAGAGGAGAGAAGAGAGGAAGACATGGAGAAGAGCAGGGTTGCCTGCTTCAATACTCTCCCTCAACGCTGACTCTTCTCGACCTTGTAGTCATACCTAGTTTTTCTCTGAACTCCTCGAACTTCTTTGCACTAAGACTCTTAGTGAACACATCTGCAATTTGGTCCCCTGTTTTGATCGGGCACATTTGTATCTTCCCTTGTAGCACTTTCTCCCTTATGAAATGAAATGGTGGTGTACTTCCACATGTTTCGTCCGAGCATGAAATACTGGATTTTCTGTTGCCAGACGAATAGCTGATTGGTTATCATAGTGTAGCTCGACTGCATAATCGATTGGTTGATGTAGATCCTCCGGTAACTTCATCAACCATATACTTTCTTGAGCTGCCATTGCTGCAAATCTATACTCCGCTTCAATGGTTGACAATGACACAGTTGATTGTCTTTTGCTACACCATGTGACTGCTCCAGAGCCAAGACCGAACATATACCCTGTTGTTGAGCGTCGGGTATCATGATCTCCTGCGTAATCTGCATCACAGTAGCCGATTACTTTGTGATATCCGCCTTTCTGATATAGAAGCCCATAGTCGGTTGTTCCTTTTACATATCTCAATATTCTTCATACAGCTTCCAAGTGTGGCTTCTTTGGTTTTTGCATGAATCGACTTACTACTCCCACTGCAAATGCGATGTCTGGCCTCATCAGGGTTAAGTAGATTAGGCTACCTACCAATTTTCGGTATATCGTCCCATCTTCAAGATCTTTGCCTTCTTCCGCACACAACTTTGCATTGACTTCCATTGGGGTGGAGATTGGTTTACACTCAAGCATCCCATATCTACGTAGGAGATCTTTTGCATACTTTTGTTGGCATAGGAACAAGCCTCCTTCATCACGATCAACTTCAATTCGAAGGAAGTGTTTTAGCTCTCCAAGCTCCTTCATTTGAAATCGAATAGTCAAGTTCTCCTTTGTCCTTCAAATTTCTTTCATATTGTCACCTGTGATGATCAAATCATCAACGAAAACTAGCACGACAGCTAGTTTACCTTGTTCAGACTTGACGAACAAACTAGAATCTGCCGGTGCCAGAACATATCCGCTTTGAATAAAAAATTCTGCAATCTTGCCATACCAAGCTCTAGGCGCCTACTTTAGTTCGTATAATGCTTTTCTTAATTTGCACACGTACTTCGGACGATCCTTCCTTTCATATCCTTGTGGGTGGTCCATGTAGATGTCTCGATCAACTTCTCCATGTAAGAAGGCATTTTTAACGTCCATTTGCCAAAGTTTCAATGACTTGCTAGCAGCCAATGCTAATAGCACACGAACAGTGGTGATCTTCGCCACGGGACTAAATGTTTCATCATAGTCTAGTCCATATTGTTGAGAACCCACGAGCCACTAACCGTGCATTATATCGCTCGATTGAACCATCGGGGCGTGTCTTTACTTTGTAAACCCACTTACATGTTATGGGTTTTACGTCTTTGGGCTTCGGGACCAAATCCCTTGTCTCATTTTGCTTGAGTGCTGCCATCTCCTCATCCATTGATTTTCTCCATTTAGGATCTCGAGATGCTTCTTCAAACGTTGAAGGTTCTGTCATACCGGTATCTTTAGTAAGTGCAGCATTTGCATACTTTGGATTTGGTCTTCGTTGACGGTTCAACCTCCTTACTGAATGTTGTTGTGTTTCTGCATCTTCACCACCTTCGCTAGATTCTTCTTGTGAGCTTGGTTGATGTTCTTCTTGACTTCTATGAACACCAGTGCTCCATGGACTTTCGATTTGATCAAATTCTCTCGGAGAAGTTGGCTCGTGTTCTTTTTCTATGACTAGTGGCGGTTCTTTAAACACTTCTGGATGACTAGTCTCCCCTTCACTTGTTTTATCCACACACTTCTCTTGTAACTTCTCTTCTATTTCTTTTGAGTCTGGGAGCGGTGTATGTTGTGGTGACCACCAAGATGATGCTTCATCAAACACCACATTTCTTGATATGTAGCAACGACCTGTTGTAGGGTTGTAACATTTCCATCCTTTTCTTTCGTTGTCATAGCCAATGAATATGCACCGTACAACCTTCTTGTCAAATTTTGACCGTAAGTGATCGGGTATGAAGCTATAACATACACATCCAAAGACTCTAAAGTGACCTATCGTAGGCTTGGTGTGCCATAGTTTTCAAAAAGGAGAGACAGATCCCAACTTTACTTGTGGTAGCCTATTTATTACATGTGTTATTGTCTTCGTGCACTCAGCCCAAAACCGTGTAGGAACATTTTTAGCATGCAACATACTTCGACATGTCTCTGCTAGATGTCTGTTCTTTCTTTCGGCTATACCGTTCTGTTGAGGAGTACCTGGGCATGTCAATTGTCGCCTGATCTTGCACTCATGAAGATAGCGAGAGAATTCGTCTGACATATATTCTCCACCATTGTCCGTCCTCAAGCACCGAATATTTCTTCCAAACTTATTTTCTACTTCTTCCTTAAATTCTATAAATTTACTCAGAGTTTCAGATTTTTCTTTCATAAAATAGACCCAAACGTACCGTGAATAGTCGTTGATGAACGTCACCATGTATCTCATGCCCCCACATGATGGCTGCTTTACTCAGCCAAATACGTCTGAGTGTACCAACTCCAATGCTTCTCTGGCTCTAAACTTTGACTCATCATAAGGCAACTGATGCGCCTTACCGTACTGGCAACCGACATAAATTGTATCAGTACGAATATCTAAAGATGGTAGTCCTTTCACCATTGACCCTATCATCATCTTTCTTAGAGTGTGATAACTGACATGCCCCAACCGTGCGTGCCACAGGTCCGCAGTCTCACTCCTCCTTGTCTTATCTACGTACGTTGATTCTACTGGCATCACATATAGATAGACTCCACTCGTTTGCCTTCCATGAACGGCTTGCCATTAATCCTCAAATCTCGATAAACCTTGACGTCTTTTAGTCCAAACATGACATAATTCCCTGGAGACGTCAACTGAGACAGTGACAATAAATTCTTCTTCATGCCTGGTACGTGAAACACGTTCTGCAACTGGACTTGATGAGGACTAAATCGTGGCACGATCTTCATCTTGCCAATATGAGCAATTGGCATTCTCGAATTGTTAGCTGTCACGACAACTCGACCTCCCTTGTACTCAGACATGCAACTAAGCTTCTCCTGGTTTCCTGTCATGTGGTTAGAATATCCAGAGTCGACAATCCAATCCTCATTGTAGTCGACTAGCTTCTGAGTAGTTGCGGCGAGTGCTCGGTTTTCAATCTCCATGATGACACTTGCAGTTGTCACCTTTTCTACATTATCTTGAAAACCTTCTTCAAAGTAGTTCTCGTCGTCGGAAAAGCTTCCAAAGGAATCTGCTACTGCGTAGGACACTTCTAGGTCCCACTCTTCCTCACTATTATCTTCTTGATAACCTCCTGACGTCACCGCGTTGCCTTCAAATGACCTTCTCCTCGATCGACAGTCCCGAGAAAAGTGACCCTTCTTGCCACAATTGTAGCACTCGTCACCATCACGTCTATTCCTTTGTGGTCGGGATCTATAGCCTTGGCGGTGTTGAGCTCCCCCTCTTTGAGGGCGTCCTTGAGCTTCCCCTGGTTGGTGACTCTGTTGACGCTGCCCATTTGATTTTTCTTTGTCATCTTCACGTTTTTTCCACGTACCACTATTTTTTCGTGGCTGGCCTCTTCGGTTGCTGAAGAGTGCCTCTTCTGTATTCTTTAATGATACTCTCGCCATTTTCTTGGCGAGGGCTTCTTGGTTGGCTAATAGATTTTCTAAATCTATTAATGACGGTTGTACAGGACAACCTTGGATTGTCGTGATAAATGTAGAATATTCGGGGTTTATACCGTTGATTATTATTTTACGCATCCGATCTTCTCCGATTTTTGAATTGGGATCCAATTGCTCTATTTCACGGCATAAGTTTCTGATTTTAAAGAAATAATCACTGACCGAATACGTACATTGTGGCGTATTCATAAGCTCTCTTTCCAGGAGTTGTAGTCGGGCAGCATTTTTCTTTGAGAAGAGAGCAGCCAAAGCATCCCACGCTTCTTTTGGCACCTCGATATCTTTAATGCGTGCGAGCATACTTTTGTCGATTGTCGTCTTGATTGCATATAAAGCCTTCCCTGCTTTAATTTCCCATTTGCGGAGCTGCTCCGTGGTGTTCTCGGGCGGTGAGGTCTCCGTGCCGTCTACAATGTTCCATAAGTCCTGTCCTTTAAGATAGGACTTCATACACGTTCGCAAATCACGATAGTTGTACTCATTCAGTCTCTCCATGCTGGAAGTTGTGCCAATAATATCTTTCATGGTGACTTGATACACTTCTCCCACGTGTTATCAAGTAAACGAGGTCCCAGACCAACGTGCTTCACTATCCCGGATAGCGCACCGAACTAGTAACGTTTCTGCAGCGATTCCCACTATCCCGGATGGTACCGCTCTGATACCAGATTGTTGATTCTGGAATAGAAAATGGCAAGGGAAGAGTAACACTAATATAAAATATATTAGTAATACTAAACAACTTTAAGTACAAGAGCTAATACAAGAGTACAACTATTAAGGCTCACACTCACACTAGAGTAGCTTATTATACTAGACCACACCCTATCAAAACTCTTAGAGACTCACTTTATAACTTATTTGCTGCTCTCAATTGCTCTCTCTCAACTGATGTCAACCAAGAGACCCAAATACCTATTTATACTTGCTCTAGGTCGGTGAAGGGGGTCTGGAAGCTTCTGTCCAGAATTCTCCACATGATTCCTCCATAATTAGTGCCCATGATATATCCATCTCCATTGTTCTTTACTTTCAAGAAAATTCTAGTTGAGATGCTCAATCTAGGGCTTTCAAGAAACCCTAGAAAATTGGGGGAAATCATGAAGCTTCTAGGGGAGAGGAGAGAAGAGAGGAAGACATGGAGTAGAGCAGGGTTGCCTACTTCATACCCGCCTCTAATGTCACCTATTAATAATTTAAGAAAGCCACCAGCATTTGCATTATTTACCCAAGTTGGCCGATATGCACATGTTATAGTCTGGAATTAGGAAATACACTTGGCCCCAGAAGCTGGTTGGAACCTTTGAAAGCATCAATTTACAAAAGCATGGAAAACAAAGTAGTATTACAAAGGAAATATACAAGAAGGGTAAATGATTGGATTCAATCGTTCTCATTGAAAGAGAAAGTTTTTAGGAAACATTTTGTTTCCTATTTCGAATCAAAGTGGTATATTTGGTAAGTTGATTTTGTGACTTTCATGGGAAGATTTATAATTGTTAATAGTGTAAATAACTTTTATTTATGTACATATATTTATATTAGGACTAACCTACTAACAAAATCTCTTTCCTTGTGTGTGTTTTATGTTTCCTTATAAGAATTGAAATCTCACATATGGAAAGGTTTTGGATTCGTGAAGATCTTCTCAAGGTGCCTATAAATGCAAGTGATCAGCACAAAGAGAAGACACGGCTTTAGAGAATTATTTGGAAGACATACTTTTGTACTTCACGATTCAATATTGTCATTTAGGTTGTGAGTGAAGGTTGTGTCCTACATCCGAACTCACATCTAGTTTTCATCAAGTTCTTTGTTTTACTTCTGATTAGAATATGATCTACTTGGGAAACGGAGACTGTTCTTATCGTAGAAGGTGATTAGAACTTGTTTAGTATTTTCATATTTTCGTTTTCACTTATTTGTGTTTTTGTAAGTAACACAGTTTTAATAGTGAAAAGCTTTTTGAGCGTAAGTCTTGTTTGCTGGGATCAAAATCAGTAAACGTTTAAAAACTATATTAAGTTTTTTAATACATTTAAAAACTAAAAATTAAGGAATATTATAAATCAAAAATTTGTATTTTTAAAGACAATTTTATTTTTTTTGAAAATAAAATAAAATATTTGTTTAAAATAAATTAATTTTAAAATTTTAAAACATTAAAGGTTTTCTTATTTTTAAAATTATTTTATTTTTAAAACCAGTATACGAACATTAATTATTTTTTAACATATATTTTTTTTTGTTTTTTAATATAAAAATTAAAAAACATATATTTATTCCGGATATTAATTATTTTAGAATTAAGATAATATTATTTATTTTGGAAAAAGAAATAAATTTTGAACACTTTATATTTAAACTTTGCATTTGACCCCTTAAAACTAATAATCATTACAAACTAGTCCCTTAGTTACCTATTTTTTAACTTAACGGATTATGAGGATGGAAATCGTCAAAAAGCCCTGATTTGATCAAAAAATGTGAAGTCGGGCCCTAAATCGCTAAAAAAAAAAGGTCAGCCCCCAATTGGGGACTTCATGTGAGACTTCATGCCCTAATTTGTAATTAACCCTACTATTTATGTCAGAGGAAAATTCATTCATTTCTCTCCCTCTGTCATCAATGATTTTCTAGGACTAGAAGAAGGGTATGATCAGCTTTGTGATGTTTCTGAGAAAGAACTTATATCCACTCTTACTCATGGGAAGCTAACTGCTTAACCCATTAAGCCTAAGGATCTAGGAAGTGGTTCTCTTACCTCATTTTATTGCTTTCTCCACTGTATTTTAACTGTCAACCTCTGCCCCTCCAATAATAAGACATCTGTAACTAGGGTGCAAGCTGATTTACTCTACAGATTGGGTGCCAAAAAAAATATCAACTTCGGAGATTTTATCTTTAGGAAGATTTGTGGGTATTGTGAATCCCCTTCCAAGAAATGGTCCCTTCCCTACCCCTCTCTCATCTCTCATATTTGGATTGCCCAAGGAGTGAAACCAGAAAAGGGTGAAGCTAGAGTGAGTAAGTTTGATTTGTTTAAAGAGACCAAAACCCTGTTGGATGCAAAGCAAAGATTTGTTAATCTCCCTTTAGGAGTTGTTCCAGAAATTTCAATGCAGGATGTGGGCACATCCAGCCACACATCTGTGGACCCCCTTTGCAGCTCAAATGACAGACCTTGATGCGGAGATTGCTGTTGCTGAAGCTCTCACCATAGCTCTGAATATTCAAATGCAAGCCTCTCAATCTCATGCCAATAATCTTAAAGCTCTAAAAGCTAGACTCCAGAGATGGCATTCTACACTTTCTGTGTTTGCAGCTGCTGCTAACTTATCCTCATGGAGAAGCTGGGATCTATGAACTCAGGGGAAGTTGAAGTTAATTTTATTTTTGTTTTAATCTGTGGTGGTTGCATAAACAATTTTAACTTTTGCTTTTTATGTTTGTTAGTTTAAAGCTTGGTTTGTAATCCCTAAATACTTTGCTGAATGGTTGCTTTAGTTTATATTTGTTGAACTGCAATTTTTAGTTCTAACTTGTTCTATGCAGTTTTGTGTGGATGTGATTGACACATCTGCACACACCCATTCAGGGGGAGTTTTTCAAGTCTGAAAATGTTGGTCATTATTATCTAATCATAAATCTTTAGTTTTGACCAGAAAGTCCAAAATAGGGGGAGATTGAAAGAGTAAGTTTTTAGGAAACATTTTGTTTCCTATTTCGAATCAAAGTGGTATATTTGGTAAGTTGATTTTGTGACTTTCATGGGAAGATTTATAATTGTTAATAGTATAAATATCTTTTATTTAAGTATATATATTTATATTAGGACTAACCTACTAACAAAATATATTTCCTTGTGAGTGTGCTTTATGTTTTCTTGTAGGAATTGAAATCTCACATATGGAAAGGTTTGTGCCTATAAATACAAGTGATCAGCACAAAGAGAAGACACGGCTTTAAAGAATTATTTGAAAGACAAATACTTTTATACTTCACGATTCAATATTGTCATTTAGGTTGTGAGTGAAGGTTGTGTCCTACATCCGAACTCACATCTAGTTTTCATCAAGTTCTTTGTTTTACTTCTGATTATAATAGGATCTACTTACTTGGGAAAGGGAGACTGTTCTTATCGTAGAAGTTGATTAGAACTTGTTTAGTATTTTTATATTTTCGTTTTCATTTATTTGTGTTTTTGTAAGTAACACAGTTTTAATAGTGAAAAGCTTTTTGGGCGTAAGCCTTGTTTGCTGGGATCAAAACCAGTAAACGTTTATAATTCTTGTGTTTTATTATTTTATTCCGCTGCTTAATTGTGGATGTGTGAACAGTTGTATCTCACATCTGTACTCACATCCGTGTTCTGTTGAGTTGACTAGGTTTTCTAGCTACACGAAACTTTCACCCATATAATTACATGGGGTAAAATTCAACATCTAAAGAGTCAAAGCACAGTTTTTAGTATATGCTTTATAAGTATGTCGCATCACCCTATCCAAATTTTTGCACGTACAAGAAGTGTATAGATGCATCAAACAAAATATATTTTTTACTTTAATCAAAAATGCTCTAGAAACTTTTCCAGAAATTCTCAATTTATTAAAACAACTTGTTTTGGGGGGTAGGGGTTGGGTATTAAAACTTCATTTATAGCTAAATAGACTGGTAAGAGTTGACTATTTTAAAGTAACAGTTCAATAATGAGGGGATGCATATTGATGCAACCATAAGGTAGCTCAATTTTAAATGCATTACTATTGTACACTAAGAAGGTTGGGTCAGACCAGAAGTGATTTGCATCCATCCAGACATTGGGCATTATGTATAGAGCAATTTTACACATTTACAGTAGAATATAATTCCCCAACAACAACTAACAACAAAACCTTAGTCCAAAAATAATTTGGGATCGGCTAACATGAATCCCATAAGTCATCATTGTGCAAGAAAAGATGGAAGAAAAAAATAAGTTAGAAGAAGAAATAGGTGGAAAAAAATATAAAAAAAATTAGAAAATGAAAAAAAGAAGCAGAAAAAAATAAAAATAGTGATAAAAAAGAATAATATATAATAGATAGGGAAAATGAAAATAAATAGTAATAAAATAAAAAACAAATAAAATCTACTCCCATCACCCACATGAATTTTTGCCCTCCACTCCGGCCTCTTCAATGCCATATTTTCATCCTACAAGTACATTCATATCATTTTCAATCACCCTAATACAAGTTTGTTTGGGTTTTCCCCTACCCTGATGTAGCACAAGTTTCGTCTGATCAAGCAGAGGGCACGGTTACGCGATGTGCGCGACCGCGCAGGGGATGAGGGCGACCGCGCTCGATGGAGGTTTGGCGAAGACGAGTTCTGCGCTTGATTGCGCGACCGCGCTGGATGGAAGAGCGACCGCGCTGGCTTAACAAAATCAAGGCCAGAGTTTCGGGTACGCGCGACCGCGCTCGTGAGGAGGGCGACCGCGCTGAGGACGGATTTGGCAGCCGAGAATTCTATTTTATTTCCAATTTGCGAACATTAAGTAGGGTTATTTTGGGTATTTCTTTAATTCCGTTTTAATTAGGTTTTCAGCTTTCCTAGGTCATATAAATCCTTCTTTTCATTATGGTTGAGGTAGAACTCTTATTATTGATTTAATTTTTGCTTTGCAAATTGAGGTTTATCCTTGAAGTCAATTTGGCTTGTTAAATCCTATTCGTGGATTCGAAGAGGTCGAACGTTCCCTTTGAATTGTTCGTTATCTAGGTTGTTTAAGATCCTTTGACGAGGAATTATTCAACTCTTTCTGTTCGTTTTGTTCCGTTGCGTTACTTGACATCGGTGGTATCGGAAGCAAAGGTTGATCCTTGGAAGATATGGCGGGAAACAACGGTGGCAACAACGCGAGACAACCAAGCCGCGGTTATAGCGATTCTCGATCGTATGGAGCGACAAGCTACGGAGCGTGCGGCAATCCAAGATCGCCAACATACTAAGCTTTTGGAGGCCTTGCGTGGTTTAAGGGTCGATGGCAATCGCGGACGCGAGAGATGATCTTGATTTGGAACCCGAAGGTCGAGGGAGGGCCGCCGTCGAGCTCCGCGCCGGGTGGTGATAGAAACCGTGGGAGAAGAGAAGGTAATAATCTTAATGATCGGTTGCCGAAAATCAAGGCCGATTTACCATCTTTTACGGTGATTTGAATATGATCGAATTTTCGGATTGGTTAGAAGAGGTTGAGAAATTTTTCGCGTTGATGGGTATTAGGAGGATAGGAAGGTACCATATGTAGCCTATAAATTGCGTGGGGGTGCTTACTGCGTGGTGGAAGCAGGCGAGTAATCAATTACGTAGGGAGTTCGGGAGCAAATTCGGGCATGGCCGCGAGATGAGGCTAGCTTTGCGTCGGCGTTTTCTACCCAAAATTATGGTCATGTTATCTATCAAAAGTTTTAGAGTGCGGGCGGGGGCCGAAAAGTGTGGCGGAATATTCACATGAATTCCATATGCTATCGGCTCGTTGTGATTTGGGAGAGTCGGATGTTGTGAGCTTCGAGATTCGTTGCGGCCTTCGTGCGAACATCGGAGATGTGGTAGAGTTGCATACTCATGAATTTTTTGAGGACGCGATTGACGGGGCTACGACGGTGGAGAAGCAACTTTCTAGACCTCGCCCTATTGTCGGGAACTTTGGAGGTTCTTACTCAGGAAGCAAGTGTTTGCTTGAAGATAAGACAGAGCTATTGGTCTTAAGGCGTCGGAGGAGAAGAATGATGTTCTGCGGCTAGTCGACACACACTAGAAAGCCCAATAATTCTGCGGCCAACAAACACTAACCCTTACGCCAAAAACTTTTGGTAACAAGTGTTTTAAGTGTGGCAAACCGGGCATATTTCTAGTGGTTGTCATCTTCGTAAGAGTACTAACATGGTGGATCGTGACGATAATGGTGATGGCGGAGAGGAGGAAGATGGTCGGAATATTGGGAGGATCCCGATGGTGATGAAAGAGGGTGTGGAAGATCGTGGGTCTTTCGTAGTTAATAGACTTATGTTGACTACGCCGAACGAGGAGGAGGATCCGTGAGGCGCGGCATTTTTCGCACAAAGGGAAGGTGAAAGACGTCGATATTCGGATCATTGTTGACAGTGGGAGCGGTGAGAATTTGGTGGCACGTGATTTGGTGGACAAGTTAAAATTGGAGGTCTGCCCCATCCTTCGCCCTATTAGTTGGGTGGATCAACTCCGTCGGCAAAATTAAGGTACACGAACAATGTCTTGTTCATTTCTCTATCGGTCGTTATAAGGATGCTATTCTCTGTGACATTATTGATATGACTGCTTGCAATTTATTGTTGGGGAGGCCTTGGCATTTTGATCTTAATGTGGTACATAAGGGGAGAGATAATATTCTTCAGTTTAAGAAAGATGGTGCACGTTTTAACTTGTGTCCTTTACGGGATATAGATCCTTATGTTAAGAAGATGAAGAAGCCTATTGTTTCTCTTTCTTATTGCTAATGAATTTACGAGTGATGTGGATGAAGCTACATGTGTTTTGCGGTGGTAAGAAAGGGTGTGTCAGGCTCGGTTTGTTTGATTCCCAGTCGTTGGAGGCTTTGTTACATGAGTATCGTGATGTTATGCACGATGAACTACGTAGGGTTGCCTCCCTTGCGTAATATTCGGCATAATATTGACTTGGTTAGGGTGCATCTCTTCCTAATCTAGCTCATTATAGAATGAGTCAAATTTGAACATGCGATTTTAAAGGAAGCGAAGTGGAGGATTTACTTGAAGAAGGGTTATATTCGGGAGAGTTTGAGCCCTTGTGCGATCCAGGCTCTACATTGGTTCCTAAGAAAGGTGGAACTTGGCGTATGTGTGTAGACGGTCGGGCTATTAATAAAATTACGGTTAAGTATCGTTTTCCCATTCCTCGTCTAGATGATATGCTAGACATGCTTCGTGGTGCTAAGATATTTTCTAAAATTGATCTAAGGAGTGGCTATCACCAAGTACGTGTTCGCCGGGTGATGAGTGGAAAACGGCCTTGAAGACCAAGAGGGATTGTATGAATGGTTGGTGATGCCATTTGGTTTATCAAATGCACCTAGTACTTTCAATGCGTTTGATGAATCAAGTATTGAAGCCTTTCAATGGTAAGTTTTTGGTGGTTTATTTTGATGATATCTTAATTTTTAGCAAGACGGAAGAGGAACATGTTGGGCATTTACGATCGGTGTTGCAAGCTTTGAGGGAGAATGAATTGTTTATAAATCTCGAAGTGTTGTTTTATGCTTGACAAATTATTATTCTTGGGATACATTGTTTACGCGGAGGGTATACAAGTTGATGAAGACAAGATAAAGGCTATTCGAGAGTGGCCTACTCCTACTACTTGTCGGCGAGGTTCGTAGCTTTCGTGGCTTGGCTACTTTTTATCGTCGTTTTATTCGCAACTTTAGTTCTATTGTGGCTCCAATTGCTTGAATGTATGAAGAAAGGTGGTTTCCGTTGGGGTGATGAGGCGGATGCTAGTTTCGTTTTAATTAAGGAGAAATTGACTAGTGCTCCTTTGTTAGCTTTACCGGATTTTTCTAAGCCTTTCGAGCTTGAGACGGATGCTTTTGTGATTGGGATAGGAAATTTGTTTTGATTCAAGAGAAGAGAAGTAGGTTGCTTTCATGAGTCAAAAGTTGGAGGAAGCGAAACGAAAGTGGACACCTTACGGGCTTGAGTTTTATCTTTGTGGTTCAGCTATTAAGCATTGGGAGCAATATTTATTGCATCGTGAGTTTGTTCTTCATAGCGATCGTGAGGCTTTGAAGTATATGAATGGTCGAAATCTCTTTCACGTATGCGTGCTCGTTGGGTGGCTTATTTACTGACAATTTACTTTTGTTATTAAACACAAGAGTGGGATGACTAACAAGGTTGCGGATGCTTTGAGTCGCCAGGGCACATTTGTTAGTTACTATGAAGAATGTGGTTATCGGGTTTGATTGTATGAAGGACTTGTATGAGGCTGATATTGATTTTGCGAGATGCTTGGGCGAGTGTCGTCTTTGGTGTTCGAGCTAGCTTATTTTTGTTGCAAGATGGATTTTTGTTCTTCAATGGACAAGTTATGTATTCCGCGGGGTTACGTCCAGTGAGAGTCTTATTTATGAGATTCATAGAGATGGTCACATGGGCGTGACAAGAGACAGTTGAATTAGTTACGAAGAAATACTTTTGGCCACAAATTCGGAGGGACACCTACAAGATTGTGCAAAAGTGTATGATTTGTCGGACGAACGAGGACGATCACAAAAATGCTTGGGTTGTATACTCCTTTGCCGGTTCTGATAAGCCGTGGGTGGATATTTCTATGGACTTTGTGCTTGGGTTACCTCGTACCCAAAGGTCCAATGATCTACGTGTTTGTGGTGGTTGATCGTTTTCGAAAATGGCTCATTTTATTCCTTGTAGAAAGGCTGCGGATCTTTGCAGCATATTCTTTGGGTTGTTTTTCAAGGAAATTGTTCGTTTGCGTGGAGTTCCAAAACGATTACTTCGATCGTGATACAAAGTTCCTCGATCACTTTTGGCGTACTCTTTGGAAGATTTTTGGTACGGAGTTTGCAATTTAGCTTGATTCTTTTCATCCATGGTGATGAATGACAGAAGTGGTCAATCGAACTTTGGGTAGCATGGTCAGTTGTTTGTGTAGTGATCATCCCGAAGTGGGATTTGGTGTTAGGCTGCGGAATTTGCATTCAACAAACATGACGATAGAACTACAAAGATGTCTCCGTTCGAAATAGCCTATCAGAGGGCTCCTACTCAATACGTTGGAATTGGTTCCGTTGCCTAGCTTACCGGGGTATAGCGTTGCTTGCGAAAAATTTGGGTGAGATGGTTGATTACGTGCAAGCGGAGGTGAAGAGGAATATTGAAGAGTCCAATGCAAAGTACAAGGAAGGCTGCAGATCGGAAACGACGTCAAAAGGTGTTTTACGTGGGGGATATGGTTATGGTTCACTTACGAAAGGAACGTTTCCCTCGAGGAACATATAGCGAAGCTTCAATCAGAAGAAGATTGGTCCATGCGAAAGTGGTGAAGAAGATAAATGACAATGCGTATGTGGTGGATTTGCCGGTTGGTTGGAATATTTCGCCTACTTTCAATGTGTCGGATTTGGTTGATTTTTACCGGATGATCCTTTATATAGCGATGCGGATTCGGGGACGAATCCTTTTAAAGTGGGGAAAATGATGTAGCACAAGTTTCGTCGATCAGCCGAGAGGGCACGGTTACGCGATGTGCGCGACCGCGCGAGGAATGAGGCGACCGCGCTCGATGGAGGTTTGGCGAAGACGAGTTCTCGCCCGATTGCACGACCGCACTGGATGGAAGAGCGACCGCGGCGGCTTAACAAAATCAAGGCGAGTTTACGGGTATGTGCGCGGCGCGCTCGTGAGGAGGGCGACCGCGGCGAGGACGGATTTGGCGTAGAGAATTCTATTTTATTTCCAGTTTGCGAACATTAAGTAGGGTTATTTTGGGTATTTCTTTAATTCCGTTTTAATTAGGTTTTCAGCTTTCCTAGGTCATATAAATACTTCTTTTCATTATGGTTGAGGTAGAACTCTTATTATTGATTTAGTTTTTGCTTTGCAAATTGAGGTTTATCCTTGAAGTCAATTTGGCTTGTTAAATCCTATTCGTGGATTCGAAGAGGTCGAACGTTCCCTTTGAATTGTTCGTTATCTAGGTTGTTTAAGATCCTTTGACGAGGAATTATTCAACTCTTTCTGTTCGTTTTGTTCATTGCGTTACTTGACATCATACCCCTCGCCATCTTATCACTTCTCCACTCTTAAGGACTCCTAACCGGTGCATCACTCGGTCTCCGACTCACATGACCAAACCACCTTAGACAGTTCTCCCTAATTTTATCCTCATAGGCGCAACTCCTACTTTACCTCTGATCACCTCATTCCTCAATCGATCATTTCTTGTATGTTCACACATCCATAGTAGCATGCGCATCTCCGCTACATTCATCTTTATGACCCAACATTCAGTGCCATAAAGTTGTCGGCCTAATTGTTGTGCGATAGAATTTTTCCTTTAATTTATGTGGCATGCCGGGATCACATAGAAACCATGTGGCACTCTTCCACTTCAACCAACCTGCTTTAATCATATGAGCTACATCTCCATCCAATTCTCCATCCTTTTGGCTAATAGATCTAATATAGCGAAAAAAAAACTCAGAAGCTTAGACAATCTTTACATCGAATGTGATCACCCCCGCCTACTGCTTCCAACTACTGCTAAAGTTACACTCTAAATATTCAGTCTTACTTACTTCTGCTCAGGATGGTGATTCATTTATTGTACCTAGTTTGTACCATTGTAAAATTGCACTACAACTAGTTTTTAATTTTAGAAAAATGACTTTTAGTTTGAGACTGGCCAAAAAGAAAAACGCAGCATTTATTTTGGGACTGGATAGTTGCCAAATTGAAATGCATTCCGATATCTAAAAGAAAATTTTAAGCTGTACGATAAACTAAGAATATATTTTGACTTCAGGAACTGTATTATTTCATGTCAAAATTTGACTTTAGGAACTGTATTATTTAATGTCAACGCTCAAAGCCAACTAAAACATCCAATATGATGGGTCAGATGAGACCGAAAGTGGCTGTTAGCCATTTAATAGGACCTTCTCCATTTGGAAAGTAGATATTATGACTATATGAACTAGAAAAAAAGATAGACATTTCAAAGAAAGACCAATGTCGGTTCTTACCAGGCTTTTGCTTTGCGCCCTCCCTTTGTTTTGTATCTTCAAAATGTGTACTGCATTAGACTCCATATCTGCATATCAAACCATTAGAGATGGTAAAACCATTGATTCAGCTGGTGAGACCTTCGAGATGGGCTTTTTAGCCCAAGCAGTTCTACTAGCAGAAGATACTTTGGAATGGAATATGGTATAAGAAAATATCAACTGGAACAGTTGTGTGGGTCGCCAACACAGAGATTCCAATTATCAATACCTCAGGTATACTAAGACTCAATTCTGACGGAGTTCTGGGGATTCAAAGTTCTACAAACAGCTTAATTTGGTCATCAAACTCATCAAGATAGGTAAGGAATCCAGTTGCGCAGCTATTGGATACTGGAAATCTTGTCATCAGGGACACGAGTGACAGCAACTCAGATAACTTTATTTGGCAAAGTTTTGATTTTCCTGTAGATAACTTGCTAGCTGGAATGAAGTTTGGGAAGCACTTAGTGACTGGCAGAGTAAGATACTTCAGATCATGGAAGAGCGTTGATGACCCTTCCCCTGGTGATTTTTCAGTTTGGATAGATACAAATGGATTTCCACAGTTGATTTTGAGGAAAGGCTCAGAAACAGTATTCAGGGGTGGGCCATGGAATGGTCTTAAATTTAGTGGAGAGCCTAATCTGAGATCAAACCCTATTTACACATTTGGGTTTGTTCTCAATGAGAAGGAGATCTATTACCATTATGAATTGATTGGTCCAGTAATTATGAGGCTGTTCTTGACCCCCAGTGACGAACTACAACGGTTGTTATGGATTGATAGCAGCCATGGACAATTTATTTGACTCCACAGACAGCAACTGTGACCGTTATGGATTGTGTGGGGCATATGGGAGCTGTAACATTAACCAGTCTCCTCCTTGAGGGTGCTTGAAAGGATTTGAGCCTAGATTTCTTGATCAATGGAATGTGGCAGATTGGTCTAATGGGTGTCGCCGAAAGACAACTTTAGATTGTGGGAGCGGGGAAGGCTTCCTAAAGTATTCAAACGTTAAATTGCCGGACACCGGAAGCTCGTGGTTTAACCAGAGTATGAACCTTGAGGAATGTGAGAAGGTATGCAAGAAAAACTGTTCTTGTACAGCTTATGCAAATTTAGATATCAGAGGGGGAGGAAGTGGGTGCTTGTTATGGTTTAATGACTTGATTGACACCGGGGAGGAAGTGGGTGCTTGTTATGGTTTAATGACTTGATTGACACCAGAGACCTCACCAATACTGGACAAGACATTTATCTAAGAATGGCTGCCTCAGAATTGAGGCGTCTTACTTCAGAAGGTACATTGCATAATTCTAATTTTTTATTGAGCTTCAGAAATGAAGACCTAGAGTTACCTTGTCGATAAATTCAACAGGGAAGAGAAAACCTCCTCGCTCAAAACAAATTAATATTGTTTTTGGAAAACTTCACTTTTGTCCATCGTACTTTGGGCGTGTTTCACTTTTACCATCAAACTTTATTTTTCATTTTAACCATCATACTACAAACCATGGTGTCATTTTATACTCAAATCTGTTATTTAGATCCAAATTTATTTCATTTTTACCATCGTACTACAAGAGGGCGAGCCTTGGCGCAACGGTTTAGATGCTCCTTTGGTGACCATAAGGTCACGGGTTCGAACCTTGCGAACAGCCTCTTGGCAATTGTCAGGGGAAGGCTCTAGCAAATGGTTCCCTCTCCCAACCCCCACTTGGCGGGGAGCGCTTGGCGCACCGGGGTTTGCCCTTTTTTTATCATCGTACTACAAACAATATTATCATTTTTATTCCAAATTTGTTATAAAATGACACAATTGCATGAAGTAGGATGGTAAAAATGAAAAAAATAAAGTTCGATGAGAAAAGTGAAACACATGCCAAAGTACGATGGACAAAAATGAAGTTTTCCCTTGTTTTATTTAGTCAACATCAAAGAAATATATCATTGCCTTTCCTTGTATAATACCAATATTAACCTTTTACCCTATATTTGTGCTTCATGGTCTAGGATGGAAGTCCCCACATATCACCTGAATATTAGAACGGTAGAGTAGAACAGCTATTGGCTAAATTGCTGTTTTGTATTATATAATATTATTTTGATCACAAAAAGACCGACTGTATTAGTACTCCGGATGAAAGACAATAGACATACAAGCAAGACGGATTTCAAGTTCCTGGCTCTTGTGATCTGATTTGAGTATCTATTTCAATTGTCTATTTTGGCTTTACAGGGAAAGGCTCGAAGACACTGAAAAGAGTCAGAATCGTCATCCCTATAATAGCAACACTAACCATATTACTAGGAATACTACTGTGGTGTGTATACAGGAGAAAAAAGCAGGCGAAAAGAGGTAAATACCCTAAATACTTACTGAAGTCCTTTCTATTTAAAAGAGTAGGTTGAAATTCCTCTCTCAGTGAATGTCAACGATGGACAAAAATGAAACTTCCCTTGTTTTATTTAGTCAACATCAAAGAAATATATCATTGCCTTTCCTTGTATAATACCAATATTAACCTTTTACCCCTATATTTGTGCTTCATGGTCTAGGATGGAAGTCCCCACATATCACCTGAATATTAGAACGGTAGAGTAGAACAGCTATTGGCTAAATTGCTGTTTTATATTATATAATATTATTTTGATCACAAAAAGACCGACTGTATTAGTACTCCGGATGAAAGACAATAGACATACAAGCAAGACGGATTTCAAGTTCCTTGCTCTTGTGATCTGATTTGAGTATCTATTTCAATTGTCTATTTTGGTTTTACAGGGAAAGGCTCGAAGACACTGAAAAGAGTCAGAATCGTCATCCCTATAATAGCAACACTAACCATATTACTAGGAATACTACTGTGGTGTGTATACAGGAGAAAAAAGCAGGCGAAAAAGGTAAATACCCTAAATACTTACTGAACTCCTTTCTATTTAAAAGAGTAGGTTGAAATTCCTCTCTCAGTGAATGTCAATGATCTGTGAAACATTTATAATTTTAATGTTACGGTAATTTTTAATTTTGATCTGCTTATATTGCCAGCTTTGGTAGGCATTCTTGAACAAGACCCAGGTAAATATTACATCAACCAATCCCAGAAGGAAGATTTAGAGTTACCATTATATAGCTTGCCTACATTACTAAAGGCAACTAACAACTTTTCATTCAACAAGAAGCTTGGAGAGGAAGGATTTGGAGCAGTTTACAAGGTATATTATAGATATAAGGGTATATGACTTTTATCCAAATTGCTAAAATGTATGAGGTGATGACCAATATTTACATACAGAACTAAAGGGGAATATTCCTCGCCACTAGTTCTGTTAAAAAAAAAAAAAAACATTTGAGAAATTTAAATGTAAATACCATATATGAATTAGCATTGCAGAAAATAATAGAATGAGAATCTAAATGTGTATGTGCATGTATATGTGCTTGTGTAGTGCTCTACAGCATTGTGCTAAACAATCTTAAATTAAGGTTCAATTCCTCAGGAGTCTTCATGTACTCTTTCACATGGCTATGACTACCATAACAGAAGGCATAAGTCATGATTTAGTAGCAAACATAAAGTTTTATGGGTTGAATAAAATTCCATCCCACTTACTATAGGTGTTGTTTATCTACAGGGTGTGCTGGACGAGGGACAATTAATAGCAGTGAAGCGGCTCTCAAAGTCGTCTAGTCAGGGACTTGAGGAATTCAAGAATGAAGTTATCTGTATATACAAACTTCAACATCGCAATTTTATTAAGCTTCTCGGATACTGCATTGAAGGAGACGAAAAGATGTTGGTCTATGAATACATGCCAAACAAAGGCCTGGATTGCTTTATATTCGGTCTGGCTCTCTCAACACCTCTATAGGAATTTTAACTCAAGCATCAACGCTACAGAAACATGAACTAAATATAGAACTATGTGCAGATGAAACCCAAAGTAAATTGCTGGATTGGCCTAAGTGGCGTAACATTATCGATGGGATTGCTCGAGGTCTTCTATATATTCATCAAGATTCTCGACTACGAATTATACACAGAGATCTGAAACCTAGCAATATTTTGCTTGACTCTGACGCGAACCCCAAGATATCAGACTTTAGGACCACAAGAAGCCTAGGAGGAAATGAGACTGAGGACAACACAAACAGGGTGGTGGGAACATAGTAAGAATTTTCCCGTATGATTGAACTGATTTATATTCTATCATCAACTTCTTCTACTTATAAATAATATATTTCTGCAGTGGATACATGTCCCCAGAGTATGCAGGAGATGGTATTTTCTCAGTAAAATCTGATATATTTAGCTTTGGGGTTTTTGTTACTCGAGATCCTAAGTGGGAGAAGAAACAGAGGATTCTCTCATCAAGACCACAACCACAACCTACTAGGACATGTAAGTTGGACTATAAGAAATGGTCCTGATGGGATTCTGGGAATTCAAAATTCATATTACATCACCCTAAACGCGAGAGAGCTCCACACATATCAATGGAGGGTTTTCACTTTCCTGTAATTTTATTTTGCTCAGGAATTATACTTTGTATTTTGGCAACTTGTAATGCAGTAGACACCATAACTGCATATCAAACCATTAATGATGGTGACACCATTATCTCGTCTGACGAGAGTTTCGAAATGGGGTTTTTCAGTCCTGACAATTCTAGTACTAGAAGATACTTTGGGATATGGTATAAGAAGCTAGCAACTGGCACAGTTGTTTGGGTTGCCAACAGAGAGATTCCAATCACAAATACATCGGGCTTTTTAACACTAAGTTCTGACGGAATTCTGGGAATTCAAAATGCTACCAACAGCCGAATTTGGTCATCTAACTCATCGGGGACTGTGCGGGACCCGGTGGCGCAGCTACTGGATTCTGGTAATCTTGTCATCAGGGACAGAAATGACTATAACCCAGAAAATTTCATTTGGCAAAGTTTTGATTTTCCTGTAGATAATCTTCTACCAGGACAGAAGTTTGGGAGCGACTTGGTTAAGGGAATCAACAGGCACTTTATACCATGGAAGAGTGCTCTTGATCCTTCTCCTGGTAATGTTTCGGTTTGGCTCGATAACAGTGGATTTCCAAATGCTTATGAGGCAAGGATCAGAAATAGTGCTCAGGGATGGACCATGGGTCGGTCCATTTTTCAGTGGAGAGCCTGGTTCGAGAGCAAACCAGATTTACACATTTGAGTTTGTGCAAACGACAAGGAATTCTATTACATGTTTCATCTGACAAATAATTCAGTTCTGACGAGGCTTTTCTTGAGCCCCAGCAGTGAAAGACAACGGTTGTTATGGATAGAGAGCAGGCATGAATGGGTAGTTTACTGGACTGCACCAACTGATAGATGTGACCGTTACGGAGTATGTGGGGTTGATGCCAGCTGTACAATTAACAACCCTCCTTGTGGGTGTTTAGAAGGTTTTGAGCCAAGATTTCCTGACCGATGGAATTTAGGAGATTGGACTCAAGGGTGTAGACGGGTGACACCTTTAAATTGTGAGGAGGGGGAAGGATTTCGAAAGTATTCACATAAGAAATTACCTGACACACAGCACGCGTGGTATAACCTGAGCTTGAGCCTTGAGGAATGTTGGCAGCTATGCAAGAACAACTGTTCCTGTACAGCATATGCAAATGCAGATATCAGAGGGAGTGGGAGTGGAAGTGGATGTGTACTATGGTTTAGTGACCTGTTTGATATGAGAGATTTGATAAATACTGGACAAGATATTTAAATAAGAATTGCTGCCTCAGAACTTATCACAGTTAGTACACACGGTAATAACATACTTTGATTTTATTACGTACTTCAGTTTTATTGCTGTTTATAATGTCTTTCTTGATTTTGTTAGCATAACTTCTATACACTGGTTTTGACTTTACAGGGAAAGAGTCAAAGATACTGACACAAATGAAAATCATCATCCCTGTAATAACAGCAATAGTCATACTACTAGGAGCATTCCTGCTGTACATATTCAGGCGAAGAAAGTTGAAGAGAGAAGGTAACAGATCTCAATATCATAATTCTCTTCTAATATTCTAATTTTCTTATTTTCAAGTCATGTATGCAACTAAAGACCAAGAATAATCATTTTATAAACCCCGTACTTTTATTTTTGTCTACATTATTTTTTTATGATGATATTTGTCTACATTTACTGTAAGCTTTGTATGAACTAGTAGTTCCCACTAAGGGGTCATGAAGTACAGTGAATAATACTACGTATGTTCCAAAATTGAAAGACCAAAAAGTTTTTGTAAGTAACACAGTTTTAATAGTGAAAAGCTTTTTGGGCGTAAGCCTTGTTTGCTGGGATCAAAACCAGTAAACGTTTATAATTCTTGTGTTTTATTATTTTATTCCGCTGCTTAATTGTGGATGTGTGGACAGTTGTATCTCACATCTGTACTCACATCCGTGTTCTGTTGAGTTGACTAGGTTTTCTAGCTACACGAAACTTTCACCCATATAATTACATGGGGTAAAATTCAACATCTAAAGAGTCAAAGCACAGTTTTTAGTATATGCTTTATAAGTATGTCGCATCACCCTATCCAAATTTTTGCACGTACAAGAAGTGTATAGATGCATCAAACAAAATATATTTTTTACTTTAATCAAAAATGCTCTAGAAACTTTTCCAGAAATTCTCAATTTATTAAAACAACTTGTTTTGGGGGGTAGGGGTTGGGTATTAAAACTTCATTTATAGCTAAATAGACTGGTAAGAGTTGACTATTTTAAAGTAACAGTTCAATAATGAGGGGATGCATATTGATGCAACCATAAGGTAGCTCAATTTTAAATGCATTACTATTGTACACTAAGAAGGTTGGGTCAGACCAGAAGTGATTTGCATCCATCCAGACATTGGGCATTATGTATAGAGCAATTTTACACATTTACAGTAGAATATAATTCCCCAACAACAACTAACAACAAAACCTTAGTCCAAAAATAATTTGGGATCGGCTAACATGAATCCCATAAGTCATCATTGTGCAAGAAAAGATGGAAGAAAAAAATAAGTTAGAAGAAGAAATAGGTGGAAAAAAATATAAAAAAAATTAGAAAATGAAAAAAAGAAGCAGAAAAAAATAAAAATAGTGATAAAAAAGAATAATATATAATAGATAGGGAAAATGAAAATAAATAGTAATAAAATAAAAAACAAATAAAATCTACTCCCATCACCCACATGAATTTTTGCCCTCCACTCCGGCCTCTTCAATGCCATATTTTCATCCTACAAGTACATTCATATCATTTTCAATCACCCTAATACAAGTTTGTTTGGGTTTTCCCCTACCCTGATGTAGCACAAGTTTCGTCTGATCAAGCAGAGGGCACGGTTATGGCGATGTGCGCGACCGCGCAGGGACGAGGGCGACCGCGCTCGATGGAGGTTTGGCGAAGACGAGTTCTCGCCTAGCTGCGCGACCGCGCCTGGATGGAAGAGCGACCGCGCCGGCTTAACAAAATCAAGGCCGTAGTTTCGGGTATGTGCGCGACCGCGCTCGTGAGAGGAGGGCGACCGCGCCGAGGACGGATTTGGCAGCGTGAGAATTCTATTTTATTTCCAATTTGCGAACATTAAGTAGGGTTATTTTGGGTATTTCTTTAATTCCGTTTTTAATTAGGTTTTCACTTTCCTAGGTCATATAAATCCTTCTTTTCATTATGGTTGAGGTAGAACTCTTATTATTGATTTAATTTTTGCTTTGCAAATTGAGGTTTATCCTTGAAGTCAATTTGGCTTGTTAAATCCTATTCGTGGATTCGAAGAGGTCGAACGTTCCCTTTGAATTGTTCGTTATCTAGGTTGTTTAAGATCCTTTGACGAGGAATTATTCAACTCTTTCTGTTCGTTTTGTTCCGTTGCGTTACTTGACATCAATTGGTATCAGAGCAAAGGTTGATCCTTGGAAGATATGGCGGGAAACAACGGTGGCAACAACGCAGACAACCAAGCCGCGGTTATAGCGATTCTCGATCGTATGGAGCGACAAGCTACGGAGCGTGCAGCAATCCAAGATCGCCAACATACTAAGCTTTTGGAGGCCTCATGCGTGGTTTAAGGGTCGATGGCAATCGCGGACACGAGATGATCTTGATTTGGAACCCGAAGGTCGAGGGGAGGGCCACCGTCGAGCTCCACCGCCGGGTGGTGATAGAAACCATGGGAGAAGAGAAGGTAATAATCTTAATGATCAGTTGCCGAAAATCAAGGCTGATTTACCATCTTTTTCTGGTGATTTGAATATGATCGAATTTTCGGATTGGTTAGAAGAGGTTGAGAAATTTTTCGCGTTGATGGGTATTCCGGAGGATAGGAAGGTACCATATGTAGCCTATAAATTGCGTAGGGGTGCTTCTGCGTGGTGGAAGCAACTGAGTAATCAATTACGTAGGGAGTTCCGGGAGCAAATTCAGACATGGCCACAGATGAGGCTAGCTTTGCGTCAGCGTTTTCTACCCAAAAATTATGGTCATGTTATCTATCAAAAGTTTTTAGAGTGCAGACAGGGGCCGAAAAGTGTGGCGGAATATTCACATGAATTCCATACGCTATCAGCTCGTTGTGATTTGGGAGAGTCGGATGTTCAAAGAAGCTTCGAGATTCGCATCGGCCTTCGTGCAAACATCGTAGATGTGGTAGAGTTGCATACTCATGAATTTTTTGAGGACGCGATCGACAGTGGCTACAACGGTGGAGAAGCAACTTTCTAGACCTCGCCCTATTGTCAGAACTTTGGAGGTTCTTACTCAGGAAGCAAGGGTTTGCTTCAAGATAAGACATGTGCTATCGGTGCTAAGGCGTCGGAGGAGAAGAATGATGTTCTCGCAGTTTAGTCAGCCGACACACACTAGAAAGCCCAATAATTCTACTGGCCAACAAAACACTAACCCTTACGCCAAAACTTTTGGTAACAAGTGTTTTAAGTGTGGGCAAACCGGGCATATTTCTAGTGGTTGTCATCTTCGTAAGAGTACTAACATGGTGGATCGTGACGATAATGGTGATGGCGGAGAGGAGGAAGATGGTCCGGAATATTGGGAGGATCCCAATGGTGATGAAGAGGGTGTGGAAGATCATGGGTCTTTCGTAGTTAATAGACTTATGTTGACTACGCCGAACGAGGAGGAGGATCCGGCAAGGCACAGCATTTTTCGCACAAAAGGGAAGGTGAAAGACGTCGATATTCAGATCATTGTTGACAGTGGGAGCAGTGAGAATTTGGTGGCACGTGATTTGGTGGACAAGTTAAAATTGGAGGTCCTGCCCCATCCTTCACCCTATTCCGTTGGGTGGATCAACTCCGTCGGCAAAATTAAGGTACACGAACAATGTCTTGTTCCTTTCTCTATCGGTCGTTATAAGGATGCTATTCTCTGTGACATTATTGATATGACTGCTTGCAATTTATTGTTGGGGAGGCCTTGGCATTTTGATCTTAATGTGGTACATAAGGGGAGAGATAATATTCTTCAGTTTAAGAAAGATGGTGCACGTTTTAACTTGTGTCCTTTACGGGATATAGATCCTTATGTTAAGAAGATGAAGAAGCCTATTGTTTCTCTTTGCACTGCTAATGAATTTCTGAGTGATGTGGATGAAGCTACATGTGTTTTTACGGTGGTAAGAAAGGGTGTGTCCGGCTCAGTTTGTTTGATTCCCAAGTCGTTGGAGGCTTTGTTACATGAGTATCGTGATGTTATGCCTGATGAACTACCTGTAGGGTTGCCTCCCTTGCGTAATATTCAGCATAATATTGACTTGGTTCCGGGTGCATCTCTTCCTAATCTAGCTCATTATAGAATGAGTCCGGCTGAACATGCGATTTTAAAGGAGCAAGTGGAGGATTTACTGAAGAAGGGTTATATTCAGGAGAGTTTGAGCCCTTGTGCAGTCCCGGCTCTATTGGTTCCTAAGAAAGGTGGAACTTGGCGTATGTGTGTAGACAGTCGGGCTATTAATAAAATTACGGTTAAGTATCGTTTTCCCATTCCTCGTCTAGATGATATGCTAGACATGCTTCGTGGTGCTAAGATATTTTCTAAAATTGATCTAAGGAGTGGCTATCACCAAGTACGTGTTCGCCCGGGTGATGAGTGGAAAACAGCCTTCAAGACCAAAGAGGGATTGTATGAATGGTTGGTGATGCCATTTGGTTTATCAAATGCACCTAGTACTTTCATGCGTTTGATGAATCAAGTATTGAAGCCCTTCAATGGTAAGTTTTTTGGTGGTTTATTTTGATGATATCTTAATTTTTAGCAAGACGGAAGAGGAACATGTTGGGCATTTACAGTCAGTGTTGCAAGCTTTGAGGGAGAATGAATTGTTTATAAATCTCAAGAAGTGTTGTTTTATGCTTGACAAATTATTATTCTTGGGATACATTGTTTCGCGTGAGGGTATACAAGTTGATGAAGACAAGATAAAGGCTATTCGAGAGCGGCCTACTCCTACTACTTGTCGCCGAGGTTCGTAGCTTTCATGGCTTGGGCTACTTTTTATCGTCGTTTTATTCGCAACTTTAGTTCTATTGTGGCTCCAATTACCGAATGTACGAAGAAAGGTGGTTTCCATTGGGGTGATGAGGCGGATGCTAGTTTCGCTTTAATTAAGGAGAAATTGACTAGTGCTCCTTTGTTAGCTTTACCGGATTTTTCTAAGCCTTTCGAGCTTGAGACGGATGCTTTTGTGATTGGGATAGGGCTGTTTTGATTCAAGAGAAGAGGCCGGTTGCTTTCATGAGTCAAAAGTTGGAGGAAGCGAAACGAAAGTGGACACCTTACGAGCTTGAGTTTTATGCTGTGGTTCAGGCTATTAAGCATTGGGAGCAATATTTATTGCATCGTGAGTTTGTTCTTCATAGCGATCATGAGGCTTTGAAGTATACGAATGGTCGAAATCTCTTTCACGTACGCATGCTCGTTGGGTGGCTTATTTGCAACAATTTACTTTTGTTATTAAACACAAGAGTGGGACGACTAACAAGGTTGCGGATGCTTTGAGTCACGGGCACATTTGTTAGTTACTATGAAGAATGTGGTTATCGGGTTTGATTGTATGAAGGACTTGTATGAGACCGATATTGATTTTGCAGATGCTTGGGCCAAGTGTCGTCTTGGTGTTCGTGCTAGCTTATTTTTGTTGCAAGATGGATTTTTGTTCTTCATGGACAAGTTATGTATTCCGCAGGGTTCTCGTCCGTGAGAGTCTTATTTATGAGATTCATAGAGATGGTCATCATGGGGCGTGACAAGACAGTTGAATTAGTTACGAAGAAATACTTTTGGCCACAAATTCGGAGGGACACCTACAAGATTGTGCAAAAGTGTATGATTTGTCGACGAACAAGGGACAGCCACAAAATACCGGGTCCGTATACTCCTTTCGCCGGTTCCTCGATAAGCCATGGGTGGATATTTCTACGGACTTTGTGCTTGGGTTACCTCTGCACCCAAAGGTCCAATGATTCTGTGTTTGTGGTGGTTGATCGTTTTTCGAAAATGGCTCATTTTATTCCTTGTAGAAAGACTGCGGATGCTGCACATATTGCTGGGTTGTTTTTCAAGGAAATTGTTCGTTTGCATGGAGTTCCAAAAACGATTACTTCTGATCGTGATACAAAGTTCCTCAGTCACTTTTGGCGTACTCTTTGGAAGATTTTTGGTACAGGTTTGCAATTTAGCAGTTCTTTTCATCCGCAGACTGATGGACAAAAGTGGCGGTCAATCGAACTTTGGGTAGCATGGTCCGTTGTTTGTGTAGTGATCATCCCAAGAAGTGGGATTTGGTGTTAGCAACTGCGGAATTTGCATTCAACAACATGACCAATAGAACTACAAAGATGTCTCCGTTCGAAATAGCCTATCAGAGGGCTCCTACTCATACGTTGGAATTGGTTCCGTTGCCTAGCTTACCAGGGTATAGCGTTGCTGCGAAAAATTTGGCTGAGATGGTTGATTCTGTGCAAGCGGAGGTGAAGAGGAATATTGAAGAGTCCAATGCAAAGTACAAGGAAGCTGCAGATCGGAAACGACGTCAAAAGGTGTTTTCTGTGGGGGATATGGTTATGGTTCACTTACGAAAGGAACGTTTCCCTCAAGGAACATATAGCAAGCTTCATCCGAAGAAGATTGGTCCATGCAAAGTGGTGAAGAAGATAAATGACAATGCGTATGTGGTGGATTTGCCGGTTGGTTGGAATATTTCGCCTACTTTCAATGTGTCGGATTTGGTTGATTTTTACCCGGATGATCCTTTATATAGCGATGCGGATTCGGGGACGAATCCTTTTAAAGTGGGGGAAAATGATGTAGCACAAGTTTCGTCTGATCAAGCAGAGGGCACGGTTCTGGCGATGTGCGCGACCGCGCAGGGAATGAGGGCGACCGCGCTCGATGGAGGTTCGCGAAGACGAGTTCTCTGCCCAGTTGCACGACCGCACTGGATGGAAGAGCGACCGCGCTGGCTTAACAAAATCAAGGCCAGAGTTTCTGGGTATGTGCGCGACCGCGCTCGTGAGGAGGGCGACCGCGCTGAGGACGGATTTGGCAGCCGAGAATTCTATTTTATTTCCAGTTTGCGAACATTAAGTAGGGTTATTTTGGGTATTTCTTTAATTCCGTTTTAATTAGGTTTTCAGCTTTCCTAGGTCATATAAATACTTCTTTTCATTATGGTTGAGGTAGAACTCTTATTATTGATTTAGTTTTTGCTTTGCAAATTGAGGTTTATCCTTGAAGTCAATTTGGCTTGTTAAATCCTATTCGTGGATTCGAAGAGGTCGAACGTTCCCTTTGAATTGTTCGTTATCTAGGTTGTTTAAGATCCTTTGACGAGGAATTATTCAACTCTTTCTGTTCGTTTTGTTCCGCCGCGTTACTTGACATCATACCCTCGCCATCTTATCACTTCTCCACTCTTAAGGACTCCTAACCAGTGCATCACTCCTGCCTCCGACTCACATGACCAAACCACCTGCATAGCTTCTCCCTAATTTTATCCTCATAGCGCAACTCCTACTTTACCTCGATCACCTCATTCCTCAATCGATCATTTCTTGTATGTTCACACATCCATAGTAGCATGCGCGCATCTCCGCTACATTCATCTTTACGACCCAACATTCAGTGCCGCCATAAAGTTTGTCGGCCTAATTGTTGTGCGATAGAATTTTTCCTTTAATTTATGTGGCATGCGGGATCACATAGAAACCATGTGGCACTCTTCCACTTCAACCAACCTCGCTTTAATCATACGAGCTACATCTCCATCCAATTCTCCATCCTTTTGGCTAATAGATCTAATATAGCGAAAAAAAACTCGAAGCTTAGACAATCTTTACATCGAATGTGATCACCCCCGCCTACCGCCTTCCAACTCGCTAAAGTTACACTCTAAATATTCAGCCTTACTTACTTCGCTCAGATGGTGATTCATTTATTGTACCTAGTTTGTACCATTGTAGAAATTGCACTACAACTAGTTTTTAATTTTAGAAAAATGACTTTTAGTTTGAGATCGGCCAAAAGAAAACGCAAAGCATTTATTTTGGGACTGGATAGTTGCCAAATTGAAATGCATTCCGATATCTAAAAGAAAATTTTAAGCCGTACGATAAACTAAGAATATATTTTGACTTCGTGAACTGTATTATTTCATGTCAAAATTTGACTTTAGGAACCGTATTATTTAATGTCAACGCTCAAAGCCAACTAAAACATCCAATATGATGGGTCGATGAGACCGAAAGTGGCTGTTAGCCATTTAATAGGACCTTCTCCATTTGGAAAGTAGATATTATGACTATATGAACTAGAAAAAGATAGACATTTCAAAGAAAGACCAATGTCGGTTCTTACCAGGCTTTTGCTTTGCGCCCTCCCTTTGTTTTGTATCTTCAAAATGTGTACTGCATTAGACTCCATATCTGCATATCAAACCATTAGAGATGGTAAAACCATTGATTCAGCTGGTGAGACCTTCGAGATGGGCTTTTTAGCCCAAGCAGTTCTACTAGCAGAAGATACTTTGGAATGGAATATGGTATAAGAAAATATCAACTGGAACAGTTGTGTGGGTCGCCAACACAGAGATTCCAATTATCAATACCTCAGGTATACTAAGACTCAATTCTGACGGAGTTCTGGGGATTCAAAGTTCTACAAACAGCTTAATTTGGTCATCAAACTCATCAAGATAGGTAAGGAATCCAGTTGCGCAGCTATTGGATACTGGAAATCTTGTCATCAGGGACACGAGTGACAGCAACTCAGATAACTTTATTTGGCAAAGTTTTGATTTTCCTGTAGATAACTTGCTAGCTGGAATGAAGTTTGGGAAGCACTTAGTGACTGGCAGAGTAAGATACTTCAGATCATGGAAGAGCGTTGATGACCCTTCCCTGGTGATTTTTCAGTTTGGATAGATACAAATGGATTTCCACAGTTGATTTTGAGGAAAGGCTCAGAAACAGTATTCAGGGGTGGGCCATGGAATGGTCTTAAATTTAGTGGAGAGCCTAATCTGAGATCAAACCCTATTTACACATTTGGGTTTGTTCTCAATGAGAAGGAGATCTATTACCATTATGAATTGATTGGTCCAGTAATTATGAGGCTGTTCTTGACCCCCAGTGACGAACTACAACGGTTGTTATGGATTGATAGCAGCCATGGACAATTTATTTGACTCCACAGACAGCAACTGTGACCGTTATGGATTGTGTGGGGCATATGGGAGCTGTAACATTAACCAGTCTCCTCCTTGAGGGTGCTTGAAAGGATTTGAGCCTAGATTTCTTGATCAATGGAATGTGGCAGATTGGTCTAATGGGTGTCGCCGAAAGACAACTTTAGATTGTGGGAGCGGGGAAGGCTTCCTAAAGTATTCAAACGTTAAATTGCCGGACACCGGAAGCTCGTGGTTTAACCAGAGTATGAACCTTGAGGAATGTGAGAAGGTATGCAAGAAAAACTGTTCTTGTACAGCTTATGCAAATTTAGATATCAGAGGGGGAGGAAGTGGGTGCTTGTTATGGTTTAATGACTTGATTGACACCGGGGAGGAAGTGGGTGCTTGTTATGGTTTAATGACTTGATTGACACCAGAGACCTCACCAATACTGGACAAGACATTTATCTAAGAATGGCTGCCTCAGAATTGAGGCGTCTTACTTCAGAAGGTACATTGCATAATTCTAATTTTTTATTGAGCTTCAGAAATGAAGACCTAGAGTTACCTTGTCGATAAATTCAACAGGGAAGAGAAAACCTCCTCGCTCAAAACAAATTAATATTGTTTTTTGGAAAACTTCACTTTTGTCCATCGTACTTTGGGGCGTGTTTCACTTTTACCATCAAACTTTATTTTTTCATTTTAACCATCATACTACAAACCATGGTGTCATTTTATACTCAAATCTGTTATTTAGATCCAAATTTATTTCATTTTTACCATCGTACTACAAGAGGGCGAGCCTTGGCGCAACGGTTTAGATGCTCCTTTGGTGACCATAAGGTCACGGGTTCGAACCTTGCGAACAGCCTCTTGGCAATTGTCAGGGGAAGGCTCTAGCAAATGGTTCCCTCTCCCAACCCCCACTTGGCGGGGAGCGCTTGGCGCACCGGGGTTTGCCCTTTTTTTATCATCGTACTACAAACAATATTATCATTTTTATTCCAAATTTGTTATAAAATGACACAATTGCATGAAGTAGGATGGTAAAAATGAAAAAAATAAAGTTCGATGAGAAAAGTGAAACACATGCCAAAGTACGATGGACAAAAATGAAGTTTTCCCTTGTTTTATTTAGTCAACATCAAAGAAATATATCATTGCCTTTCCTTGTATAATACCAATATTAACCTTTTACCCTATATTTGTGCTTCATGGTCTAGGATGGAAGTCCCCACATATCACCTGAATATTAGAACGGTAGAGTAGAACAGCTATTGGCTAAATTGCTGTTTTGTATTATATAATATTATTTTGATCACAAAAAGACCGACTGTATTAGTACTCCGGATGAAAGACAATAGACATACAAGCAAGACGGATTTCAAGTTCCTGGCTCTTGTGATCTGATTTGAGTATCTATTTCAATTGTCTATTTTGGCTTTACAGGGAAAGGCTCGAAGACACTGAAAAGAGTCAGAATCGTCATCCCTATAATAGCAACACTAACCATATTACTAGGAATACTACTGTGGTGTGTATACAGGAGAAAAAAGCAGGCGAAAAGAGGTAAATACCCTAAATACTTACTGAAGTCCTTTCTATTTAAAAGAGTAGGTTGAAATTCCTCTCTCAGTGAATGTCAACGATGGACAAAAATGAAACTTCCCTTGTTTTATTTAGTCAACATCAAAGAAATATATCATTGCCTTTCCTTGTATAATACCAATATTAACCTTTTACCCCTATATTTGTGCTTCATGGTCTAGGATGGAAGTCCCCACATATCACCTGAATATTAGAACGGTAGAGTAGAACAGCTATTGGCTAAATTGCTGTTTTATATTATATAATATTATTTTGATCACAAAAAGACCGACTGTATTAGTACTCCGGATGAAAGACAATAGACATACAAGCAAGACGGATTTCAAGTTCCTTGCTCTTGTGATCTGATTTGAGTATCTATTTCAATTGTCTATTTTGGTTTTACAGGGAAAGGCTCGAAGACACTGAAAAGAGTCAGAATCGTCATCCCTATAATAGCAACACTAACCATATTACTAGGAATACTACTGTGGTGTGTATACAGGAGAAAAAAGCAGGCGAAAAAAGGTAAATACCCTAAATACTTACTGAACTCCTTTCTATTTAAAAGAGTAGGTTGAAATTCCTCTCTCAGTGAATGTCAATGATCTGTGAAACATTTATAATTTTAATGTTACGGTAATTTTTAATTTTGATCTGCTTATATTGCCAGCTTTGGTAGGCATTCTTGAACAAGACCCAGGTAAATATTACATCAACCAATCCCAGAAGGAAGATTTAGAGTTACCATTATATAGCTTGCCTACATTACTAAAGGCAACTAACAACTTTTCATTCAACAAGAAGCTTGGAGAGGAAGGATTTGGAGCAGTTTACAAGGTATATTATAGATATAAGGGTATATGACTTTTATCCAAATTGCTAAAATGTATGAGGTGATGACCAATATTTACATACAGAACTAAAGGGGAATATTCCTCGCCACTAGTTCTGTTAAAAAAAAAAAAAAACATTTGAGAAATTTAAATGTAAATACCATATATGAATTAGCATTGCAGAAAATAATAGAATGAGAATCTAAATGTGTATGTGCATGTATATGTGCTTGTGTAGTGCTCTACAGCATTGTGCTAAACAATCTTAAATTAAGGTTCAATTCCTCAGGAGTCTTCATGTACTCTTTCACATGGCTATGACTACCATAACAGAAGGCATAAGTCATGATTTAGTAGCAAACATAAAGTTTTATGGGTTGAATAAAATTCCATCCCACTTACTATAGGTGTTGTTTATCTACAGGGTGTGCTGGACGAGGGACAATTAATAGCAGTGAAGCGGCTCTCAAAGTCGTCTAGTCAGGGACTTGAGGAATTCAAGAATGAAGTTATCTGTATATACAAACTTCAACATCGCAATTTTATTAAGCTTCTCGGATACTGCATTGAAGGAGACGAAAAGATGTTGGTCTATGAATACATGCCAAACAAAGGCCTGGATTGCTTTATATTCGGTCTGGCTCTCTCAACACCTCTATAGGAATTTTAACTCAAGCATCAACGCTACAGAAACATGAACTAAATATAGAACTATGTGCAGATGAAACCCAAAGTAAATTGCTGGATTGGCCTAAGTGGCGTAACATTATCGATGGGATTGCTCGAGGTCTTCTATATATTCATCAAGATTCTCGACTACGAATTATACACAGAGATCTGAAACCTAGCAATATTTTGCTTGACTCTGACGCGAACCCCAAGATATCAGACTTTAGGACCACAAGAAGCCTAGGAGGAAATGAGACTGAGGACAACACAAACAGGGTGGTGGGAACATAGTAAGAATTTTCCCGTATGATTGAACTGATTTATATTCTATCATCAACTTCTTCTACTTATAAATAATATATTTCTGCAGTGGATACATGTCCCCAGAGTATGCAGGAGATGGTATTTTCTCAGTAAAATCTGATATATTTAGCTTTGGGGTTTTTGTTACTCGAGATCCTAAGTGGGAGAAGAAACAGAGGATTCTCTCATCAAGACCACAACCACAACCTACTAGGACATGTAAGTTGGACTATAAGAAATGGTCCTGATGGGATTCTGGGAATTCAAAATTCATATTACATCACCCTAAACGCGAGAGAGCTCCACACATATCAATGGAGGGTTTTCACTTTCCTGTAATTTTATTTTGCTCAGGAATTATACTTTGTATTTTGGCAACTTGTAATGCAGTAGACACCATAACTGCATATCAAACCATTAATGATGGTGACACCATTATCTCGTCTGACGAGAGTTTCGAAATGGGGTTTTTCAGTCCTGACAATTCTAGTACTAGAAGATACTTTGGGATATGGTATAAGAAGCTAGCAACTGGCACAGTTGTTTGGGTTGCCAACAGAGAGATTCCAATCACAAATACATCGGGCTTTTTAACACTAAGTTCTGACGGAATTCTGGGAATTCAAAATGCTACCAACAGCCGAATTTGGTCATCTAACTCATCGGGGACTGTGCGGGACCCGGTGGCGCAGCTACTGGATTCTGGTAATCTTGTCATCAGGGACAGAAATGACTATAACCCAGAAAATTTCATTTGGCAAAGTTTTGATTTTCCTGTAGATAATCTTCTACCAGGACAGAAGTTTGGGAGCGACTTGGTTAAGGGAATCAACAGGCACTTTATACCATGGAAGAGTGCTCTTGATCCTTCTCCTGGTAATGTTTCGGTTTGGCTCGATAACAGTGGATTTCCAAATGCTTATGAGGCAAGGATCAGAAATAGTGCTCAGGGATGGACCATGGGTCGGTCCATTTTTCAGTGGAGAGCCTGGTTCGAGAGCAAACCAGATTTACACATTTGAGTTTGTGCAAAACGACAAGGAATTCTATTACATGTTTCATCTGACAAATAATTCAGTTCTGACGAGGCTTTTCTTGAGCCCCAGCAGTGAAAGACAACGGTTGTTATGGATAGAGAGCAGGCATGAATGGGTAGTTTACTGGACTGCACCAACTGATAGATGTGACCGTTACGGAGTATGTGGGGTTGATGCCAGCTGTACAATTAACAACCCTCCTTGTGGGTGTTTAGAAGGTTTTGAGCCAAGATTTCCTGACCGATGGAATTTAGGAGATTGGACTCAAGGGTGTAGACGGGTGACACCTTTAAATTGTGAGGAGGGGGAAGGATTTCGAAAGTATTCACATAAGAAATTACCTGACACACAGCACGCGTGGTATAACCTGAGCTTGAGCCTTGAGGAATGTTGGCAGCTATGCAAGAACAACTGTTCCTGTACAGCATATGCAAATGCAGATATCAGAGGGAGTGGGAGTGGAAGTGGATGTGTACTATGGTTTAGTGACCTGTTTGATATGAGAGATTTGATAAATACTGGACAAGATATTTAAATAAGAATTGCTGCCTCAGAACTTATCACAGTTAGTACACACGGTAATAACATACTTTGATTTTATTACGTACTTCAGTTTTATTGCTGTTTATAATGTCTTTCTTGATTTTGTTAGCATAACTTCTATACACTGGTTTTGACTTTACAGGGAAAGAGTCAAAGATACTGACACAAATGAAAATCATCATCCCTGTAATAACAGCAATAGTCATACTACTAGGAGCATTCCTGCTGTACATATTCAGGCGAAGAAAGTTGAAGAGAGAAGGTAACAGATCTCAATATCATAATTCTCTTCTAATATTCTAATTTTCTTATTTTCAAGTCATGTATGCAACTAAAGACCAAGAATAATCATTTTATAAACCCCGTACTTTTATTTTTGTCTACATTATTTTTTATGATGATATTTGTCTACATTTACTGTAAGCTTTGTATGAACTAGTAGTTCCCACTAAGGGGTCATGAAGTACAGTGAATAATACTACGTATGTTCCAAAATTGAAAGACCAAAAAGTTTTTGTAAGTAACACAGTTTTAATAGTGAAAAGCTTTTTGGGCGTAAGCCTTGTTTGCTGGGATCAAAACCAGTAAACGTTTATAATTCTTGTGTTTTATTATTTTATTCCGCTGCTTAATTGTGGATGTGTGGACAGTTGTATCTCACATCTGTACTCACATCCGTGATCGTTGAGTTGACTAGGTTTTCTAGCTACACGAAACTTTCACCCATATAATTACATGGGGTAAAATTCAACATCTAAAGAGTCAAAGCACAGTTTTTAGTATATGCTTTATAAGTATGTCGCATCACCCTATCCAAATTTTTGCACGTACAAGAAGTGTATAGATGCATCAAACAAAATATATTTTTTACTTTAATCAAAAATGCTCTAGAAACTTTTCCAGAAATTCTCAATTTATTAAAACAACTTGTTTTGGGGGGTAGGGGTTGGGTATTAAAACTTCATTTATAGCTAAATAGACTGGTAAGAGTTGACTATTTTAAAGTAACAGTTCAATAATGAGGGGATGCATATTGATGCAACCATAAGGTAGCTCAATTTTAAATGCATTACTATTGTACACTAAGAAGGTTGGGTCAGACCAGAAGTGATTTGCATCCATCCAGACATTGGGCATTATGTATAGAGCAATTTTACACATTTACAGTAGAATATAATTCCCCAACAACAACTAACAACAAAACCTTAGTCCAAAAATAATTTGGGATCGGCTAACATGAATCCCATAAGTCATCATTGTGCAAGAAAAGATGGAAGAAAAAAATAAGTTAGAAGAAGAAATAGGTGGAAAAAAATATAAAAAAAATTAGAAAATGAAAAAAAGAAGCAGAAAAAAATAAAAATAGTGATAAAAAAGAATAATATATAATAGATAGGGAAAATGAAAATAAATAGTAATAAAATAAAAAACAAATAAAATCTACTCCCATCACCCACATGAATTTTTGCCCTCCACTCCGGCCTCTTCAATGCCATATTTTCATCCTACAAGTACATTCATATCATTTTCAATCACCCTAATACAAGTTTGTTTGGGTTTTCCCCTACCCTGATGTAGCACAAGTTTCGTCTGATCAAGCAGAGGGCACGGTTATGGCGATGTGCGCGACCGCGCAGGGGATGAGGGCGACCGCGCTCGATGGAGGTTTGGCGAAGACGAGTTCTCTGCCCAGTTGCGCGACCGCGCTGGATGGAAGAGCGACCGCGCTGGCTTAACAAAATCAAGGCCAGAGTTTCTGGGTATGTGCGCGACCGCGCTCGTGAGGAGGGCGACCGCGCTGAGGACGGATTTGGCAGCCGAGAATTCTATTTTATTTCCAATTTGCGAACATTAAGTAGGGTTATTTTGGGTATTTCTTTAATTCCGTTTTAATTAGGTTTTCAGCTTTCCTAGGTCATATAAATCCTTCTTTTCATTATGGTTGAGGTAGAACTCTTATTATTGATTTAATTTTTGCTTTGCAAATTGAGGTTTATCCTTGAAGTCAATTTGGCTTGTTAAATCCTATTCGTGGATTCGAAGAGGTCGAACGTTCCCTTTGAATTGTTCGTTATCTAGGTTGTTTAAGATCCTTTGACGAGGAATTATTCAACTCTTTCTGTTCGTTTTGTTCCGTTGCGTTACTTGACATCAATTGGTATCAGAGCAAAGGTTGATCCTTGGAAGATATGGCGGGAAACAACGGTGGCAACAACGCAGACAACCAAGCCGCGGTTATAGCGATTCTCGATCGTATGGAGCGACAAGCTACGGAGCGTGCAGCAATCCAAGATCGCCAACATACTAAGCTTTTGGAGGCCTTGCGTGGTTTAAGGGTCGATGGCAATCGCGGACACAGAGATGATCTTGATTTGGAACCCGAAGGTCGAGGGGAGGGCCACCGTCGAGCTCCACCGCCGGGTGGTGATAGAAACCATGGGAGAAGAGAAGGTAATAATCTTAATGATCAGTTGCCGAAAATCAAGGCTGATTTACCATCTTTTTCTGGTGATTTGAATATGATCGAATTTTCGGATTGGTTAGAAGAGGTTGAGAAATTTTTCGCGTTGATGGGTATTCCGGAGGATAGGAAGGTACCATATGTAGCCTATAAATTGCGTGGGGGTGCTTCTGCGTGGTGGAAGCAACTGAGTAATCAATTACGTAGGGAGTTCCGGGAGCAAATTCAGACATGGCCACAGATGAGGCTAGCTTTGCGTCAGCGTTTTCTACCCAAAAATTATGGTCATGTTATCTATCAAAAGTTTTTAGAGTGCAGGCAGGGGCCGAAAAGTGTGGCGGAATATTCACATGAATTCCATATGCTATCAGCTCGTTGTGATTTGGGAGAGTCGGATGTTCAGCAAGCTTCGAGATTCGTTACTGGCCTTCGTGCAAACATCAGAGATGTGGTAGAGTTGCATACTCATGAATTTTTTGAGGACGCGATTGACAGGGCTACAACGGTGGAGAAGCAACTTTCTAGACCTCGCCCTATTGTCAGGAACTTTGGAGGTTCTTACTCCGGAAGCAAGGGTTTGCTTCAAGATAAGACACAGGCTATTGGTGCTAAGGCGTCGGAGGAGAAGAATGATGTTCCTGCAGCTAGTCAGCCGACACACACTAGAAAGCCCAATAATTCTACTGGCCAACAAAACACTAACCCTTACGCCAAAACTTTTGGTAACAAGTGTTTTAAGTGTGGGCAAACCGGGCATATTTCTAGTGGTTGTCATCTTCGTAAGAGTACTAACATGGTGGATCGTGACGATAATGGTGATGGCGGAGAGGAGGAAGATGGTCCGGAATATTGGGAGGATCCCAATGGTGATGAAGAGGGTGTGGAAGATCATGGGTCTTTCGTAGTTAATAGACTTATGTTGACTACGCCGAACGAGGAGGAGGATCCGGCAAGGCACAGCATTTTTCGCACAAAAGGGAAGGTGAAAGACGTCGATATTCAGATCATTGTTGACAGTGGGAGCAGTGAGAATTTGGTGGCACGTGATTTGGTGGACAAGTTAAAATTGGAGGTCCTGCCCCATCCTTCACCCTATTCCGTCAGCGGATCAACTCCGTCGGCAAAATTAAGGTACACGAACAATGTCTTGTTCCTTTCTCTATCGGTCGTTATAAGGATGCTATTCTCTGTGACATTATTGATATGACTGCTTGCAATTTATTGTTGGGGAGGCCTTGGCATTTTGATCTTAATGTGGTACATAAGGGGAGAGATAATATTCTTCAGTTTAAGAAAGATGGTGCACGTTTTAACTTGTGTCCTTTACGGGATATAGATCCTTATGTTAAGAAGATGAAGAAGCCTATTGTTTCTCTTTGCACTGCTAATGAATTTCTGAGTGATGTGGATGAAGCTACATGTGTTTTTACGGTGGTAAGAAAGGGTGTGTCCGGCTCAGTTTGTTTGATTCCCAAGTCGTTGGAGGCTTTGTTACATGAGTATCGTGATGTTATGCCTGATGAACTACCTGTAGGGTTGCCTCCCTTGCGTAATATTCAGCATAATATTGACTTGGTTCCGGGTGCATCTCTTCCTAATCTAGCTCATTATAGAATGAGTCCCATTTGAACATGCGATTTTAAAGGAGCAAGTGGAGGATTTACTGAAGAAGGGTTATATTCAGGAGAGTTTGAGCCCTTGTGCAGTCCCGGCTCTATTGGTTCCTAAGAAAGGTGGAACTTGGCGTATGTGTGTAGACAGTCGGGCTATTAATAAAATTACGGTTAAGTATCGTTTTCCCATTCCTCGTCTAGATGATATGCTAGACATGCTTCGTGGTGCTAAGATATTTTCTAAAATTGATCTAAGGAGTGGCTATCACCAAGTACGTGTTCGCCCGGGTGATGAGTGGAAAACAGCCTTCAAGACCAAAGAGGGATTGTATGAATGGTTGGTGATGCCATTTGGTTTATCAAATGCACCTAGTACTTTCATGCGTTTGATGAATCAAGTATTGAAGCCCTTCAATGGTAAGTTTTTTGGTGGTTTATTTTGATGATATCTTAATTTTTAGCAAGACGGAAGAGGAACATGTTGGGCATTTACAGTCAGTGTTGCAAGCTTTGAGGGAGAATGAATTGTTTATAAATCTCAAGAAGTGTTGTTTTATGCTTGACAAATTATTATTCTTGGGATACATTGTTTCTGCGGAGGGTATACAAGTTGATGAAGACAAGATAAAGGCTATTCGAGAGTGGCCTACTCCTACTACTGTCAGCGAGGTTCGTAGCTTTCATGGCTTGGCTACTTTTTATCGTCGTTTTATTCGCAACTTTAGTTCTATTGTGGCTCCAATTACTGAATGTATGAAGAAAGGTGGTTTCCATTGGGGTGATGAGGCGGATGCTAGTTTCGCTTTAATTAAGGAGAAATTGACTAGTGCTCCTTTGTTAGCTTTACCGGATTTTTCTAAGCCTTTCGAGCTTGAGACGGATGCTTTTGTGATTGGGATAGGGGCTGTTTTGATTCAAGAGAAGAGGCCGGTTGCTTTCATGAGTCAAAAGTTGGAGGAAGCGAAACGAAAGTGGACACCTTACGAGCTTGAGTTTTATGCTGTGGTTCAGGCTATTAAGCATTGGGAGCAATATTTATTGCATCGTGAGTTTGTTCTTCATAGCGATCATGAGGCTTTGAAGTATATGAATGGTCAGAAATCTCTTTCACGTATGCATGCTCGTTGGGTGGCTTATTTGCAACAATTTACTTTTGTTATTAAACACAAGAGTGGGATGACTAACAAGGTTGCGGATGCTTTGAGTCGCCGGGCACATTTGTTAGTTACTATGAAGAATGTGGTTATCGGGTTTGATTGTATGAAGGACTTGTATGAGACTGATATTGATTTTGCAGATGCTTGGGCCAAGTGTCGTGCTGGTGTTCAGGCTAGCTTATTTTTGTTGCAAGATGGATTTTTGTTCTTCATGGACAAGTTATGTATTCCGCAGGGTTCTGTCCGTGAGAGTCTTATTTATGAGATTCATAGAGATGGTCATCATGGGCGTGACAAGACAGTTGAATTAGTTACGAAGAAATACTTTTGGCCACAAATTCGGAGGGACACCTACAAGATTGTGCAAAAGTGTATGATTTGTCAGACGAACAAGGGACAGTCACAAAATACTGGGTTGTATACTCCTTTGCCGGTTCCTGATAAGCCATGGGTGGATATTTCTATGGACTTTGTGCTTGGGTTACCTCGTACCCAAAGGTCCAATGATTCTGTGTTTGTGGTGGTTGATCGTTTTTCGAAAATGGCTCATTTTATTCCTTGTAGAAAGACTGCGGATGCTGCACATATTGCTGGGTTGTTTTTCAAGGAAATTGTTCGTTTGCATGGAGTTCCAAAAACGATTACTTCTGATCGTGATACAAAGTTCCTCAGTCACTTTTGGCGTACTCTTTGGAAGATTTTTGGTACAGGTTTGCAATTTAGCAGTTCTTTTCATCCGCAGACTGATGGACAAACAGAAGTGGTCAATCGAACTTTGGGTAGCATGGTCCGTTGTTTGTGTAGTGATCATCCCAAGAAGTGGGATTTGGTGTTAGCAACTGCGGAATTTGCATTCAACAACATGACCAATAGAACTACAAAGATGTCTCCGTTCGAAATAGCCTATCAGAGGGCTCCTACTCATACGTTGGAATTGGTTCCGTTGCCTAGCTTACCAGGGTATAGCGTTGCTGCGAAAAATTTGGCTGAGATGGTTGATTCTGTGCAAGCGGAGGTGAAGAGGAATATTGAAGAGTCCAATGCAAAGTACAAGGAAGCTGCAGATCGGAAACGACGTCAAAAGGTGTTTTCTGTGGGGGATATGGTTATGGTTCACTTACGAAAGGAACGTTTCCCTCAAGGAACATATAGCAAGCTTCATCCGAAGAAGATTGGTCCATGCAAAGTGGTGAAGAAGATAAATGACAATGCGTATGTGGTGGATTTGCCGGTTGGTTGGAATATTTCGCCTACTTTCAATGTGTCGGATTTGGTTGATTTTTACCCGGATGATCCTTTATATAGCGATGCGGATTCGGGGACGAATCCTTTTAAAGTGGGGGAAAATGATGTAGCACAAGTTTCGTCTGATCAAGCAGAGGGCACGGTTCTGGCGATGTGCGCGACCGCGCAGGGAATGAGGGCGACCGCGCTCGATGGAGGTTTGGCGAAGACGAGTTCTCTGCCCAGTTGCACGACCGCACTGGATGGAAGAGCGACCGCGCTGGCTTAACAAAATCAAGGCCAGAGTTTCTGGGTATGTGCGCGACCGCGCTCGTGAGGAGGGCGACCGCGCTGAGGACGGATTTGGCAGCCGAGAATTCTATTTTATTTCCAGTTTGCGAACATTAAGTAGGGTTATTTTGGGTATTTCTTTAATTCCGTTTTAATTAGGTTTTCAGCTTTCCTAGGTCATATAAATACTTCTTTTCATTATGGTTGAGGTAGAACTCTTATTATTGATTTAGTTTTTGCTTTGCAAATTGAGGTTTATCCTTGAAGTCAATTTGGCTTGTTAAATCCTATTCGTGGATTCGAAGAGGTCGAACGTTCCCTTTGAATTGTTCGTTATCTAGGTTGTTTAAGATCCTTTGACGAGGAATTATTCAACTCTTTCTGTTCGTTTTGTTCCGCTGCGTTACTTGACATCATACCCCTCGCCATCTTATCACTTCTCCACTCTTAAGGACTCCTAACCGGTGCATCACTCGGTCTCCGACTCACATGACCAAACCACCTTAGACAGTTCTCCCTAATTTTATCCTCATAGGCGCAACTCCTACTTTACCTCTGATCACCTCATTCCTCAATCGATCATTTCTTGTATGTTCACACATCCATAGTAGCATGCGCATCTCCGCTACATTCATCTTTATGACCCAACATTCAGTGCCATAAAGTTGTCGGCCTAATTGTTGTGCGATAGAATTTTTCCTTTAATTTATGTGGCATGCCGGGATCACATAGAAACCATGTGGCACTCTTCCACTTCAACCAACCTGCTTTAATCATATGAGCTACATCTCCATCCAATTCTCCATCCTTTTGGCTAATAGATCTAATATAGCGAAAAAAAAACTCAGAAGCTTAGACAATCTTTACATCGAATGTGATCACCCCTGCCTACCTGCTTCCAACTCTGCTAAAGTTACACTCTAAATATTCAGTCTTACTTACTTCTGCTCAGGATGGTGATTCATTTATTGTACCTAGTTTGTACCATTGTAAAATTGCACTACAACTAGTTTTTAATTTTAGAAAAATGACTTTTAGTTTGAGACTGGCCAAAAAGAAAAACGCAGCATTTATTTTGGGACTGGATAGTTGCCAAATTGAAATGCATTCCGATATCTAAAAGAAAATTTTAAGCTGTACGATAAACTAAGAATATATTTTGACTTCAGGAACTGTATTATTTCATGTCAAAATTTGACTTTAGGAACTGTATTATTTAATGTCAACGCTCAAAGCCAACTAAAACATCCAATATGATGGGTCAGATGAGACCGAAAGTGGCTGTTAGCCATTTAATAGGACCTTCTCCATTTGGAAAGTAGATATTATGACTATATGAACTAGAAAAAAAGATAGACATTTCAAAGAAAGACCAATGTCGGTTCTTACCAGGCTTTTGCTTTGCGCCCTCCCTTTGTTTTGTATCTTCAAAATGTGTACTGCATTAGACTCCATATCTGCATATCAAACCATTAGAGATGGTAAAACCATTGATTCAGCTGGTGAGACCTTCGAGATGGGCTTTTTTAGCCCAAGCAGTTCTACTAGCAGAAGATACTTTGGAATGGAATATGGTATAAGAAAATATCAACTGGAACAGTTGTGTGGGTCGCCAACACAGAGATTCCAATTATCAATACCTCAGGTATACTAAGACTCAATTCTGACGGAGTTCTGGGGATTCAAAGTTCTACAAACAGCTTAATTTGGTCATCAAACTCATCAAGATAGGTAAGGAATCCAGTTGCGCAGCTATTGGATACTGGAAATCTTGTCATCAGGGACACGAGTGACAGCAACTCAGATAACTTTATTTGGCAAAGTTTTGATTTTCCTGTAGATAACTTGCTAGCTGGAATGAAGTTTGGGAAGGACTTAGTGACTGGCAGAGTAAGATACTTCAGATCATGGAAGAGCGTTGATGACCCTTCCCCTGGTGATTTTTCAGTTTGGATAGATACAAATGGATTTCCACAGTTGATTTTGAGGAAAGGCTCAGAAACAGTATTCAGGGGTGGGCCATGGAATGGTCTTAAATTTAGTGGAGAGCCTAATCTGAGATCAAACCCTATTTACACATTTGGGTTTGTTCTCAATGAGAAGGAGATCTATTACCATTATGAATTGATTGGTCCAGTAATTATGAGGCTGTTCTTGACCCCCAGTGACGAACTACAACGGTTGTTATGGATTGATAGCAGCCATGGACAATTTATTTGACTCCACAGACAGCAACTGTGACCGTTATGGATTGTGTGGGGCATATGGGAGCTGTAACATTAACCAGTCTCCTCCTTGAGGGTGCTTGAAAGGATTTGAGCCTAGATTTCTTGATCAATGGAATGTGGCAGATTGGTCTAATGGGTGTCGCCGAAAGACAACTTTAGATTGTGGGAGCGGGAAGGCTTCCTAAAGTATTCAAACGTTAAATTGCCGGACACCGGAAGCTCGTGGTTTAACCAGAGTATGAACCTTGAGGAATGTGAGAAGGTATGCAAGAAAAACTGTTCTTGTACAGCTTATGCAAATTTAGATATCAGAGGGGGAGGAAGTGGGTGCTTGTTATGGTTTAATGACTTGATTGACACCGGGGAGGAAGTGGGTGCTTGTTATGGTTTAATGACTTGATTGACACCAGAGACCTCACCAATACTGGACAAGACATTTATCTAAGAATGGCTGCCTCAGAATTGAGGCGTCTTACTTCAGAAGGTACATTGCATAATTCTAATTTTTTATTGAGCTTCAGAAATGAAGACCTAGAGTTACCTTGTCGATAAATTCAACAGGGAAGAGAAAACCTCCTCGCTCAAAACAAATTAATATTGTTTTTTGGAAAACTTCACTTTTGTCCATCGTACTTTGGGGCGTGTTTCACTTTTACCATCAAACTTTATTTTTTCATTTTAACCATCATACTACAAACCATGGTGTCATTTTATACTCAAATCTGTTATTTAGATCCAAATTTATTTCATTTTTACCATCGTACTACAAGAGGGCGAGCCTTGGCGCAACGGTTTAGATGCTCCTTTGGTGACCATAAGGTCACGGGTTCGAACCTTGCGAACAGCCTCTTGGCAATTGTCAGGGGAAGGCTCTAGCAAATGGTTCCCTCTCCCAACCCCCACTTGGCGGGGAGCGCTTGGCGCACCGGGTTTGCCCTTTTTTTATCATCGTACTACAAACAATATTATCATTTTTATTCCAAATTTGTTATAAAATGACACAATTGCATGAAGTAGGATGGTAAAAATGAAAAAAATAAAGTTCGATGAGAAAAGTGAAACACATGCCAAAGTACGATGGACAAAAATGAAGTTTTCCCTTGTTTTATTTAGTCAACATCAAAGAAATATATCATTGCCTTTCCTTGTATAATACCAATATTAACCTTTTACCCTATATTTGTGCTTCATGGTCTAGGATGGAAGTCCCCACATATCACCTGAATATTAGAACGGTAGAGTAGAACAGCTATTGGCTAAATTGCTGTTTTGTATTATATAATATTATTTTGATCACAAAAAGACCGACTGTATTAGTACTCCGGATGAAAGACAATAGACATACAAGCAAGACGGATTTCAAGTTCCTGGCTCTTGTGATCTGATTTGAGTATCTATTTCAATTGTCTATTTTGGCTTTACAGGGAAAGGCTCGAAGACACTGAAAAGAGTCAGAATCGTCATCCCTATAATAGCAACACTAACCATATTACTAGGAATACTACTGTGGTGTGTATACAGGAGAAAAAAGCAGGCGAAAAGAGGTAAATACCCTAAATACTTACTGAAGTCCTTTCTATTTAAAAGAGTAGGTTGAAATTCCTCTCTCAGTGAATGTCAACGATGGACAAAAATGATGTTTTCCCTTGTTTTATTTAGTCAACATCAAAGAAATATATCATTGCCTTTCCTTGTATAATACCAATATTAACCTTTTACCCCTATATTTGTGCTTCATGGTCTAGGATGGAAGTCCCCACATATCACCTGAATATTAGAACGGTAGAGTAAAACAGCTATTGGCTAAATTGCTGTTTTATATTATATAATATTATTTTGATCACAAAAAGACCGACTGTATTAGTACTCCGGATGAAAGACAATAGACATACAAGCAAGACGGATTTCAAGTTCCTTGCTCTTGTGATCTGATTTGAGTATCTATTTCAATTGTCTATTTTGGTTTTACAGGGAAAGGCTCGAAGACACTGAAAAGAGTCAGAATCGTCATCCCTATAATAGCAACACTAACCATATTACTAGGAATACTACTGTGGTGTGTATACAGGAGAAAAAAGCAGGCGAAAAAGGTAAATACCCTAAATACTTACTGAACTCCTTTCTATTTAAAAGAGTAGGTTGAAATTCCTCTCTCAGTGAATGTCAATGATCTGTGAAACATTTATAATTTTAATGTTACGGTAATTTTTAATTTTGATCTGCTTATATTGCCAGCTTTGGTAGGCATTCTTGAACAAGACCCAGGTAAATATTACATCAACCAATCCCAGAAGGAAGATTTAGAGTTACCATTATATAGCTTGCCTACATTACTAAAGGCAACTAACAACTTTTCATTCAACAAGAAGCTTGGAGAGGAAGGATTTGGAGCAGTTTACAAGGTATATTATAGATATAAGGGTATATGACTTTTATCCAAATTGCTAAAATGTATGAGGTGATGACCAATATTTACATACAGAACTAAAGGGGAATATTCCTCGCCACTAGTTCTGTTAAAAAAAAAAAAAAACATTTGAGAAATTTAAATGTAAATACCATATATGAATTAGCATTGCAGAAAATAATAGAATGAGAATCTAAATGTGTATGTGCATGTATATGTGCTTGTGTAGTGCTCTACAGCATTGTGCTAAACAATCTTAAATTAAGGTTCAATTCCTCAGGAGTCTTCATGTACTCTTTCACATGGCTATGACTACCATAACAGAAGGCATAAGTCATGATTTAGTAGCAAACATAAAGTTTTATGGGTTGAATAAAATTCCATCCCACTTACTATAGGTGTTGTTTATCTACAGGGTGTGCTGGACGAGGGACAATTAATAGCAGTGAAGCGGCTCTCAAAGTCGTCTAGTCAGGGACTTGAGGAATTCAAGAATGAAGTTATCTGTATATACAAACTTCAACATCGCAATTTTATTAAGCTTCTCGGATACTGCATTGAAGGAGACGAAAAGATGTTGGTCTATGAATACATGCCAAACAAAGGCCTGGATTGCTTTATATTCGGTCTGGCTCTCTCAACACCTCTATAGGAATTTTAACTCAAGCATCAACGCTACAGAAACATGAACTAAATATAGAACTATGTGCAGATGAAACCCAAAGTAAATTGCTGGATTGGCCTAAGTGGCGTAACATTATCGATGGGATTGCTCGAGGTCTTCTATATATTCATCAAGATTCTCGACTACGAATTATACACAGAGATCTGAAACCTAGCAATATTTTGCTTGACTCTGACGCGAACCCCAAGATATCAGACTTTAGGACCACAAGAAGCCTAGGAGGAAATGAGACTGAGGACAACACAAACAGGGTGGTGGGAACATAGTAAGAATTTTCCCGTATGATTGAACTGATTTATATTCTATCATCAACTTCTTCTACTTATAAATAATATATTTCTGCAGTGGATACATGTCCCCAGAGTATGCAGGAGATGGTATTTTCTCAGTAAAATCTGATATATTTAGCTTTGGGGTTTTTGTTACTCGAGATCCTAAGTGGGAGAAGAAACAGAGGATTCTCTCATCAAGACCACAACCACAACCTACTAGGACATGTAAGTTGGACTATAAGAAATGGTCCTGATGGGATTCTGGGAATTCAAAATTCATATTACATCACCCTAAACGCGAGAGAGCTCCACACATATCAATGGAGGGTTTTCACTTTCCTGTAATTTTATTTTGCTCAGGAATTATACTTTGTATTTTGGCAACTTGTAATGCAGTAGACACCATAACTGCATATCAAACCATTAATGATGGTGACACCATTATCTCGTCTGACGAGAGTTTCGAAATGGGGTTTTTCAGTCCTGACAATTCTAGTACTAGAAGATACTTTGGGATATGGTATAAGAAGCTAGCAACTGGCACAGTTGTTTGGGTTGCCAACAGAGAGATTCCAATCACAAATACATCGGGCTTTTTAACACTAAGTTCTGACGGAATTCTGGGAATTCAAAATGCTACCAACAGCCGAATTTGGTCATCTAACTCATCGGGGACTGTGCGGGACCCGGTGGCGCAGCTACTGGATTCTGGTAATCTTGTCATCAGGGACAGAAATGACTATAACCCAGAAAATTTCATTTGGCAAAGTTTTGATTTTCCTGTAGATAATCTTCTACCAGGACAGAAGTTTGGGAGCGACTTGGTTAAGGGAATCAACAGGCACTTTATACCATGGAAGAGTGCTCTTGATCCTTCTCCTGGTAATGTTTCGGTTTGGCTCGATAACAGTGGATTTCCAAATGCTTATGAGGCAAGGATCAGAAATAGTGCTCAGGGATGGACCATGGGTCGGTCCATTTTTCAGTGGAGAGCCTGGTTCGAGAGCAAACCAGATTTACACATTTGAGTTTGTGCAAAACGACAAGGAATTCTATTACATGTTTCATCTGACAAATAATTCAGTTCTGACGAGGCTTTTCTTGAGCCCCAGCAGTGAAAGACAACGGTTGTTATGGATAGAGAGCAGGCATGAATGGGTAGTTTACTGGACTGCACCAACTGATAGATGTGACCGTTACGGAGTATGTGGGGTTGATGCCAGCTGTACAATTAACAACCCTCCTTGTGGGTGTTTAGAAGGTTTTGAGCCAAGATTTCCTGACCGATGGAATTTAGGAGATTGGACTCAAGGGTGTAGACGGGTGACACCTTTAAATTGTGAGGAGGGGGAAGGATTTCGAAAGTATTCACATAAGAAATTACCTGACACACAGCACGCGTGGTATAACCTGAGCTTGAGCCTTGAGGAATGTTGGCAGCTATGCAAGAACAACTGTTCCTGTACAGCATATGCAAATGCAGATATCAGAGGGAGTGGGAGTGGAAGTGGATGTGTACTATGGTTTAGTGACCTGTTTGATATGAGAGATTTGATAAATACTGGACAAGATATTTAAATAAGAATTGCTGCCTCAGAACTTATCACAGTTAGTACACACGGTAATAACATACTTTGATTTTATTACGTACTTCAGTTTTATTGCTGTTTATAATGTCTTTCTTGATTTTGTTAGCATAACTTCTATACACTGGTTTTGACTTTACAGGGAAAGAGTCAAAGATACTGACACAAATGAAAATCATCATCCCTGTAATAACAGCAATAGTCATACTACTAGGAGCATTCCTGCTGTACATATTCAGGCGAAGAAAGTTGAAGAGAGAAGGTAACAGATCTCAATATCATAATTCTCTTCTAATATTCTAATTTTCTTATTTTCAAGTCATGTATGCAACTAAAGACCAAGAATAATCATTTTATAAACCCCGTACTTTTATTTTTGTCTACATTATTTTTTTATGATGATATTTGTCTACATTTACTGTAAGCTTTGTATGAACTAGTAGTTCCCACTAAGGGGTCATGAAGTACAGTGAATAATACTACGTATGTTCCAAAATTGAAAGACCAAAAAGTTTTCGAATTTGCTCTTATCAAGAGCAAATTTGAAAGAAAAAAATCGGTCATTCATTTTGGGACGGAAGGAGTACTGAATTTCCGAGAAGCTCTGTTGTTTGAATCAAGTTCAATTGCTTTGTCAGGTAACCTGGATGGAGGTATCAGACAATATCACAATGGAAGCCAGAACGAAGACCTGGAGCTGCCATTGTTTAACTTAGCTACATTACTAGAAGCTACCAACAACTTCTCAATCAACCATAAGCTAGGAGAGGGTGGATTTGGAGCAGTTTACAATGTGATGATAACACAGACATACAAACAACAGGCACACACACACACATGATAGAATGCTTGAGCTTGATGGTCATGACAGGTCCCAAGAAATTTGGGGACCAAAGCCAACTATTCAGTCGGAGCCCTTGTTATTGGAAGTATGTGTTTTACAAACAAAAAAAAAAGTGGAGCAATCAACACAAAATCAGTAAATATGAATATTTTGTTCCATTTTAATTTTTTTTACCTTTCCATATGTTTTTTTTTAAATTCCGTTTCTCTTTATTTTCGTCACAATTATTTCTTACTTGTTAGCCTTCACAATTCATTTTTATATCTTTTTGTATTTTGTTTATTTATTTATTTATTTTTACTTTTTTTTAACCATTTGTCCCCTTTGTCCTTGTTTTTTTCATCTCTTCATTGATGAATCAATGCGGTGATTCATGTTATTTGCCCCCAAATCATTTTGGGATCAAGGATTAGTTGTTCGCTTAGTCGTCTCATACGGGCTAGAGCTTGTCTTATCTATTTTCATAGGTGTGAATGAGTGAAACGGTGAACTTCAATTTAAGACAAAGTGTGATTATTGACCCCTTTCAGGTTTAATACCCTGCATGAGTGTAAGATAAAGTTTGAATGCACTAAGAAGCATCCATATAGACAAGTTACTTTGTAGCTTTACAACTCACCGTGAAGTGAAAGTTAGGCCTTCTATTTAATACAAAGTACAAGATTAAAAAACATGAGAAAACTCGGTAATTTGTCCAGCAACTACAAAGATGGAATATTGTTGTTAAAATAGAGCAAAATATTTAAATCTTCATGGAAAGGCATAGGACAAACTGTGTCACACAGCAGAAAGAAATCCTCCCTGCATTGGATATTATATCCTTTGATCATGCATGATATTAAAAATTTGGGATGCTTAAAACTGCTTATATGTTGTAGGGTAAGCTGTTAACAGGACAAGATGTCGCTGTCAAGAGGCTCTCAATAAACTCAAGGCAGGGTACTCAAGAGTTTAAGAATGAAATTCTGTTAATTTCTAAACTTCAACATCGTAATCTTGTCAAGATTTTGGGGTGTTGCCTTGAAGGAGAAGAGAGGATGATAGTTTACGAGTATATGCCACACAAAAGCTTGGACAACTTCCTTTTCGGTAGGACTTTCAGCATTTCTCAATTGATATAGTAACTTTATAACGGACAGTAGGGGCAAAAAGGGGCAAACCCCGGTGCGCCAAGCGCTCCCCGCCAAGCGGGGGTTGGGAGAGGGAACCATTTGCTAGAGCCTTCCCCTGACAATTGCCAAGAGGCCGTTCGCCAAGGTTCGAACCCGTGACCATATGGTCACCAAAGGAGCAACTTAACCGTTGCGCCAAGGCTCGCCCTCAACTTTATAACGGACAGTATTCCTAGAAAAAAGTATTAACCTTACAGAGAATTTGTGTTGATGAAATCTCATCCAGATAAGGAAAAGAGAGTGACTCTCACATGGCAACATCGCATTGAAATAGCTATCGGTATTGCAAAAGGGCTTCTCTACCTTCACCATGACTCCATATTAAGAATTATTCACAGGGATCTAAAGGCCAGCAACATTTTACTAGACATAGACCTGAACCCCAAAATTTCAGATTTTGGTACAGCACGGATTATTGAAGGGGAGCAAGGCGAAGAAAGAACAAAGCATGTTATTGGAACATAGTAAGTTTCGGAAATTATCAATTATATGCATTTACCATTTTTTGCCCTGTTAAATAATTTTAGTTTCGTGCAGTGGCTATATGTCCCCAGAGTATGCAATTCATGGGAAATTTTCTGTGAAGTCTGATGTCTTCAGTTTTGGGGTGCTTCTGATGGAGATAGTGAGTGGAGAAAAGAACACACAATATAATCATCCAGATCACGATCATGGTCTTTTGGGACACGTAAGTACTACTAAATTAATTTATTCTCTCTCTCTCTTAAGGGATACATAATATAAATGCACATAACATACCCATACCTTCCTCATTTTTCATGTAAGAAACTATATGAATATCTATTCTACCCTTGTAGGCATGGTTATTGTGGAAAGAAGGCAAAGCCTTGGAGCTTCTTGATGCAAAATTAAAGGATTCATGTGTTGAATCTCAAGTATTCAGATGTATTGAAGTCGGTCTTTTGTGCGTTCAAAAGTTCCTGAAAGACAGACCAACAATGTCCTCCGTAGTTTTCATGCTGAGCAATGAAGGTGCAATATTGGCTAAACCTAAAGAACCAGGATTCTATATTGACAGCGACTCCACTGATGCGTACATGTCATCTAGTGAAGTAACAACAACAATGCCTGAAGGAAGATAAAAGAGATAACTTCAACAGACCTTTCTGTTGAAGTTAGGACATGTCAATGTACAGAATTTTACTCCCTTCGACCATCTTATTGGAGGTAGCAACAGGACACTGTGAAAGGTGCTTGACAAGCTCAGTTGTATGGATGACACTGGTTGATAGGGTTTTAATGGTTCTTCATGTCACTTGATCAGATTAAAGTTTGACAAACTTTGTTGTTCAAAGATAGGCAGTTCTGAGCTGTCTAAGAATGACATAGTTCAAACATCATCAGGTACGAAACCTACAACCATCACCTAGCTACCAGCCTACCTAATTAAGAACATTTCATGCAGATGTGCAGTTTGTGTATTATGCATCATCTGTGATATGGGCAATGTTTTAGAATAGAGTAGTGACAAAAGCTTACCTAAATGGAAATCTCGAATGCATCAGTGGTTATTTTCACATCAAAATCTCTCCAAATTCTCCTATCTGCCTTGAAAAATACTCTGAATAGACCCTAGGAATCTCAGATCTAGGTATTGTAAACTGGAAAAGGGACAAAACGTGCTTCAAATTGTACACATTGATGTTTCAAACATGTATAGTTCATAGAGTATTAGTAGTTATGCAAAAGCTATTACAATTGATATATCAACTAGATCAATATATTATCCAGGTGCTTATTCATGTTTAGGTTTCAGAAGGCGAATGAAATGCATAATGCTAAATAACATAGATTGGCATTATTTCAAACAACAGATGTGCAAAGTAATTAATAGTTGCAGAGATTTTTCAACTGATTGCAATTAAAAGTTAATCAACTATTTGATCAAAGTACTAACTAAACGATTGCACGTACAATATTTAGGAAATTACGTTTGATAAAAGTAGGTATCAATTCCGTAGAATAACACGAATCTAACCTGACAGTGTGGAACCGGATTTGCGAACAAATTCCGGTAGGGTTTCAATTGTTTTGCATGTGAATGAAGTTTGACAGATGGATCCTCCCGTTGATACGCTGGACAAAAAGGATTGAGAATTCAATCAACTAGAGGGAAAAGAACAAGGCTGTTTGCCTACCGGGAAGTGGCGTAATTACCTTTTGTCCCCTTCAGTCAGCTATGACAAAAATGGTATGGGCCCCCCAAACCTTGCCCAACCCAGTTGAAACATTTGAACTTCGAGTTACTATAAATACTTAGCATTACCCTCGTGCAATGCACGGATAGCTATTAACACATATTATCGAAAATTCATACAAATATAACAGGAAATAGAAATGTTTATGTACATTGTAAAACACTTTTTTAAAAACTATATTATTAGTACAAATATCAGATTGAAGGTCAAAAAAATAAATATATATTTAAGGCATAGTTAGTTTGTACGAAGCGCGTTTTATACGTAAATTCTCGTTCTATTCAATAATAATCACATTTGACATCCATTTTTCAATGCTATGGAATTGAACGCAGATTGTTTATGTAAAACATATTTATTGTGTATTGAACGTGATATGTGCGAAATTTGCCCACAGTATCACTTAGTTTCGCCAACGATTGGGAAAGCGTAATCAATCTAGTTATAAGTCTCCATATCTTTCTATTCAACTGCAATTTGGAACTCTTGACTCTAGTGATTCTCCAAACAAACAAAATACATGAAATGAAATTTTCAAGTATCATCAATTTTGATTTTTGAGAAGTTATTTTGTTCTTGAACCGTATTCAACTTCTACATCCCCGTTTGATTTTTACATATTTCTTTAATGTTATTGTTATATAATCATGTTTTTTTTATATCTCAAGTAATTAAATTTAACGTTAGGAAAAATTATTGCACTATCAAATAAATAAATGCTCCCTTCGTCCCATTTAAAACTTCCTTTTTCTTTAATAAAAGGTGTCCTATGTTAAATTAAAAAAAAAATACAATGGAAATATTTTAATTTTTTTTTTCAATGGTCTTATAAGTCATACTCACAACAACTATTCACTAATTACTTTGTAACCAACTTTTTATACTTTATAATAAAACCATTCATCTCTTTAATATCCTAACCAATTTTTTAACGTTTAGAAGAGGACAAAAGTTGAATATTTTATAAAATATAACTTAATTTGTTTAAAAAATTAATGTCATATTTCGAATAAAAATACTCAAATAAAATCAAATACTACAGCTGTTTTCTCCTTCTCAAAGAACAGAGTTAACCCTAACTTTTACAAAAGTGATCCCCTAATAACTCAAACTGAGAATGGACAAATCAAACCCTGAAAAATAGCTCTCCTTCTTTCTTCAAGATTTTTCTTAATGAATCTGCCAACAATTTGTCATCATTAATTTATATTTAAAAAGTAAAATTATGATTATTATTATCATCATTTTATAATAAAAATATATACTTCACACTTAATTAATTTGCACAAAAAAGATATTGAAAAATAAAAAAGAAAAATTAAGAAAGGATAAGTAAGAAATTTATATTTAAAAAATAGTTTTTTTTGTCCAAATTAAATGAAATTAGTCTCTAATTAAAGAGGAAAAAAAATTATGAATTTTGGTGTAATTTTTTTTTAATTTTTTTTTTATAAAATAATTGAGGTCAAAAAAATGGGATGAAAAAAAAATCTGAAAATAAACAATCCAATTAGAGCGCGCCACATGTCGAGGTTAAAAAAAGAAAAAGAAAAAAAAAATTAACGCGTACACGCGCCTTATGACAGCGTCCCACGTGTAATCTGAGGCTTGTTAATTTCAATTTTGCCACCGAGTGAAATTACTAAAATGCCCCTGGATTTTGGCTCCAAGGTTGTGCTCCTTTTATATTACTTTAGATAGATAGATTACTTTTCCAAAAAATTAATATTTATTTGCTGAGACGAAGACACTAACATTATAAACATTAGTTTTTACAAAATAATACTACTTTGGCTAAAAAAATAAAATACCATCTTCATCCCAATGAATATTTTATAAAATATTACTTAAGTTATTTAAAAAAGTAATGTTTGTAATGTTAGTGCATTCGTCTCAAAATATGACATTAATTTTTTAGGCGAATAAAGTGGTATTATTTTTTAAAATGTTCATTGAGCCAAAGGAAGCAATGTTAATTTTTCTTGGACATAAAAAAATTCAACTTTTTAAGGAAAAAAAATTACTTCAATTCAAAAATGAATATTACGTTCGTCCCATAATTAATACTACTTTCTATATCAAAAGAAAATTGCTTCCTTTACCTCAAGGAATTTACTTGTCTCAAAAAAATAATATTTATTTTTATACACACGAAGACACAAACATTATAAAGATTAATTTTTACAAAATAATACTACTTCAGCTAAAAAAATAAAATACCATCTTCATCCCAATGAATATTTTATAAAATATTACTTAAGTTGTTTAAAAAAGTAATGACATATTTTGAAACGAAGGCACTAATATTACAATATTTCAAAAATGAATATTACTTTCGATTCGAAATGAGTAACCCAAAAATAATAATACTTCATTCGCCTCTGCAATTAATGTTTGTAATGTTAGTGTTTTCGTCTGAAAATATTACATTAATTTTTTAGACGAATAAAGTAGTATTATTTTTTAAAATGTTGATTGAGACGAAGGAAGCAATGTTCATTTTTTTTTTGACATATAAAAAAATTCTACTTTTTAAGATAAAAAAATTCCTTCAATTCAAAAATGAATATTACTTTCATCCCATAATTAATACTACTTTCTATATCGAAAAAAAAATGCTTCCTTTGACTCAATGAATTTACTTGTCTCAAAAATTAATATTTATTTTCTAACACGAAGACACGAACATTATAAACATTAATTTTTACAAAATAATACTACTTCGGGTAAAAAAATAAATTAATATATTCGTCCCAAGGAATATTTTATACACTATTACTTAATATGTTTAAGAAATTAATGTCAGATTTTGAAACGAAAGAACTAACATTACAAACAATAATTTATATTAAAAAAGTAAAATTATGATTATTATTATCATCATTTATAATAAAAAAAATATACTTCACACTTAATTAATTTTCACAAAAAAGATATTGAAAAATTAAAAAGAAAAATAAAGAAAGGATAATTAAGAAATTTATATTTAAAAAAGAGTGTTTTTTTTGTGTCCAAATTAAATGAAATTAGTCTCTAATTAAAGAGGAAAAAAAATTATGAATTTTGGTGTAAAAATTTAAAAAAGAAAAAAAATTTATAAAATAATTGAGATCGAAAAAAGGGGAGGAAAAATAAAATTCTGTAAATAATCCAACCAATCAGAGTTCGCCACGTGGCGCAGTTAAAAAAAAAAAAAAAACCCATTCGCACACGCGCCTTTGTCGGCGCGTGTAACGCACGCGCCATGTTTCCCTCCAATCAGCGCCAGCCACGTCAGCCGGGGTTACACAAACTTCAATTTTGCCACCGCGTGTAATTACCAAACAGCCCTTGGTTTTGGCTCCAAGACTATGCTGCTTTTATATTACTTTAGATTTAGATGATTGTTGATGTAGAATATGTTTATTTTAATAACTACCGTGGATTGTCACAAAATCACAAAATAGAGGACATTTTGTAACTACTGTAGTAGATATAGTAGATAGTGGAAATATGTCTCTACAGTCCTGTTCCATTATTTATGTTTATACACTTTATTTAAAATGGATTTTTACCAATAAGCCCCTATAATAAGATGGAATTTATAAAAAAAACACCATATTTGATAATCTACCTTAGGGTCCATTGGTTGAAATACATTTTACCAATACACCCCTTAGCTCTATTTAAAATATTTTAATACCAAAAATGTCCTTAGTATATACTTATGAATTTGAGGTTTTCCAATCCCAAAAGGAAACGGAATCCCTCGCATCGCATATGCGCCAAAGCGAAATCCATCGCGCCATTCCCCTTTTCTGGATTTCAATTCGAGAAAAGATTTTTGTCTTCTCTCGATCACAATTCGTTTCCCTCGATCTCAATTCGAAGTGGAATCAGATTCAATTTCTTGGTTGATTCTTCAATTGATTGATATAGATTTGCCCATCTCAGATTTCAATTGGTGAAAATTTTATCTCTACAAAGGTATGTCATATTCGGATTTGATATTGTTGATTTACTCATTTTTTTTGTGAACGAAATATGTTATAGCTTTGAATTTTCTGTAATACATTGTATGTTTATGCTTTTGTAATTGTTTTATAATAATCAATATTGTTAAGTGAATTTCTCAGTTGTAATATTTTTCATGTTTCTTCTATTCAGCTGTATGGATACTCTGGTGATGCTTTCATTTAAGTATGGTGAATGAATGCAATAGCAAGATTTGTTCAGTTTTCTTCTTATTTCTCAGTTGTTGAGTTTGTTTGTTCAAGGTGGCCTTCATTGAATAAGAATTCTATATCATTGTTATATGTTTTACCTGATAATTCAAGTTGCTTACTGGAGAATGAAGAGCTTTTCTTGAATATGGGCATCATGTTAGGTTATAGTGGTGCAAAACTTGTTGTTGTTCATGTTAAAGAGAATCAAGCTATTTGTGCCTACGAATCATCTACATCTACTGTGCGTTGTGGTGGTTCTATATCTAATGAACTAAAGCATAGTAGTTCTAGTAGGCTTGCACTTGAAATGCCTGTGAACTTTTTCCATCATGGAGAAAAAGAATTGTTAACTGCAAAGTGGGCTAAGGAAATAACAGGTATTGGACAAGTATTTGAAGGAGGAATTACTGAGTTTCGTATCAGATTATGTAAGTATGCCTGTGAGGTTGGATTTAGTTTTGAGTACATTAAAATGACAAAAAACGTGTTACTGCACAGTGCAAGCATAAATCTGCTGTAGGCGTCCTTGGAGGATCCATGCTTCTGTTGAGAAGTCAAATGGATTTGTTTACATAAAAACATATACTTCAATTCATATATGCGGTGATGTGCATAGGAGTGAAAAGGGTAGTAGGGTTACTTCTGATGTTCTTGCTGAATCCATAGTTGATGTTGTTCGTTCTACACCTTTGATTGGTACAGCTCAAATTCTTAGGGTTCTTAAGACTAGTTATGGACTTGATGTAACTTACAAAGTTGGGTGGAGAGCTATTGAGAAAGCAAGGGCAGTAGTTTATGGTGAAGAATCGTTATCTTATGATAATTTGAGAGGTTACTTTAAGAAGATGAAGGAGTTGGATGCGAGTAATCAGTTTGTGCTTGAATCTGATAAAGTAGGTCACTTTAAAAGGTGTTTTGTTTCATTTGGGGCATGTATAAGAGGTTTTCGGTTTTGTCGTCCATTGCTATTACATTTTTACATGGAAAATACAAGGGGACTTTACTTGCTGCAACGGCCAAAGATGGCAACTCTGGTATGTATTATTCTGTACATAAACAGTATAGTGTATTTCACAGTTGTTTCTTGAATTTTTCTTACTGTCGTTTTTTCTTATCCAAGGCTTTTTAACATTGCTTTTGCTATTGTTGGTGGTGAAGATACTGCTAATTGGATATGGTTTTTGGAGCAACTTAAACCTCTCATATATTATAGGCAAGTGACATTTGTGTCTGATCGCCATCAAGGCATTATTCAAGCAGTGAAAGACGTGTTGCCTGAATGTTTTCATTCATTTTGCATTGTTCCCACCTACTGAGGGAACTGTTGCCAATGTTGAATCAATCTTGAATTTATCTCCTGAATCTTTACGAAAGTATAAACCTAGCCCTGTTGAGTTTGTTGGCGAGGATTCCAGGGAGGAGGAAAGAGTTTCCATCAGCGCTGGCCCAACCAAAATGTCTTCTGGTAAAATCTTTCTTCATAAAAATGATGCTTGGCTTCAATATCCATCTAACTCTTGTTATTTCAATGAAACAGTAACCCGTTCAAAGTCAAGTTTTGATGTATCCGATATCATGTACAATTCGAGGGCTAAGGTTGGAGTGAAGCTGGAGGGAGGTAAATCTCCTCTTCCAAAGGGAGATAGCTCAACTAGGTCTGGCATGAAGAGGAAGGTTGATGACATGGTAACCACAGTGGAAGGGGAAAGTTTGAAGGCTAACATGGAGAGGTTGAAGAAGGTAAAAAATGTCTTTTTTGATTTGCATGGTATCTTCTGCATGTTCATTTTGCTTGTTCTGCTTATAGGTGTTGGTGTTTATGGGATCTTTGGTGAGGGAGATAGAGATGAAGGAAGATCGCATTAAGATCTTAACACAGAAGGTCAAGATGGGAGAGGAGAAGGTTACACAGGCAAAAGCAAAAACTGAACAGGTGGAGAAGGAGTTGACGAACCTCACTACAAGGATGTTGAGGGTAGAAGTGGAGCATATCAAGGAGCTAGCGGAGGCAAAGCAACAATTCATGGCGGACGCCACTAAATCAGTGATGGAAAGCAGAATTACCATGATGAGAGAATACGAGGCTGGAAAGCATGAGGCTTGGAAGATCGATGATGAGATCGCAATGCTGGATGCATTTATATGTGAATAGATAGATGTAGGCGAGGTGAATTCGAATGAAATCAAGGTGTTAGGAAGAGATGAAGCAGGAAGAGAGGAGGAGAGGAGGAGAAGATCGAAGCAGGAATATCTGCTAAGGAAAACGAGGGTAAGGAGAGTGATGCCCCTGCAACATAAAACAACTTAATATTTACATTTAAAACAATATTTATGTTTTGTTTGATCGTGCCTTTGTTGGCACGTTAATTTGGGTCTTAAAAGTAGGGGGTTGGCCCCTAAGACAATTATACTTTTGGGATTTTTGTAAGTGGCTCATAAGAGTCCAAACATCTTTAGCTTTTGATGGTGTTGGGTCCAACATCTTGGGTCTTTTTTGGTAAATTTTAACTTTAATAGCGCTTTTGGATGCTTTATACCTTTGAGCATTTTTCTGTTTTAGGTACGAAAGACAACACGTTCAAGTGGTATAACCAATTGGCAAAGATAACATGCAACGATGTTATAACTGAGTTGTAAAGATAACATGCAACGATGTTATAACCAAGTTGTAAAGATAACATGCAACGATGTTATAACCAAGTGATAGGTGACATGTAGAAATGTCACTTTTCGGAGTCCTTAGGTAACATGTTAATGTTACAATCCTTAGTTCACATCTTCGAATTTTTAGGATAACAAATGTGATTCCCTTGCCAAGGCGAATTGTATTTGCTATTCTAAGTCGAGTGTGGAAATCGTGCGCCCAGGCGGTTTATGATCATTATCTTATAAGTACATTGCAAAGATGCTTCGAAGTATGGGGAGTCATGTACCTTAGACTTATCAAGAAACGTTTGTTCTTTCGAGGAGCTCGCCATGTGATTTTATAAAGCCCTTTACCCACTGTCCAGGAGCATCTAATCTTGCATCACAAGAATATATTAGGATTTGGGTGTTAGCTTCGCTAACACCTCTCCGATGCTTAAGTCAGTAGAGATTAAGTAAAAGGATAAATGATTCAAAAGGCAGTAAAGATTAAATTTTAAGAAAAAGTTTGTACCTCGGCGTTAAAATTGCAATGAATTTCAACTTACACGTAATATCATTCAAGGCGTAACTCATGGCATCATATCGGAAGGTAACAGCTTGCCCCAGTCACGTCTAGCTAGCTAACTGGTATAGTTCGTCGTCATGGACCTCGAAGCGTATTGAGACTTACTGGTCGTGTTTAATGAGTAGTACACACCTTCATATCTGTTTTGTAGCATTCCTTTGCGACTTTTTGGTCACCCTTTACCGTGATGACTCTGCAAGGCATTGGCATCTTAACACATTGATGGTATGTAGAAGGAACCGCCCTAATATTATGGATCCATGGTCGGCCTAAGATGAGATTATAGGAGGATGGGCAGTCAATCACGCACACCCTCTCCATAGAATTCATCCCTTCTACATAGATGGGTAACTTAATTTCTCCAATTGTCTGCTTGGTTTTCCCACTGAAGCCTACCAAGACGGAGGAGTTTCTTACCACTTTTGACAGGGGAATCATCATTTTCTCCAAGGTGCTCAAATTGACAGAGCTGCCATTGTCGATCAAGATGTGTTTCACCTTGCAATTGGCAATTTACAAGGTGATAACTAAACCGTCATGGTGCGGGTCTGAAATGCCTTCTTTATCGTCGTCATCAAAAATAATTTGCTCTTCAGGGGAATGATCTGGATGTCTAGTTGGCAATTCCGTCTTATCTTCCTTAGAATCCTTAGCATGACGTTTGGCTGCAGAATACGTGGTGCCACAAATGTTTGACCCTCCTTTAATGAAGTTGATCACCTTAGTTGCAGGAGGAGGTGAAGATGGAGCATCGGTGGCAGCTTCTTTTGCTTCAACCCATCCTTTCCTTTTTCCCAATAAATCTTTGAGGAGTCCTTTCGATATTAAGTAGCTAATCTCTTTTCTCAAGGCAATGCAGTTGTCAGTAGTATGCCCAAAATCTTCATGGTAGGCACACCACTTTGATTTGTCCTTCCAGGATGCTGATTTATCAGGCGCCTTTGGCCATCTTGCCTTACCGCCTAGGTTGTCCATAGCATGTAGGAGGCCTGAAACGTCAACAAAAAATAGTTGTCACTAATCTTAGGATAAACCGTATCATCTTCCTCGTCATCTCCTTCAACAACGTTAATTTTAGAAGAGTCAGTTTTAGAGTAGGATTTTACCCTATTAGATCGATGGTGGGATGAATCCGCCTTTCTCTCAGGATTTTCATATGTAGGCGTCTTCTTTGATGCCTTGCCATGGATCATTTCATCTTCTTCCAACCTGATGAAACGGACATGCCTTGTCCTGACTTCTTCTAAGCTTCGAGATGGGAACATGACAAGGTCTTGGTAGAAGGGTGATTCCCTCTTTAGGCCCATCTTGAAAGCTTCGGTTGCAATCGACGTGTCAATGTGTGGAATGCTTACAGTTTCCTTGTTAAACCTGAATACATAGTCTTTTAAGGTTTCATCGGGTTGTTGCACGATCCTGTAAAGGTCACTTGTCAATTTTTCAAACACACGATTGCAAGAAAATTGGTTAAGAAACATGTTAATTAATTGAGAGTAGAATGATATAGAGTTCATAGGCTGATTAGTCAGCCACATCAAGGCGGGAGTAGATAAGGTGGAGCCAAAGCCCCTACATAAACAAACTTCTTTAAGATGCGTAGGAATGATGATGATATCCATCTTTTCTTGGTATAAGGCAATATGTTCTGCAGGATCGGTCGTGCCGTCATATTGCTTCATGGGAGGTACTTGGAACCTCTTAGGGATCTCCACTCCAGCTATAGCAGGAACAAAGCGTGAATCATGATGGCTGGTTGGAGATGCTTGGTTGAAGGGCAAGGTGACTCCGGGAACTTTCATGAGGATTTCTTTAAGTTGCTGTACTTCTCTTGCAAGGGCGGTATCTGCAACAGGGTTAGTAGCAACTATAGGATTGAAAGGAGTATTGAACAAGTTAAAACTCCCTGTTTGACCCACAGGAGGTGGGGTTGCAAAGGTGAAGCATGATGTCAGCGTGCTGGATATGGGTGTGGCACCCTGACCACCTTGCTTGCTCGTCCCAGCACCTGGAAAAAGAGTTCTGGGCTGCAAAGGTGAAACATCTAACGTGTTGACTACTGGAAGGCTGAGTCTAGAAGTCGAGAAATCATGTCGTAGCTTATTGATGTGATTAAAGATCATTTGATTGGTATGTTTCTGTCCATCAAGCTGATCTTTTAGCTGTTGCATCATAGATGTCATGGCAGTTATCACTCCTAGTGAAATGTCTGGCAACGTCATGTTTGAAGTTCCACCTTGGTTGAGTCCCTGGTTTTGAGGCGTGGCAGCACCGGAGCCCACAGGTAAATGCGCACTAGACGTCATAGGCAAGCTTGACGGGATGGTCCTTGCCCCAGTCGTGATGATGGGGGTAGACATAGCTGAAGTCGGATTGCTCATCTTGATTGGGATCTAAAAAACCAAAGTTCCCACAGACGGCGCCAAATTGTTTTGGACAAATTTCGACAAGTAAATTTGTCTTCTCAAGAAGGTTTGGGCACAAATGGAATATGATTCTCCAAGCAAGATGAACACAAGGATGTAACGAGGAAACCCTTAGAGCAATCGTCCAAGAGAAAAACCTCGGGAGGCTTTTGGCAAGCCTGCCTAAACCAAAGAGATTTTATTAAGTATTGAGAGTTTTTTATTACAAGTGCAAAATAAGAGTAAGCAAAACTGTGTAACGTGAACACAAGTGCCTTCTAAGAGTAATATATAGGCGTAATTGTAACTGAAAATAACAACTTGAATGTCGTGCTGATTTTGCGCCTAGAATCTCGCTCCTTGTTGATGGAGTTCAACCGTTATCCCTTAGTTGATGGGTTGAATCTGTTATGTTGCTCTTTGACTAGGTCCAAACGGTCACATGGGTGAATTATTTATTTATAATTCTGTTCCTGAAAAATAGGATAAACACAACAAATAATTTTAAGGCGTTAGTCCAAGATGTACATCAAGACGTTACCTCAAGATGGATGTTCAAGATGCAGAACATGCTGAGTGGATTTTTTAGGGTGAAACAGAAACGATGAAGGAACACAGAAACCAGTCTACTATGTCTCTAAGGCATTGTCAGACGTGGAGAGAAGATACTTCAACGTAGAAAAGATAGCGTACGCACTAGTTATAGCCTCAAGAAAATTACGTGGCTACTTTTCTGTGCATCCCATCACTGTGTATACCAATGAACCATGAAGAAAATTCTGCTCAAGTTGGATGGCTCCGGACGTCTCTTGAATTGGTCTATCGCTCTTACTGAGTTTGATATCACGTACCAACCAAGGAAGACCCTCCTGGCACAACCTCTGGTTGACTTCATGGTTGAGACTGCCTTCATGGGTGAACACGTCCCAACTTCCCGTAAGCAAAACATAACGGAAGAAGAAGAGTCTCCCATCGAACTCCCGTCCAACTGTTGGGTCTTATACACAGATGGATCAGCTACGAAGGAGAGAAGCGGAGCTGGAGTTGTACTAGCAAGTCCGAAAGGAGAGTACACCATGCAAGACATCATCCGATTCAAGTTCCCTGCCTCCAACAACCAAGCTGAATATGAGGCTCTAATATTTGGTATTGAGTTGGCCTCCTTCTATGGAGCAACTAAGGTGGCGGCATTCTGTGACTCCCAACTTGTTGTCAAACAAGTGAAGGGAGAGTATAACACCCAAAATCCCACCCTTACCAAGTATAGAGACCTGGTCCTAGACATGACAAAAAAGATGGAGTTCTTCGAGATCAAGAAGATAGGCAGGGAGGATAACCAAATCGCGGACGTTCTGTCAAAACTAGCAATTATGGATGTGTCTGAGTCTAACTCTAATCCATACGTAGTTTTCACTGAAGAACCCGCGTATGAAAGACTACAAGTCAAGCTCCTAGATGGAGAGGAGAGATGCTGGATCGATGACTACATAGACTACATCGAGAAGAGCCAACTCCCGGAAGATGAAGCACAAGCCAAACTTATCAAGAAGAGGTCACCAAGGTTCGTAGTGATGAACGGAGTCCTCTACCGAAGATCTTTCACTAAGCCCAGATGAGGTGTGTCTATCCTAAGGAAATTGAGAATCTCTTGGCTGAAGTACATGAAGGCGTTTGCGGCGGACACTCGGGGGCCAGAACCTTAGCTGACAAGATCGTCTCGCTAGGTTATTATTGGCAAAACCTGAGGGAGGACGTGCATGCCTATGTTAAAAAATGTGATAAGTGCAGAGATACTCTGACATTCCTAGACTCCCAGCGGTTGAGCAGACACTTGTAATACCTACATGGCCATTCGATATGTGGGAGATCGACATCATCGAACCCTTCCCTCCCGCCCGAGGCAGTTGCAAGTATGTGATAGTAGCTGTTGATTACTTTTCCAAATGGATAGAAGCGAAAGCATTGGCCAAGATAACGGAAGAGAACGCAATCAACTTTGTCCACGACCACATCTGGTGTCGATTTGGGCTCCCGCACACAATTGTGTCAGATCATGGACTCCAATTCTCTGCGGCATTTACAACGGAGTTAGGAAGAGTAAGAGTTCGTCACGCCAAGTCATCTATGAGTAGACCTCAAGGCAACGGACAAGCAGAGGCTGCTAACAAATTGGTCCTAACAGCCCTTACTAAGAACATTGAAGGACGCGAGGGCAGATGGTTGAACGAACTTCCCCTAGCCTTATGGGCTGTTCGCACAACCACCCGGGGCCAACTGGGGAAACCCCATTCGCACTAACCTTCGGTTCGGAGGCTATGACACCAGCTGAAATGGCCATCCCAACTGTGAGAAATTCCCATTATGATGAGCAAGTCAACAAGGTTAATAGGCTCCTAGACCTAGACATGATAGATGAGAAACAACTAGCTGCACAGATGAGTATGGTGAATTACAAGCAAAGGACCAAGGCATACCATGATAAGAGGGTCATCAGAAGAGTATTCCAAGTAGGCGACTGGGTACTTAGAAAGATTGAAGCAACTAGTCGGAAGGCAGAATAAAACAAGCTCTCCCCAAATTGGGAAGGTCCCTACATTATAACTCAAGTCATTCGAGAAGGGACATACATGCTGAAGACTAAGGAGGGGAAAGAGCTCAAACATCCATGGCATTCCGACAATCTCCGAAAGTACTATCATTAAGTGTTAGTTCATTTTATGTAATAGATTAGTCTTAATTATTAGTCTTTTACCTTTTCAGTATGGTAGGATTGCAATTCGATGTAATCAGTTTCAGTTATGAAAATTACTTCCTCAACATGCAAAGCGACTACCAACTACTGACACCAACATTAGAAGACGAGGATCTTATCCCCGACTCTTCAAAGTACATGCCTCACGTCTTGTCAAGAAACCACCTCGACTCAATAACTACGGGCTCAACAGTCAAGACCGAGGAACCTTCCTCGGCCTAATGACTTGCCCCACTTCTTGACGAGAAATCACCTCGACTCAATGACTACAGACTCTAACAGTCAAGACCAAGGACCCTTCCTCGACCTGTTGACTTACCTTACGTCAAGACAAGGAAACACCTTGTCACAAAATGACTACAGGCATCACACGTCTAAAACCTGTGCACGAGTCATCTTCCTCGGCATAAGGAGACGAAAAAGAAGAAAATACCCCAACAGTCAAGACCGAAGAGCCTTCCTCAGCCTAATGACTTGAGGTACGCAGTCAAGACCGAGGAACCCCACCTTGGCCTGATGACTTGTAGGAAAATTCGCCATAATCCTTGAGTGAGCCAGCCTCCTCGTCTTACAACAAAGGGTGAGGAACGAGGAACCTTCCTCGGCTCCTCCCTAATAACAAGACTTGTACTTGTGCAAAGCCCACAAACAAGCATCCAAACAATTCATAATATCAATACGACATGAATTGAAAGGAAAGGACATTACATTGATCATTCAAAAGAATATTTACAAAGGTCCTACCCTATTACATCACAAAAAAGGAAAATTCCTAAGTAGCCTTTTCTATAAAGGGATCTTCTAGGAAGCGCTCGGTCTCAGCATCCAGGATGGGAAGGGTGGTCTGCTCAGTTTGAACATTTACGTGAGCCCCATCATCTGTCTCCTCGACAGCACCAACCTCGGCTTCCACCTCCATCTCGTCCTCGTCCTCAATCCTCTCAATTAAAGCATTAAGGTTGTCAGGATCAACGGACGGGGGGGGGGGGACCCAAGCTTCTCTGCAAGCTCGAGCATCCGACCTGGCCATAATACCCAAATTATACTCGAAATAAGGAATGAGATAATGAAGAGCTCTAGATTCTTCATCGTACTGGTCCTTGCAGATAAGCCGAGCAACGACATTCAGATCAAGACCATGGGAGGGGTCAGCCATGAGCCGACGAGCGAGGTGCAGGTAGCCATCCTTAAACATTGTGGCTGTCTTGTCGTTAACGGCATCCTTAAAGTCCTGGCTAGCCTTAAACCGAGCAATAGCTTCCTCTTCTTTGGAAAGGATGGCGGCCTCCAGGTCCCGGCATTTGGCCTCAGCCACCTCGACTCTCTTCAGGGCCTCGTCCTTGATCTTCTCTAGCTCGGCCACCTTATCATTTTTTAGCCTGAGGGCATCCTCGGCTCTCAAATGGGTATCCTCGGCTCTCTTCACCTCCACCTCGACCTTGGCCTTGGCCGCCTCCAGCTCAGCATCCCTGGCCTTCAACTCCTCGGCCAATGCTCCCCGCTTGATCTCTCCCTTCTTTTGGGTGGCCTTGAGCTCGAACATTTGCTTGTCCGCGATCTTAGCAAGAACGTTTTCATAGGCCGTGACGGTTGCAAGCTACAATATTGTTAAACATCAGAAATTATACAAGTGTAAAATTTAGAAGGCCAAAAGTACGAGATATTCACCTCGGAGATTAATAGGCCTTTGCGGCCCAATAGGTTTTCCTTGCTTGACTTATCTCGAACCAACTTCTCGTAAGCCTCCTCATCCAACGCCTTCTGAACAGGAGCTCGGCCTAGCCTCACTTGAGCACCCTCCCTGGCAAGCAAAGGGATGCCCCTCAGGGGCCGAGCAGTAGCTACGAATTACCGAGGAAGCTCCTCGGCATCATTGTAATTCTTAATGGTTTGGACGGTGAGGGCTGGAGGAGCTTGAGGAGTTGAGTCGTTAGCAGCAGCCCGTTTGGGAGGGGGCTCCTCAGCAGAAATGGTTTGGGGCCTCTTTTGACCGGAATGCCGGTGGACGAGACTTGTCCCCTCGGCAGACGGGATGTCAGATTCCATCTCAGCAGTCTGAACATGGGGGCTATGCCCCTCGGTAGTTGATCGCTTATCCCGGCTCCCGGATGCCTCTTCCTCGACATCCGTAACCTCCCCTCGTAGCTTGACGGGTAAGGGTTGATCCCCCTTGGTACTCAGTATGAGTTGACGATGAGTTGCCTCATCTTTCCTATCAGAGAGAGCCGAGGTCTTGGCCAGCCGTCTCCTCATCTTGATCAATTCTTTGGGGTTAACATCTTCCATAGAGGCCATCTCGGCTTCTTGCTCTAGGGTCAGGCCTGCAAATACGAGGAAGAGAGGGTTACATAACGACATGGACAAAACAAACTTCAATTGACAAATATCAATGACAAGGAAAGAGTAATTAAAGCCTACGACGTCCGTTTCCCTAAGGCATTGGTCCTCAGGGTCAAGCTTGCATCGTTCACAATCATCATGAAATACCAGACCTGGATGGGTCCTCCAGTCATTGAACCGTCTCCCCCTCTTGACGGGAATGAGAGGTACCATGCCATCCCTCGATCCCGGCATTAGTCCAACCTGGACGTAGTAACGGTCATCAGCCTCCAAGGCAGCCCAATCAAGAAGACCGACTTCAGCAAATTCGTAAAGACGTTTTATCAAGCCTTTGGACCACTCAACTTTTAGTACTTCCTTAGAAACAGCAGGCACATCAGAAGGAGAGGGGAACTCCCAGCCTTGTCGGCTTTCTACTCTAATTACATGATTCTCCCAACCTCCTACCTTGCTAGACATGGGAAGGATGATCTTCGGCTTCTTAGAATCACTCATTATAACTATGAGCTTAGTGTCTTTGATATAGCTGATAGTGAAGAAATGACGGAAGGCAGCTTGGGTAGGCTCGTAACCTAAGCTACGGCACAATACAATGAAACTGACGAGGACCTGTGAATGTGGTGCCCAAAATTTTGTTTGTTGGATTCACGCGAGTTTGAAGACATCCGAGTTATTTGAAAAACGGAGTCGCCACGCCATTTTGATTACCTTAAAACTTTGAAAAAAAGGTTTTATGGGTTCGGAGGTTAAGTTACCCCTTGGGAAGAACGTTTGGCGTTCACCCAAGGTGCCTTGCCGGAGCAAGTCTCCCATTATTTCATTAATCGTGCTTGCTTGCGTGCTTTCTTGTGTGCATGTGTTTGAGAAAAAAGGGGGGAATGTCCCAAGTTGTCTTCCGGACGTACAAACCATTTGTTGGTTGTCGCTCGGGATTCCTTGGAATTTTATGTATTTGGGATTATGATCCCGTCCTCATCTTATGACTTGTGATCATCGCATTTTAACCTCGGGACCCTCGGGACTTGCGTGATCGAGATGATGTCTCTCTTTTTGGTCAAAGATGAGGTTCTTTAGAAAAGGAAGGTCCTTAGCCCATCAATCCTACGCTTTAAGATGGTTGAGCTCGTATAGAGGCTTCATACTCTTTCTTAAGCGATAATCGGAGATATAGGGTTCAAGGTTGTCCCTTTCTAAAGAAGTCGTGAACCTTTAATGGAAGGAACGATGCAAAGATGAGAACTTTTACACCGGACCGTTCCAAGGTTGCTAATGGGGACATGGGGGAATGCATGTAAAAATGATACTTTAGTGAAAAGATGGCATTTTTGGTTTGAAAATGATGCATTTGATCGCAAATGGATGCTTTTTATGTAAAGAAATGATCTTTGTGCAAAGAGTGCATCTTTAATGTGAAAAGGGATTTTAAATGGAAAAGGAATGATTTTAATGCATGAAAAATGGGATTTAGGTGCAAAGGATGCACCTTTATGTATGAGAATGGTATTTTAATGAAAAGATGACATATTATGTACATAAATATTATCTAAACATCAGGTATTAGCATTATGGGGGTTAACATCAGATTACAGCTTGAAACTGTGAAGCTTCTGAAAACTGGCTACTTATGTCGCGTGACATAGCCGCCATGTCGCGTGACATAACTAGCCATTTTGCAGAGGCTTTACAATGAGATTTGCAGAGGTAACAAGGCACCAAAATGGTCAAGTTACTTCACAAACAAATCTCAGGGAGCATGTTTATCAATAATGAACACTTCAAGAGGGTGTGGATATGAGGGATCCACACTCATCTTGAGTGTTCATGCAAAACCAAGCCAAACCGGGGCTTTTATAGGAAATGTAATGAAATCAGATGTGGATCTATGAAATATGAAGCTAAAGCATGCAACTTTATTCAGAATATCACATTATTAAAGCATTTAGCATAGAGATTCCATGTATAATGAAGATAAGGAAAGGAAATGGGTAGAAAATCGTTACCCTTGAAGACCACGACCCTCTATATCAAGTTAGATATAGGGGCCTTCAAAACAGCAGCTTCTGGGGATGGGATTGAGCCTTCGTTTCTTGAGAATCCTTGGTTCTTGGTGTGTGTATGAAGTGTGTGTGTGGGATTGATTTGGGAGGATTAGTGGATATTTTGGGGGTATACGAAGAGGGAAGAGGCTTCTGGGCGTATTCCCTATAGAGGGGGACTGAGGGGTGGAAGAGGTGTCAAAAATGAGAGGTGAAGGCCTCTATTTATAGGCTGCCTGCATGGGCTTGTTATGTCGCACGACATGATAAGCCATAACCGTTTTCCTTCTAGAAACATGCAAGGTGGCATGGTTCTAGAACTCTTCCTGGCGGGTTATGTCGCACGACATAAGGAGCCACATGCAGTTCCTTCTAGAAACATGCAAGGTGGCAGGTTTCTAGAATGTTTCATGGCCTATTATGTCGCATGACATAAGTAGCCAGATCTGGATTCTTCTAGAAACATGTAAGGTGGCAACCTTCTAGAACTCTTCCTGGCTGGTTATGTCGCACGACATAAGGAGCCACATGCAGTTCCTTCTAGAAACATGCAAGGTGGCAGTCTTCTAGAAGGAATTCCATATAAAAGAAAAACGTGTTTCTTTGGCTCCAAGTAGTCCTTTTTTCCCTTATATGATTTGGAACAGTTCCGGAATTGTTCCGGAACTCTAGGAAAGTCCGGGGAATTACCGGAAGACTTACCGGAATTGCCGAGAAACTTGACCGGAAGGCATGAGCCAGATTTGGGTACTTACAGGACCCTAGTCCCGTTGGCTCCCAATATAGCCGGGACAACTCTCATATCACCCAGAAACTCATTAATAAAGGGATCCAAAGGAAGACGAAGTCCCTGCTGAAATTGCTTAAAATAAAAATGGACATGGTTGTCGTTGTAATAAAACCTATACTCATTCCTATCCACCCCGTATCTCGTGTATAAAATCTCCAACATGGGATCCCCGGCCTTGACCTCGTTGAGCTCGGGGACGAGCAGCTCCACCTCGACCTCTTTTTCCTTGGCCACCTTTTCCTTCAACTTGTTCGCCGTCGACAAAGGCATCGACGATCTTGGTAGATGTGGTGGCCTCACCTCCTCTTCCCTTCATATCTGCAAAAGGTCGAGGAGCAAAAATTAAGTACATCGCCCCAAGCTGATATTCAGACGGGGGAGAGGGATGCCCCTCCTCGTCATTACAGTAAGGCCGAGGAGGGGTCCTTACCACTCAGATGAAGACGAGCAAGGTGATCCGAAGACGGGTAGAACAAATTGATGTGCTCAATTATCTCGGCTCTACTCTCAAACAAGATTATATTGGGGGACAATGAGTCAACCCGATCTATCCTCGTCTTTTCCGGGTACTGGATGTACACTCTCGTACGTCCGTACTTGAAATTACCCGGATCCGGCTCGCGCGCGGAGCCCCGACATCTCACATTTTGCGTCGCTTCAGGAAGTCGCCCGGATCCGAGAGGCAGCGTGATCGCGCCCCAGCATCTGGCTTATTCCGTTTGCGTTGTTGGAGGTGTCTCGCCGTGTTTTTGCTTTGTAGAGTCGCCACGCCGTTTTTATTAAGCCCAAAACATTGAAAAAGGGCATCAGTTTAAAAATAAACTGTTTTTGTGTGATGAGATTTTTGAGTTCGGAGGTCAGATGACTCCTCGGAAAAAGAATATTAGAATCTTAGAGCTCACCCGAGTCGCCTCGTAAAAACGAGTCTTTCGAATACCCCTAATATTCTTTAACTGTTGTGTGTGTGTGTGTATGTGCTTTTAAAAATGCATGCTGTATCGGATGTCTACATTGTACACTGCGTATTGAAATGTATTGAAATAGTGTAGGAAGGAAGCCTTACCAATATTGGTTCGTGTCTATCTTCCGCTGGGGAATAGTGTTTGAGGATGTAATAGTATTTCGGTACGGACCGGGATTATTTCGGGAGGAGCCGGTTGTCTGCGGACAGAGTTTCGGCGTGTGCCGGGATTGTAGGTTGCGTTCGGGCAGAGGTTCGGCGTGCGTTGGGATCGCAGGGATCACTCGGGCAGAGGTTCGGCGTGCGTTAGGATCGCAGGGATCACTCGGGCAGAGGTTCGGCGTGCGTCTGAATTGCCGGTTTGACTCGGAAAGAGCCGGGATGCCTTGGGAAAGACCAAGCAAGGCCTCGGAGTACCACGAGGGGCCTCAGAGTACCTCGAGAGTGCCTCTGGGTAGCGCGGGAGCATCGCGGGAGCGCTCGGAGAGGCTTCGGAGCACCACAAGGGAGCTCGAAAGGCCTCGGAAGGATCCGAAAGGGGCCAGGATTGCCCCGAAGGGTCTTAGAGGGGTGCCTGAAGGCTGGGGGGAGAGGAGAGAAGAGGGAGATGTGTGAAATGAGGGAGGGAGAGCCCTCTATTTATAGTGTAGGAAAACCTGCAATAAGGTCCGTACGGACCTCTTAGGTAATTCAAAATTTTAGTTTTCCTCGATTTGAGGGAATAATGTGGACTTTAAGAGGATTCTGAAATGATGATGTCTGGTTGCAAAGAGGTCCGTACGGACCACTCCAGCATGCAATAAGGTCCGTACGGACCAACCATGCATTTCAGTAATGATGCACTCCGAGATTTGAGGGAATATATTGGACTTTAAGGGGATTCAGTAATCATTGAAACAAAGAGGTCCGTACGGACCATATTTGCTTTTCTAATTTCTGAAAAATTTCCAAAAGGTCCTTTTGTCCCTTTTTATCCCAGAAAGGTTTCTCCCTTGGTTTGGCTGGGTTTTTTTTGGGGGTTTTGAGTGTCAAAGGTCTTCGAGACTGCGTTTGTGAGTCTGCGGTGTTTCCCATGTGCTCGGAAGAGGGTGATCCAGATTGGGGTACTTACAGAAGCCCCTCGACGACGTCACTTACGGAGGAAGTGGGGTCGTTGATAATATAAGGGTCCTAATCTGGATCGCGTGCTGGGAGAGGAAGTGACCGTGTAGGTCGATGTGTGAGGACATGGCGGTGTCCTATTGTGTGACCGTTTAGGTCAGTTGGCTGGACTCTGTGATTGGATTCCTACGTATCCCTAGCGGGAATCAAGCCTGATCGTAGTTCGTGTGTGGGGTGAGTGTTGTTGTGCATGAGGACGGGAGATGTCCTCTGACTGAAACTCTGTGTGTGGATGTGATGGTATCCTGTGGGTGACCGTTTAGGTCTGTGGGTAAGGACGTGGTGGCGTCGTGGTGGCGTCCTGGGTGACCGCATAGGTCGGTGGTAAGGACGTGGTGGCGTCCTGGGTGACCGCATAGGTCAGTGGCAAGGACGTGGTGGCGTCCTGGGTGACCGCATAGGTCGGTGGTAAGGACGTGGTGGCGTCCTGGGTGACCGCATAGGTCGGTGGTAAGGACGTGGTGGCGTCCTGGGTGACCGCATAGGTCGATGGTAAGGACGTGGTGGCGTCCTGGGTGACCGCATAGGTCGGTGGTAAGGACGTGGTGGCGTCCCCGGGTGACCGCATAGGTCGGTGGTGGTGTGACGCGCGACGGCCCCCGGGTGACCGCATAGGTCGGTGGTAAGGACGTGGTGGCGTCCTGGGTGACCGCATAGGTCGATGGTAAGGACGTGGTGGCGTCCTGGGTGACCGCATAGGTTGATGGTAAGGACATGGTGGCGTCTTGGGTTACCGCATAGATCGGTGGTAAGGACGTGGTGGCGTCCTGGGTGACTGCATAGGTCGATGGCTGGACCCTGTGATAGGATTCCTACGTATCCCTGGCGGGAATCAAGCTTGGTCGTAGTTCAAAGGTCGCGGAATTGTGAGTGTATGCGGGCGTGGTGGTGCCCTGAAGTGTCGTGTGACCACCGAGGTCGACTGTGAGGACATGGTGGTGTCCTGAGATGTGGTGACCGCCGAGGTCAATTGTGAGGACATGGTGGTGCCCTGAGATGGAAATTTTTACGATTTTCTGAATCGGGTGGTTTAAAGCCTTCCGGGCTGGAGATAGTGATTTGGGAGGTTTATACGGTCTTCCGGACCGAGTGGTTTAAAGCCTTCCGGGCTGGAGATATGTCATGTATGAGGACTTGATTCGTCTTCAGGCTGCGGTTGTGTCATGCGTGAGGACTTGATTCGTCTTCTGACTGCGGTTGTGTCATGCGTGAGGACTTGATTCGTCTTCTGGCTGCGGTTGTGTCATGCGTGAGGACTTGATTTGTCTTCTGACTGCAGTTGTGTCATGCGTGAGGACTTGATTCGTCTTCTGGCTGTGGTTTGCGGAGGCGTGGCTTCCTTGAGCTTTGACTGTGAGAGGTGTGAATGCCTCGCGTTTTGTCCGTTGGGGAAAAGGTTAGACTTACGATGACTGCCGATGTTCATCCGTTGGGGATCATCGTGGCCTTGTAGGGGCTTTTCCTGCAGAGAAGGTGACTTCGGGCTTACTTTGATGGCCGGTGCTTGAGTTGCCGTTTAGTGGGCGAAGTCCGGGCTTACGACGACGGCCGGTGCTGGGGATATGCGGTCTTGTACGGGTTCGCAAGAATTCCCTTTTGACTTGCTGGGGAAGGAGCTCGGGCTTACTTTGATGGCCGGTGCTTGAGTTGCCGTTTAGCGTTTTGGAGGCGTTTTGTGCCTTGGGATTTGTGCTTGGAAGTACTGGCTCTTCTTCGCGCTTGTTTCACCGTTTAGTGGGCGAGGTCTGGGCTTACGATGACGGTCGGTGGTTGCGTTGCCGTTGAGTGGGCAAAATCCGGGCTTACGATGACGGCCGGTGCTTGTTTTGATGGGTTAAGGACCAAACTGCATTGAATCTGCTGAAATAGGCCTTTGGACAGCCAGGGGCAAAGATTATAAGGGCAAAGAAGTAATTAGGCCACGGGTTGCAAGAAGGTCCGTACGGATCTTCTCCCTCTGCAAAGAGGTCCGTACGGACCAATGTTGATTGTTACAGTTCCCAGGTTTTGACCAGCTTTAAAACCGAGGCTTTTCCCATTTCTTCTTCTTCCAGTTCGTGCACCAGCGAGAGAGAGAGAGAGGGAGAAAACTCCATTTTTGCACCAAAATCCTCCATTTTCTTAGCTTGAATTGCTTGCAATGGCGGAAGGATCAAGGAGGGGACGTCGTCAACGGAGCCAAGAGGTGATCGAATAAAGGATGGAGCTTCAAAGAAATTGCATCTCCTTCGTGCCTTCTTCGAAGAACCCGGATGTGTTGTATCCGAATCCGGAGGTGCATAATCGGCGAGTTAGGAACGCCGGGGAGGTAAGAAATCAATTTCGTCTTGATTCCTTGCTTGAATTTTTGAATGCTAGAACTAGGTTTTAGTTTTTAGCATATTTGGGGCTTTTGTTATTTGCCATGCTTTTTTGTGAAATTCTTGATGAATTGTTGAAATTGAGCATGTAAAAATTGTGGGTATGTGAATTTTGTGAAAAAATGTGTAGATTAGCTCTTATTTGTAAAAATAAAGTGCCTCTCTTATGAAATGCATGCTTTGGTGTTTTGTACCTAATGCTATTTCTGTATGTACATTGTGAGAAAATTGCCATGTAGGGACAAATTTTGTGAAAAATGTGCCGTGTTTTGTGACGGGTTTTGTCTGAAAGTATGTGCCGTGTAGGGACGGACTTTTCTTTTGAAAATGTGTCGTGCAGTGTGTGCCGTGTTTTTGGTGACGGACTTTTGTGGGGAGTTTATGTGCAATATGTGCCGTGTTTTGTGACGGGTCTTTTGAAAATGTGTCGTGTAGGGCTTAATCCCTCTGTTGAGAAATTTTTTACAATGTGTGCCGTGTTTTGTGACGGTCTGCATGGGGAAAATTATGTGTAATGCATGCCGTGTTTTGTGACGAGTTGCATGTGAAAATTATGTGCGATGTGTGCCGTGTTTTGTGACGAGTTGCATGTGAAAATTATGTGCAATGTGTGCCATGTTTTGTGACTGACTCTTTTTTTTTATGCTTTGGTATTAAGTACTGTGACTGACGTACCTTTGCTGTGTTTACCTGCAGGATGAGGGACTTTTGGCTGGAAAAGCCAAAAAGATGAAGTCTCGGGGGTCGCTCGACGCAGTAGTGAGCCGTGGCGGCGGTTCTTGGGACATCTCTATGGGGGGCAGGCCGAGCCCTACGAGGTTGGTGTATGCTTCCGGCTTGGGCGTGTTCATGGAGAACTTGGCCGGGATCTCTGATACGAGGAAGAACAAGAGTATCTTCCTGGGTTTGTCTGAGTATTGGTGGGATACCACCCACACCTTCCATCTGAGCTGGGGCGAGGTGACGGTGACGCCCACCGACTTTGCTGCTATCACCGGGCTTTCCTTCAAAGGAGGGCCAGTGCGGTGGAGGGACAGGATATCCGAGGAGGTGTTGGCTGAGCTGCTGGGCTTTGCGCCTCTTCCTCGCAGGGGCCTGGGCATGCTGTACAGTGATATGGAGATGCGGATTTTGGCCAGTATTGGGGCCTATTGCCGTGGTACCGGCCTGGTGACGGCGGATCAACTGGCACGCTCCTTCCTGTGGTTTGCTCTTTCCGAGACTCTGTTCTCGAACCACGCGACCACGGCTCCATTTGCTCTGCTGGAGAGTTTGATTGACTTGGAGAGAGTTTGTGATATAGCTTGGGGCGAGGCGGGCCTGGCCGAGCTTTATTTCTCCTTGGACTGGTTTAGCCGAGGCGTGGCCAGTTCTTTGGCATGCTTTGATTTTGCTTTGGAGATATGAGTTTATTGCTGTTTTTTATTTAGCAACTTATCATTTCTCCGCTTTCTTTTGCACCGAGCGTTTTCTGCTTTTGTCGCAGGTGTAGTTCTACGAGATCTTCCGATGCTTCCCGTGGGATCGAGATCCTGGGGCCATAGCGGCCTATCCTGCTATGTTGGGCTGGGCCCGTCCGGCGAGGAGGAGGAGGACCAGTAGGGGGAAGCTCACCATTACCTACGGGGAGGTGCAGGCGCATCTGGGGAGAGATAGCCCGGCGGAGTTCGCTCTGTACCCTTGGACTCGGTATGAGGCTGATGAGTTCGAGGGTGCTCCCGTGGTGACAGCGCAGAGGAAGATGTTGCGGGGCCTGACCTGCGACGTCATGTACTTGGGAGAGAGGGTCTTCTGGCAGCATGGCCCGGGTATGCTTCCCTTGGCTCCGAGGGACCCGCCTTTTGGGATGATGGATTCCTGGGATATGGATGTGCTGGAGTTTGAGAGGTATTTGGGCGGTGTGAGTGCCGATGAGTTTGTCTTGTTCAGAGAGGAGTATGGGGCCTTCGTGAGGAGGAAGTTGAGGACGCCACAGGTGTTGGCGAGGGAGAGGGAGGCTGGTCCGCCAGGTCCCCCAGAGGTTCCGGTGCCTGGGCCGGATTTTACATATATACGGGGCGACTCGTCGAGGCGTAGGGTGTCGGTACCCGTGCCTGAGCTGGCTCCTGCTGCTTATCGGGTTGACCCAGATGCGCCGGTGAGTGTGCTTACTCTTTTCCATTTTGGCATCTTTTCTGTATTTTTCTCTTTTGTTGAGTATGACTGTATTTCTTCTGCTGAGCGTTTCTTTGGCTGCTTGCTTGTGCAGGTCCCGGGGAGAGCCTACGACACGCTAACCCGCCATTATGTGGCGATGCGGTCCTTCGCGAAGAAGTTGGCGGGGAAGCTGTCCGATAGCGGTAGGAGGAAGCAGGGGTTGCTGTTGTCTTCTGAAGGCTCAGAGTCTTCTCAAACTTAGTTCCGACGTTGACCATGACACGGAGATCCGGATAGAAGTGATGGCTAATCAAGGTCCTTAGGGATGGCTTGAGGCAAGAATGGAAGATGTCCATCTGCTCTTCTTTGGAAAGTGGATCCATTATCTCACTAAGCTTCCAGTTCCATCTTTTGTAGAACTCGCCTACTGGTTCATCATCCTTTTGCTCAGTGGCTTGCAGATCGTGGCGGTTTGTCTCCCACTCAAGGTTGGCGCGGTACTTCTCTAGGAAGATCTCGCTGATTTGGTCCCACGTGGAGCGGTTTTTTGCTTTTATATTGAGGAACCACCTTAGCGCTGTGGATTTGAGAGAATGCTGAAAGTGGTCCGCCATCTGTTGAGGGGTTGCCCCTTTGGCTCTCATACCCAAGACATAGGTGTCGATGTGGGTTTTTGGGCATTCTGTCCCATCAAACTTTTCCATTTCTGGTATCCTGAATTTCGGAGGGAGCGGGACCACTTTGCTTGGATCAGTAGGCAGGAGGGAGTCCTTCCGAGAACTGGCTAGCTTGCCTTGCATGTCCTTCATTTGCTCGATCAGCCAAGCCATGTGGGGATCGGCAGGTTGAGGCGGGTTGCCGTTTTCGGGGATAGAAACCGAAGATGGAGGTGGATTGGCTGATGGGATCGCCATTCGGGAGTCTTGAGGAGGTAGTTGAGTGTATACCAACCCATACCCTGGAGTGCTGAAGTTAGGGGCGTGATTGCCAGGTCCGCTAAGGGTTGTGTTTGGGAATTGGGGAAATGTTTCATTAGCCCCAAGTGGCAGATTAGCGGGTGGTAGGCTTGAGATGTCGGGATATCCGCTTGGGATGCCCGTCCCGGGTAAGCCTGGGGATTTTTGGTTATGGCTGCGAGGCTCGTATAGAGGCAGAGAATTGAATCCTGGGGGATACCGAGATGCATTGGGATCGCGGAGCAGGGCACGTATGTGTCTTGGTGCGAGCTTGATGTGCGTGAGCGGAAACCGACCGTGCTAAGGCGGGCATGTCGGGCTGAGCCGCGAGACGCCCGAGGAGCTTTGAGCGAGAGCCGCTGCGTTCTGGGATCTCGTAGCTTGGCGGAGGCGGGACCCGGCGATAGCCGAGAAACCTGGGAGCCGGTATTTCTTCGTCTTCTATGAGAACGAAGGTTCCATCGGAGTTGGGGTATTGCAACGGTTCCTCGAAGACGCAGGTGTCTACGATCCAGCTTCGCTCTTCTTGGCGCTTCTTGATAGTTTCGAAGGCTCGCAGCACCTCCTCCATTGTCTGGAGGTTCCTTAGTGGCGGGGTTCCGTTTCCCTCACTGTTATCTGTTGATCCCGTCATGGGGGAGTAGCGGACGGTGCGGACCGTTGAACTGGAAGGGCTGTCGGACCTTGTGACCTCGATACTGAAAAGGCGGCTCCCGGGTATTCTCAACCACTCTCGATTCGCTGGAGGGGGTGATGGGCAAGGTTTAGACACGGAAAGGCCTTTCGGGATAAAAGGGGGAAAGCTCACGTGGCATGCGATTTCCGCTCTTTTTATTTATTATTTTTTTGTTGTTTTAATTTACTTAAAACGTGTTTTCTCAGAGTCCTAGGTAGGTTGGAAAAGATTGCTCTTCTTTTTCGCAACTATGCTAGATCCTGGTTTAGTGGAGACCATCTGTGCGGCTATAAGTCCCTCGTTTTGCACCTGTATTTCGACATCCCAGGGTGGACAGCCCCGGGTGAGGGTCCTATAGGGCAAGCGGTTTCCACCGGCCTAAAAGAAAAATTGAACCTAAGGAACAAGCCTGTCATGTTCGTTTTAATGCGTTAGCCATGTGAATAGTGAACCGAGCCGGCCATTGAGTCAAGATCAGGTCAAGAGTTCGGCATGACCTCTCTTTACCTTGCTTGCGCAAGGGATCTGTGACGTTAGGCGTTAGCTTGGTCATATCGTCATGGATGACGTATTAAAGGCTTGATGACATGGTGTCATGTGGGCATGGATGTATATTCGGGACGGAACATCGTCTAGGTGTAGCTTCGGAAATCAAGATCGGGTCAAGATTTTAGCATGACCTTTCATCGCTTTGCTTGCGCAAGGGATCTTGAGTTCCGAGCTTCGACTCAGAAAATGGCCGGCATGGGATATGTATCCAGGCTTGTATGACACGGACTGGGTAAAAACCAACCGAGTCTGGACAGAGTGTGACTCAAGACTCAAACGTGCAGGATTGACGCTTGGCTAGGATGGGATGTTTGGAATGATCTCGTGCGCGTCCAAGAGGCCTAGGAAGACCAAACGGACTGCAACTGAGACCACTCCGGGTTAAGGGTTGTAGTGTGCAGTGTATCCGAGGCAGCAGTGCGCGTAGCGTGCGGTGTAACCGAGGCAGCAGTGTGAGTAGTGTGCGGTGTAACCGAGGCAGCAGTGCGCGTAGTGTGCGGTCTCTAAAATTCTTTTTCTGAGTAAAACAGAAGTTTTTCGAAGAATTTTAAATGAATGCACAGATGTATATTGATGCATTTTTTTTGTATTTTTTTTTTAAATAAAAAAAAAATAACGCACATGCACACACACACACAACAGTTAAAGAAAGGGGGTAAAATGAAAGTTTGACCCTCATCATTGTTTTAAAAAAAATCTTTTGTTTTGTTTAAAAGTTTTTTTTTAAAACAAAACTTTCCCTAGCAGAGTCGCCAACTGAAATTACCCAGATCCGGCTCGCGCGCGGAGCCCCGGCATCTCGCATTTTGCGTCGCTTCAGGAAGTCGCCCGGATCCGAGAGGCAGCGCGATCGCGCCCCGGCATCTGGCTTATTCCGTTTGCGTTGTTGGAGGTGTCTCACCGTGTTTTTGCTTTGTAGAGTCGCCACGCCATTTTTATTAAGCCCTAAACATTGAAAAAGGACATCAATTTAAAAATAAACTGTTTTTTGTGTGATGAGATTTTTGAGTTCGGAGGTCAGATGACTCCTCGGGAAGAGAATATTAGAATCTTAGAGCTCACCCGAGTCGCCTCGTAAAAACGAGTCTTTCGGATACCCCTAATATTCTTTAACTGTTGTGTGTGTATGTGCTTTTAAAAATGCATGTTGTATCGGATGTCTACATTGTACACTGCGTATTGAAATGTATTGAAATAGTGTAGGAAAGAAGCCTTACCAATGTTGGTTCGTGTCTGTCTTCCGCTGGGGAATAGTGTTTGAGGATGAAATAGTGTTCCGGTACGGACCGGGATTACTTCTAGAGGAGCCGGTTGTCTGCGGACAGAGTTTCGGCGTGTGTCGGGATTGTAGGTTGCGTTCGGGCAGAGGTTCGGCGTGCGTTGGGATCGCAGGGATCACTCGGGCAGAGGTTCGGCGTGTGTCTGAATTGCCAGTTTGACTCGAAAAGAGCTGGGACGCCTTGGGAAAGACCAAGCAAGGCCTCGGAGTACCACGAGGGGCCTCAGAGTACCTCGAGAGTGCCTCGGGGCAGCGCGGGAGCGTCGCGGGAGCGCTCGGAGAGGCTTCGGAGCACCACAAGGGAGCTCGAAAGGCCTCGGAAGGATCCGAAAGGGGCCGGGATTGCCCCGAAGGGTCTTAGAGGGGTGCCTGAAGGCTGGGGGGAGAGGAGAGAAGAGGGAGATGTGTGAAATGAGGGAGGGGGAGCCCTCTATTTATAGTGTAGGAAAACCTGCAATAAGGTCCGTACGGACCTCTTAGGTAATCCTAAATTTTAGTTTTCCTCGATTTGAGGGAATAATGTGGACTTTAAGAGGATTCTGAAATGATGATGTCTGGTTGCAAAGAGGTCCGTACGGACCAATCCAGCATGCAATAAGGTCCGTACGGACCAACCATGCATTTCAGTAATGATGCACTCCGGGATTTGAGGGAATATATTGGACTTTAAGGGGATTCAGTAATCATTGAAACAAAGAGGTCCGTACGGACCATATTTGCTTTTCTGATTTCTGAAAAATTCCCAAAAGGTCCTTTTGTCCCTTTTTATCCCAGAAAGGTTCCTCCCTTGGTTTGGCTGGGGGATTTTTGGGGGTTTTGAGTGTCAAAGGTCTTCGAGACTACGTTTGTGAGTCTGCGGTGTTTCCCATGTGCTCGGAAGAGGGTGATCCAGATTGGGGTACTTACAGTACTTCGTCAACATCTCTCCTATATCAGCCAAGTTCACCAGCAACCATGGCCCTTCTCTCTCCGATAAACCCTTAAATTGCCTTTGTGGTACCCGTAACGAAATCGAGGGGTGTGGTCCCAAGAACGAGCCATTTCTAAGGGGGAGCGAAGGGTCAAATGGAAGTTCAAACAAATATTCAAGAAAATCAAAATTTCAAGAAGCTTCAAGGGTCAACAATGGCGGATTCGAAATCAAGATCCTACCAAAACCCTAGAAATCGTAAAGTTAAACGCATAAATCAAAAGGGAAAAGCGAGTATACCTGTTTATGGAAGATGGTCGGAATCGAATAAGGAAATCAACTTCGCCGGGAAAAGTGAACGTCACCGGTGATTCTGGGCTCCAAAGGTTCAAGAACACGAAGGTTTTTTAAACCTCTAGTATTCGCTCTCAAATTTTAAAGCTGGTAAAAGTTGAAATTGAGAAGGGTTTTTGTTTTTATAACCCTCATAACCGGGTCAAACCCAGAAGCTAAATGGGTCAATGGGTATGGCGCCCCCAACATTAAATGCATTTGGCAACTTCCAAGACGTGTCAGAACATCGTGGGACGTGCTCATCATTGTACCATTAACCGGGGATAATGGAACGACACATTTGAAGCGACGCTGACACGTGGCAACCTGTTCGTAATCTCATAAGCCGAGGACGAGATGACTTTCTCCTCGTCCTAAGCCGAGCTAGAAAGTCGGGGGCCACTGAACAGTATAAACCGAGATACGAGCATAGGCTTGTCCGGGTCAGGCCCAAGTAGATTGGGCCATAAACATAATCCATCTCAAATTACAACATGGGCCTCTCGTACATCCATCTCGGCATCAACAAGTCCGACCAAGGCTTACCAAGGCTCAACAAGTAAATATAAATGCCCAACTATAAGGGCCGAGGAGACCTCCCTCGTAGGCCGAGATCGCCTCCCTTGAGGACGAGGTGCCTCCCTCGGCCTTGATGTACATAACGGGCTCCCCATATTTCTCATTCCTTCCCCGGCTCATCATGGACCGAGACGGCCATGTATGACGAGGAGAGGAAAGTTTGCACCTCAGCATATCTTCATATGACGAGGAGACAAATTCATTCATCTCGGCCTATCTTCATATCGGCATATCTTCATATGACGAGGAAAGAAATTCCTTCACCTCGGCTTACCTGCACATGACGAGATAAGGAATTCAGTCATCTTGGCTTTTCGGCAAACACTCTTAGCAATCCTATTTCAACAAGGATTAAGCAGTTATAATCTAATCAAGATTGTACCATCCTATATCAATTCAAGTCAAATAAGGACTCTCAAACAGATACAATCCTCATAGGATTATACCTTATCTCTTTATAGTCAAAGTTCAACATGAATTCTGTCAATCCATCACTATAAATACAAGCCATTATTTTCATATTCTGGTACGTTACTTTTATTATCCAAAACTCTGTCAAATTAGTTTCTCTCTCTACAAATCGTAAACTTACTCTCACGTCGGAGGGCCTTCGCCGGTGAAGCCCTGGCTTAATTTACGTATTTTGTCTTATTTTCAGGCTAAGCAATCGCCAAAGCACAATCAATCGCTTGAATTAAAGCTGATTCGATATTTTGACATCATCGGTGACATTTTTATCCTTAGCCTACAAAGGCTCAGGAGACGGAATGGGATAATTAATTTTAAAATTATTGACACTTATTTAAAAACGATAATATAATTAAGGACTTTTTACCAAAAACTCATTCAAAAACATGTTATTTACAAAAAAAAACATGTAAGTTGTGATTTTACAAAAAACTATTTAGCTAAATATGAATATTACAAAAAACTATTTTTGCACACAAAACACACACCCATCTCTCTTTACCTTCTCTATCTTTACCCAACCCAACTCCGGTGACAAGCTTCCCTCCGGCGACCACCTTCCCCACCTCCGGCGACCACCTCCGGCGACTTGCAGTAAATAGAGATGAGGTCTACCAGCAACTTCTTCCACTTCAGTGGTGACAACAGCAAAACTAAAACAGAGCTTCAATGAAAATTAGATTTCCCAAGCCTCCAGATGATTGCACAATTGACCCCTAAGCGTCTCTCCAAGAGTGAATATGTGTTCCATTCTCTTGACATATTAACAACCAAGCTACATTGAAATCCTGAAATCATAGTTTAAGCTTTAGTATGGAGGAAGAGGAGGGACACATGTGTTACGACAGTATATTCGTAATATCCGAGTCAAAAATATTGACAGAATCAAACTGTAAAATTTCAAGATACAACCTGATCCAGTAACAAAATGAGTGTCACAAAAATACTGTATAATTCATGGATAAGGGTTAATACTCAGAAGAATAGTTCAGTTTTCAAAGTTCTTCATTCTTTTCTACATACATAGATCAATTAAAAATGGTTACTGCACTATTACTAGCATTTCAAACTGTACTACCGGTAGTTGTTGCCTTCAGCAGAAGGCCACTCTCTCAATCACCGATGTTATCAATTATATTACACATAACCCAGTGAGAAAATGTAACCGATATCTATAAAAACAGAATAGGCATGTAGGATCACTTCCCATCACGTTACGTAGCAAAAATATATTCCTTTTCAGAGTACGCTTACACCCTTTAATCATGTATATATATACATTGACATGGGTACATGGGATGTAGAGCAAGAAACTGCAATTACGAAACATCGAGCCGGTGTGTATGGAATTAAGCAAGAGAAGTACACCCCACAATAGGTTTTTAGTTGTTTATCAGTTGTTTATCATGTTTATCAGTTGTTCATCATGTATTTAATTTTATCAATTTGGGATGTAAAATGAAGCAAGAAGAGGAGTAGAGGGGAGGGGTTAAATAGCAGTGGAGGAAAGAAAGAGTTTTTGTTTTTTGTTTTTAATGAAAGTTGTCCCGTCCGTTTATGTGGACCAATTTTCCACCAATTGGCTTGGATTTTTTAATTTTATAAAATTTGTCTGTTGATTGATTGTTCAATCATGCAAATCATGTAATGTAAATCAATTTATCAGTTGTTTATCATGTTTATCAGTTGTTTATTAGTTGTTTATCATGTTTATCAGTTGTTAATCAGTTGTTTATCAGTTGTTTATCATGTTTATCAGTTGTTTATCATGTTTTTCAGTTGTTTATCATGTTTATCATTTGTTTATCAGTTGTTTATCATGTTTGTCAGTTGTTTATCAGTTGTTTATCATGTTTATCATTTGTTTATCATTTGTTTATCATGTTTATCAGTTGTTTATCATGTTTATCAGTTGTTTATCAGTTGTTTATCATGTTTATCAGTTGTTTATCGGTTGTTTATCAGTTGTTTATCAGTTGTTTATCAGTTGTTTATCATGTTTATCAGTTGTTTATCGGTTGTTTATCAGTTGTTTATCAGTTGTTTATCATGTTTATCAGTTGTTTATGAGTTGTTTATGAGTTGTTTATCATGTTTATCAGTTGTTTATCAGTTGTTTATCGATTGTTTATCAGTTGTTTATCAGTTGTTTATGAGTTGTTTATCAGTTGTTTATCATGTTTATCAGTTGTTTATGAGTTGTTTATGAGTTGTTTATCATGTTTATCAGTTGTTTATCGGTTGTTTATCGGTTGTTTATCAGTTGTTTATGAGTTGTTTATCAGTTGTTTATCAGTTGTTTATCAGTTGTTTATGAGTTGTTTATCAGTTGTTTATCATGCTTATCAGTTGTTTATCATGTTTATCAGTTGTTTATCGGTTGTTTATCAGTTGTTTATCAGTTGTTTATCATGTTTATCATGTTTATCAGTTGTTTATGATTTGTTTATCAGTTGTTTATCAGTTGTTTATCATGTTTATCAGTTGTTTATCAAACAACTGATGAATGAATTTATCAGTTGTTTAACCAAAAAAAATTTTTTTTTTGAAAAAAAAAAAAAATTCATTCGAATTAAAGCTTTGTTGAAGTAGTTTGTGATCATGCAGAATATTCCTCGAACTGAAGAATGATTGTTTTACATTTTATGTTTATTTATGTTCTTTTTCTTTTTTTTCTTGTTTTTTTTTTAGAAAATAGTGCTTTCAATTTACAAAAGTAGTTTTTTGTAATTTTTATAAAAGTTTTTTATAATTTTCATCTTGTGTGTATTTTTTTGTAATTTCCATCTTTTAAAATGAGTTTTTTGTAAATGCCCCTATAATTAAATACGCATTCTAGAAAGCGTGAACTTCTAAAAGGAAATCCAATTATAAAATCGTTGTTAAGAGTTTGAATGAACGCGCTAATTGCTGGCCCACACACTTGTCTTGGTCGGAAAACTCAACAAAAGCAAGTCTGAAAGAAGACTAAATATAGTACTCCCTCAGTTCCTTAAAATTTGTCCCATTCGACTTTTTAATTTGTCCGTTCGACTTTTTAGTTGAACTTTGATTACAAATACTCCCTTCGTCCCATAATAATATATAAACTTTTCATTTTGGGCATCCCACAATAATATATACTTTTCCAAAATGGAAAGGAATCTTTACTATTTCCTCCACTCATTATTTCTCCTACATTATCTTAATACTCACATCACCATTATAATTTACTATTCCCTCCACTCATTCTCTCTCCTATTTTATTTTCACACTCACAACACTTTCAATATAATAATTCTTCCTTAATTCCCGTGCATTTCCAAAAGTCTATATAAAAATGGGACGGAGGGAGTATATGACAATTTAATTATGTTCATGAAATTCTAAAAATTCCTATTGATTCACCATTAATAATATTATCAACAACTTTTAGAATTTCATGGACATGATTAATCTTTTATAAATTTGTGGTCAAAGTTCAACAAAAAAGTCAAATGGGACAAACTTTTAGGGACGGAAGGAATATAACGTTTTTATTTTTCTTTTTCGTCTTTTCAAACAAGATTACCAAAATAAATAATAATAATTTATTGGGTTGGATTAATTAGTGTAATGAGTTGGGTTAGGATTGATTGAGTGGGGGAGGAAGAGTATAAAAATAATAAAAAATTTTTCTTTTTTGGGTTGAGACATTTTAAATGAGATGCCCAAAAAGAAAAGTTGGGACATTTGGGCCGGGATGAAGGGAGTATTTTCTACAAATTTTCTTTCTCTCGTACTTTAATTTTATATTCACAACAATTACTTTCTTTCTCATACTTTATCTATATATATATAAAAAGATAATAGTGTCTTTTGGTATGCTTTTACTTCAAAATAAAAATTTCCCTCCAAAATAGTGATAATTCTAGAAGCTATTGTTGAGAGTCTTTTTAATGTTATCATAATAAATGTTTGAAAAAAAGAACTAAAATATCTTGCAAAAGAATTGGGCTTATATTCAATTCAACAAGATCCTTTTTATCAATTTTTTATCCTTATCGTCAACCTCTTTTTTTATTTTTAACATCAATATGAATTTTTTCACAAAAAAAAAAAAAAAACATCAACATGGATACTTTTGACATTATTTATTTAATTTAAAAAAATACACTCCTTTTGTCCAACTACAAATACACACTTTTCTCACAGCATCCCACTAAAAACTACTCCCTCAGTCTCATCCAATTTATAATTTTCTCTTCTTACACATGAATTAAAAAATATTAATATAATAAGAGGAGAGAATGAGTGAATGAGATATTGTGAGTATAAAAAGAAAAATAGGAGAGAGAATGAGTGAAAGGCATAGTAAGGAGATTGTTGTTATAAGTATGACAAGTAAATCTCGTTGAATATAAAAAAAACATAAACTTGCCATTTTGGGATGTCATAAGTCCAGTGAGACGCCCAAAATAAAAAATTATCATAAGTCGAGTGGGACAGAGGGAGTATATACTTTCTAAAATGGAACATTTTATTATTTTTATATTAATGTGACTTGCATATCATACTCAGAACAACTACTCATTTTCTCTCTCCAACCTCATTTTCTATACTTACAACACTCAATCCACTAACATTTTCCCTTAATTTCCAAGCAAATATTAAGTGTGTACTCCATCCGTCCCGTATTAAGTTACTCGTTTACTGTTGAAAACGAAAAATAAGGAGTGAATATATATAATGTTATTAAAGTAGGAGTTGTGAGTGGGTAGGAGAGAGAAAGTGGGGTAGAGAATAGTAAGTGGATAGTTGTTGTGAGTATGACAAGTGGATCCCATGAATAAAGAAGTATTAAAAAATCAAAAAAATATTCTGATCACCCACGTTTGGGCTATGACAAATGTAAGTTTTGCAACAGCCGTAGTTTCTTTTTTAGGAAAGTGTGACTTTAAAGTGGGACGTCCAAAATAGCAAAATGGGTAAGATATTATGGGACGGAGGGAGTATTTTATAATATGATGCATGGAGTATAATCTAACTGAATTTTTTTTGTTGATCCCCAACTTTATATAGATGAAATTTTATTATTCCATGTTTATTTTATTTCTTATTATTTTACTGATTTTATTGATCCCCCACATTATATAGATGAAAATATTAATACATAAAAGACTTTGCTAACTTTTCGGTGTCACATTTCTAAAAAAAAAAACCTTTCCAGTGTCATGCACCTTTCGACGAATGAGCCATTATTTCGTGTTGATTTAAGATTTATTTTTTTGGGGGGATTTTATTTCATTAAAAAATTGGATAAATTGTTACATTAGTTTTAGTTGAGGTTGTTAATTTTATTTTTGTTTATTTAATTATATCAAAATTATACAAATTATAAAAAGAGCCAAAAGTCAATACAATTGTTGTCACAATAATGCAACTAAATACGTAGACTTAGTAGATGATTTTGTTTTAATTATTACTACATTGTCTCTTAATGAACTCCAATGTAAGAAATTTTTTGTTTTAAAATTGTTTTTTTATAAAAAGCGTTGTTCTAAACGTTTTTTTTACTAAATTTCTTTCACTATTTATTTTATTATCGTAAATTAAATGTTTAAAAGTGAATAATGATAATATGTATCTTCTTTTCCAAAGTGAATACTTCAAATTCAAATGAATTGTCTAGAATAAAAAATAAATGAATATCAAACTTTTGATTTAACGTTTGATTTAGGGACATTTTAAAAATATTTATTTTAGCAAAGATGCATAAATACACTTGATATTCCAAATTCTCAATTTTACAATTATATAATAAATAGTAAAATAACAAAGTGGTAAAATAAATCATTTAAGGAAAAATATTTTAAAATAACAATTCATATTGGAAAAATCAGTGAAGTTCCTCACATCGCGAAACATGTGTATACAAAAAGCTTCCAAAATTTATAATATTCATTGTGTTGGTTAAATAATTATAACCTATGTATACTTTCATTAGTTTTAACTTTTTATTATAAATTATTTAGACTCATAATTAATATATTATAACTATATAACATTATTTAAACAAAATAAGTTAATATAACACAATTTTGCTTATACCATGCAACACATGGGTACAATACTAATTTTTCATATACACAACATTTATTTTTTTCTTAATATCGTGCAAAGTTATACTAGGAACCTAATTGTGAGAGGTAGGGAGTATTTGGATATCTTAGATAATTATACGACCAACAAATTTCGATCTACAAATCATGACGACCTATTAGTATTTAATTAACGCCATTAGACCATCCGCATCCGCAGTGGTGATCGGGTCATTGTTACTCTCTCTCCTCCACATCAGCTCAACGTCATCGGTCATCAATAACCATAACTCCATCTTATTTTACCAACAATGGTGACAAATTATATATGATAAATAATCTATATATTTTAATTATTAATTAAATACTTTTATTAATATTAATATATTAACATAATATTAATATTAATATTATATTAATATTAATATATTTTATATTAATATAAATATTAATATTATTATTAATATTAATATAAATATATTAATATTAATATAATATTAATATTATTAATATTAATATTAATATTATTAATATTCAAACAACATTTGCTTTTGGACCACAAAAGTTTGATGACCAAACGGGTCATCTGGCAGGCCAATATCCAAGCTGGTCATTCAAAGCCCAGGTCATGGTCACCATTGTGACTGGTTTAAGCCTCCACCTCAGCCCAATTTGTCACCACTGCAAGTGCTCTTAGGCCAAAATTTCAGTCACTGAACAACAAATGCATGGGCAGTCTTCAAACGGACTCCTTTTTCAAATCCTTCACCTGGGAATTCGGCTGACCTATTAGTATTTAACGATGGAAGAGGATTAGTCAACAAACGAATTTCCAACTGGGCAGTTGACTTGAGAGTTGTCCTGCTAATGGAAATGACCTAATAGTATTGTCCAGAAGGAATTAACGAACTTTTCCACCAGTCAAGTCTTTGATAAACCAGAAAAGAAAATGGTACAGTTGTGTGGATATCTAATGAGAGACCACCAACAAATTTCAATCTACAAATCATGACGACCTATAATTTAATTTATAAACCAGAAAAGAAAATTGAGCAGAGTTCATGAGAAAGAGTGATGGACGGACTTACCAAAATTTCCTTTTTCTCCCTTGCTTTCCTCTGTGTCCTCCTGAAATGTTCAACTGCAGAAGATTTCATATCTGCAAATCAAACCATTAGAGATGGTGACACTTTTGCTTCAGCCAATGACAATTTCGAGATGGGTTTTTTCAGCCCAGGCAATTCTACTAATAGATACTTTGGTATATGGTATAAGAAGATAGCAAATGGTACAGTTGTGTGGGTTGCTAACAGAGAGACCCCCATAACCAATACCTCAGGCCAGCTAACACTCAGTCCTCAAGGTGTTCTTGGGGTCAGAAACTCGACCAACGGCCTAATTTGGTCGTCAAATTCATCCGGGATAGTAACGAATCCGGTGGCACAGCTACTGGATACCGGCAACCTGGTTATCAGAGACAGCAGGGACAATAACCCGGATAATTTCATTTGGCAGAGTTTCGATTTTCCTGCGGATAACTTTCTCCCAGGACAGAAGTTTGGGAGGGATTTGGTCAAGGGAATTGATAGGTACTTGGTACAGTCGAAGAGCGTTGAAGATCTTTCGCCTGGTAATATCTCTCTCTGGATGGATTCTAACGGATTTCCGCAATTGGTTTTAAAGAGAGGTTCAAATATAGTGTTCAGGGTCGGACCGTGGAATGGTGTTCGGTTTAGTGGTGGGCCTAATTTAAGATCAAACCCAATTTATACATATGGGTTTGTTCTCAATGACAGGGAAATCTATTACCACTATGATCTGATAAACAGTTCCGTCCTTTCGAGGCTGTATTTGAGCCCGAATGGTGAACTACAAAGATTGTTATGGATCGAGCGGAGCCAGGAGTGGATTGTTTATTTGACTCCAAAGTCCGATAGTTGTGATCGCTATGGGTTGTGTGGGGTTTATGGGAGCTGTGACATTAATAACTCACCTTCTTGTGGGTGTTTGGAAGGATTTGAGCCGAGTTTTCCTGAACAATGGAGGGTAGCAGATTGGTCTCGCGGGTGTAATCGGAGTACCCTTTTGGATTGTGGGGCCGGAGAAGGATTCCGGAAGTATACAGATAAGAAGCTTCCGGACACACAGCACTCATGGTTTAACATGAGTATTAATCTTGATGAGTGCCAGCAGCTTTGCAAGAACAACTGTTCTTGTACAGCTTATGCAAATGCAGATATCAGAGAGGGCGGAAGTGGATGCATACTATGGTTTGGTGATCTGTTGGATACTAGAGACTTCCCAAATAATGGACAAGATGTTTATATAAGAATGGCTGCCTCCGAACTTATCGCCCTACAAGGTAATTACATACTTGCAGCATATGACAATATCAGGAAAACGTAAAATTGAGCTGCTTGCGACCAAGTTATATTCTTATATTGACCTGTTGTCTTTCCGATTTCGTGATTATATGAAAACTAGCTTTTTCTTATGCATTATTCTGATTACAGGTAAAGGCTCAAAGGTAGTGAAACGAGTGAGAATTATCGTCCCTATAATAGCAGCACTAGTCATTCTACTAGGAATAATCACGCTGTACCTGTTCAGGAAAAGGAAGCTGAAGCGGAAAGGCAATATATCCAACTACTCAGAATAACCCCTCTGTTCCTTTTCTACTACTCCCTCCGTCTCAAAATGAATGTCCAAAAATTTCAAATTTGCTCTTGATCAAGAGTAAATTTGGACAATTTTCGGACATTCACTTTGGGAAGGAGGGAGTACTATCTCTAGATTCAACTAGCTTCATAGATGAGTAAGTTATCTTTTTCTTCCAACAATAGCAGCTAATTGATGATTTGTGAAGCAAATTTATGTTTCTTGCGTAATTTATGTCTTTTTAATCTGCTTCTGTTGCCAACTTTTGTAGGTTTAATGGAAAATGAGCCTGAACATGACTATTACAACAATGAGACCTCGAAGGATGATCTAGAGTTACCATTATTTTCCATGTCTACTTTACTTGCAGCAACCAACAACTTCTCATTCAACAATAAGCTTGGAGAGGGAGGATTCGGACCAGTTTACAAGGTATGATACGGATCTAAATATATATTACCCAATTCAAATTGCTAAAATCTACTAGCTGATGAGTGATGACTAGCCTAATGGGCAAAGACGTATTAACATTGTGAGTCAGTGTAGTAGACAGTGTAAGCAAAAGAAGAAAAGGATAACTGTGTTCAACACTATGACAGCATTGATCTTTAACTTTCTGAGCACCTAATGGGCAAAGATATACTCCCTCCATCCCAAAATGAATGACCAAAAGTTTTTAAATTTGCTCTTGATCAAGAGCAAATTTGAAATTTATATGGTCATTCATTTTGGGATAGAGATAGTATTAGCATTGTGTATAATTGTTTTATGAAGCATATAGCACAAGGTGATCATGCTTACACATAACATAAAGTACAAATGTGGATTAGCAAGAAAACCTACACTTATATTGAAATAAAAGGCCTTTAGACTTACCTTAAACTCTCATAATCCCTAGGGGGTGCTGGAAGATGGACAAGAGATAGCAGTGAAGCGACTCTCAAAGACTTCCACGCAAGGACCTGACGAATTCAAGAACGAAGTTATCTGCATCTCCAAACTTCAGCATCGAAATCTTGTCAAGCTTCTGGGATGCTGCATTCAAGGAGAGGAAATAATGTTGGTCTATGAATACATGGCAAACAAAGACCTGGACTACTTTATATTTGGTTTGGTCCTCTCAACACCATATTTATAAATTTAAGCTTTTACCATTTTTTTTATATACTCCCTCCGTCCCATAGATTTATGGACTTTTGGGTTTTGCACGGGGATTAAGGAGGAAATATTATATTGAAAGTGTTGTGAGTGTGAAAATAAAATAGGAGAGAGAATGAGTGGAGAGAATAGTAAATTATAATGGTGATGTGAGTATTAAAATAATGTAGGAGAGAGAATGAGTGAAGGGAATAGTAAAAATTCCTTTCCATTTAGGGAAAGTTAGATATTATTGTGGGACGCCCAAAATAGAAAGTTTACATATTATTGTGGGACGGAGGGAGTATAAATTTAAGCTAAAGCATAACCTCAGCAGGGGCATTAAAGTAAATTACTATGTGCAGATGAAGCCCAAAGCAAATTGCTTGACTGGCCTATGCGGTGGCAAATCATCAATGGAATTGCTCGAGGTCTTCTTTATCTTCATCAAGATTCTCGATTGAGAATTATCCATAGAGATCTAAAAGCTAGCAATATTTTGCTCAATTCCAACATGAACCCCAAGATATCGGACTTCGGGATGGCCAGGAGATTTGGAGGAAATGAGACTGAAGCAAATACAAACAGAGTGGTTGGAACATAGTAAGGATATATTTACAATGTTTTATTGAATTCATTTCAAATGTTTGTTAGCTTCGTATTTTAACAAACACACTGCTGCAGTGGATACATGTCCCCTGAGTACGCAGGAGATGGAATTTTCTCTGTGAAATCAGATGTATTTAGCTTTGGTGTTTTGATACTGGAGATCCTGAGTGGGAAGAGAAACAGAGGATTCTCTCACCAAGACCACAGCCACAACCTTCTAGGACATGTAAGTTGGTTATAGGAAATGGTGTAAATCTCAGTAATATTCTTCTTTAAAAACAACAACAATGCTCATTTTTTTTTTTTAACAGGCATGGAGACTTTATCAAGAGGGCAAATCCCTGGAATTGGTTGATGGGTCTCTAGGTGAGTCAATCTATGCATCTGAAGTGCTAAGATCAATCCATGTGGGTTTACTATGTGTCCAACACGATCCAGAAGACAGGCCAACAATATCGAATGTGGTTCTAATGTTGAGCAGCGAGGGCACACTGCCTACACCTAAACACCCAGGTTTTTACACAGAAAAGAGCTTAGGCTATGTTACCTGGACTCGGGATCGGGTATCCGACACGGGTACGGATCCTAGTGTCGGATTCACTTTTCCTCAAAAAATTGGACACGGGGACACTGTCCTAAAATTAGGATACGGGTACGGGGATACGTAAATAACAAAATATATTGAGTCTATTTATATACTCTACTTATAAATGAAGTCAACTCACTCTTTTTTTGCTAAAATATAATGTATAATTAAGTAAAACAACATTAAAACTTGTAAATTTTTTATAAATGAAGTCAACTCACTCCTTTTTTTTCTTTTTAATTTTTCTTGTCGTATCCGAATGAAAATGCGGGTGTCGGGGTGTCTTGTCGGACACGATACGTGTCGGACACGGGTACTTCAACAAATTTGAAGAGTCCGGGTAACACAGAGCTTAGGTGATTATGAGTACTATTCAAGCACCTATGCAGCAAGTTCAATCAACGAACTTACCATCACAATGATTAGTGCTAGATAGTGTACTCTTTTACACTCTTCTCTTATATATATATATATATATATATATATATATATATATATATATATATATATATATATATATATATATATATATATATATATATATATATATATATATATATATATATATATATATATATATATATATATATATATATATATATATATATATATATATATATATATATATATATATATATATATATATGTATATATGTATATATGTATATATGTAAATATGTATATATGTAAATATATATATGTATATATGTATATATATATATATGTATATATGTATATATGTAAATATGTATATATGTAAATATATATATGTATATATGTATATATATATATATACATATATATATATACATATATATATATACATATATATATACATATATATATACATATATATATATACATATATATATACATATATATATACATATATATATATATATATATATATATTTATAGAGAGAGAGAGAGAGAATCCGCAGTGTCTTGCAAAAACTTCAGCAGCTGCACTAGGCGAGCCTCAATGATACTGCAGTCAAAAGCATAAACTGAAGAAAAAAACTCTTTGTAAATCGTAGAGCAATGTCTGAGCAGGGAATGGTGATTCTGGAATAGAAAATGGCAAGGAAAGAGTAACACTAATATAAAATATATTAGTATTACTAAACAACTTTAAGTACAAGAGCTAATACAAGAGTACAACTATTAAGGCTCACACTCACACTCACACTCACACTCACACTCACACTCACACTAGAGTAGCTTATACTAGACCACACCCTATCAAAACTCTTAGAGACTCACTTTATAACTTATTTACTGCTCTCAATTGCTCTCTCTCAGCTGATGTCAACCAAGAGACCCAAACACCTATTTATACTTACACCTATTTATACTTGCTCTAGGTCGGTGAAGGGGGTCTGGAAGCTTCTGTCCAGAATTCTTCACATGATTTCTCCATAATCAGTGCCCATGATATATCCATCTTCATTGTTCTTTACTTTCAAGAAAATTCTAGTTGAGATGCTCAATCTAGGGCTTTCAAGAAACCCTAGAAAATTGGGGGAAATCATGAAGCTTCTAGAGGAGAGGAGAGAAGAGAGGAAGACATGGAGAAGAGCAGGGTTGCCTGCTTCAACACTCCCCCTCAACGCTGACTCTTCTCGACCTTGTTGTCATACCTAGTTTTTCTATAAACTCCTCGAACTTCTTTGCACTAAGACTCTTATTGAACACATCTGCAATTTGGTCCCCTGTTTTGATCGGGCACATTTGTATCTTCCCTTGTAGCACTTTCTCCCTTATGAAATGAAATGGTGGTGTACTTCCACATGTTTCGTCCGAGCATGAAATACTGGATTTTCTGCCAGACGAATAGCTGATTGGTTATCACAGTGTAGCTCGACTGCATAATTGATTGGTTAATGTAGATCCTCCAGTAACTTCATCAACCATATACTTTCTTGAGCTGCCATTGCTGCAGATCAGTACTCCGCTTCAGTGGTTGACAATGACACAGTTGATTGTCTTTTGCTACACCATGTGATTGCTCCCGAGCTAAGACCGAACACATACCCTGTTGTTGAGCGTCGGGTATCATGATCGCCTGCGTAATCTGTATCACAGTAGCCGATAACTTTGTGATATCCGCCTTTCTGATATAGAAGCCCATAGTCGATTATTCCCTTTACATATCTCAATATTCTTCGTACAGCTTCCAAGTGTGGCTTCTTTGGTTTTTGCATGAATCGACTTACTACTCCCACTGCAAATGCGGTGTGTGGCCTCAGGGTTAAGTAGATTAGGCTACCTACCAATTGCCGGTATATCATCCCATCTTCAAGATCTTTGCCTTCTTCCGCACATAACTTTGCAATGACTTCCATTGGGGTGGAGATTGGTTTACACTCAAGCATCCCATATCTACGTAGGAGATCTTTTGCATACTTTTGTTGGTATAGGAACAAGCCTCCTTCATCACGATCAACTTCAAGTCCAAGGAAGTGTTTTAGCTCTCCAAGCTCCTTCATTTGAAATCAAATAGACAAGTTCTCTTTTGTCCTTCGAATTTCTTTCATATCGTCACCTGTGATGATCAAATCATCAACGTAAACTAGCACGACAGCTAGTTTACCTTGTTCAGACTTGACGAACAAACTAGAATCTGCCGGTGCCAGAACATATCCGCTTTGAATAAAAAATTCTGCAATCTTGCCATACCAAGCTCTAGGCGCCTACTTTAGTCCGTATAATGCTTTTCTTAATTTGCACACGTACTCCGGACGATCCTTCCTTTCATATCCTTGTGGTTGGTCCATGTAGATGTCTCGATCAACTTCTCCATGTAAGAAGGCATTTTTAACATCCATTTGCCAAAGTTTCCATGACTTGCTAGCAACCAATGCTAATAACACACAAACAGTGGTGATCTTCGCCACGGGACTAAATGTTTCATCATAGTCTAGTCCATATTGTTGAGAACCCATGAGCCACTAACCGTGCTTTATATCGCTCAATTGAACCATCGGGCGTGTCTTTACTTTGTAAACCCACTTACATGTTATGGGTTTTACGTCTTTAGGCTTCGGGACCTAATCCCATGTCTCATTTTGCTTGAGTGCTGCAATCTCCTCATCCATTGCTTTTCTCCATTTAGGATCTCGAGATGCTTCCTCAAACGTTGAAGGTTCTGTCATGCCGGTATCTTCAGTAAGTGCTGCATTTGCATACTTTGGATTTGGTGTTTGTTGACGGTTCGACCTCCTTACTGAATGTTGTTGTGTTTTTGCATCTTCACCACCTTCTCTAGATTCTTCTTGTGAGCTTGGTTGATGTTCTTCTTGACTTCTATGAACACCAGTGCTCCATGGACTTGCGATTTGATCAAATTCTCCTGGAGAGGTTGGCTCGTGTTCTTCTTCTATGACTAGTGGCGGTTCTTTAAACACTTCTAGATGACTAGTCTCCCCTTCACTTGTTTTATCCACACACTTCTCTTGTAACTTCTCTTCTATTTCTTTTGAGTCTGGGAGCGGTGTATGTTGTGGTGACCACCAAGATGATGCTTCATCAAACACCACATTTCTTGATACGTGGCAACGACCTGTGTAGGGTAGTAACATTTCCATCCTTTTCTTTTGTTGTCATAGCCAATGAATATGCACCGTACAACCTTCTTGTCAAATTTTGACCGTAGGTGATCGGGTATGAAGCTATAACATACACATACAAAGACTCTAAAGTGACCTATCGTAGGCTTGGTGTGCCATAGTTTTTGAAAATGAGAGACAGATCCCAACTTTACTTGTGGTAGCCTATTTATTACGTGTGTTGCTGTCTTCATGCACTCGGTCCAAAACCGTGTAGGAACATTTTTGGCGTGCAACATACTTCGATATGTCTCTGCTAGATGTCTGTTCTTTCTTTCGGCTATACCGTTCTGTTGAGGAGCACCTGGGCATGTCAATTGTCGCCTGATCTTTCACTCACGAAGATAGCGAGAGAATTCGTCTGACATATATTCTCCACCATTGTCCATCCTCAAGCACCGTATATTTCTTCCAACCTTATTTCTACTTCTTCCTTAAATTCTATAAATTTACTTAGAGTTTCAGATTTTTCTTTCATAAAATAGACCCAAACGTACCGTGAATAGTCGTCGATGAACGTCACCATGTATCTCATGCCCCCACATGATGGCTGCTTTACTCAGCCAAATACGTCTGAGTGTACCAACTCCAATGGTTCTCTGGCTCTAAACTTTAACTCATCATAAGGCAACTGATGTTCCTTACCGTACTGGCAACCGGCACAAACTGTATCAGTACGAATATCTAAAGATGGTAGTCCTTTCACCATTGACCCTATCAACTTTCTTAGAGTGTGATAATTGACATGCCCCAGCCGTGCGTGCCACAGGTCCGCAGTCTCACTCCTCCTTGTCTTATCTATGTACGTTGATTCTGCTGACATCACATGTAGATAGACTCCACTCGTTTGCCTTCCATGAAAGGCTTGCCATTAATCCTCAAATCTCGATAAACCTTGACGTCTTTTGGTCCAAACACGACATAATTCCCTGGAGTTGTCAACTGAGACAGTGACAATAAATTCTTCTTCATGCATGGTACGTGAAACACGTTCTGCAACTGGACTTGATGAGGACTAAATCGTGGCACGATCTTCGTCTTGCCAATATGAGCAATTGGCATTCTCGAATTGTTAGCGGTCACGACAACTTGACATCCCTTGTACTCAGACATGCAACTAAGCTTCTCCTGGTTTCCTGTCATGTGGTTAGAATATCCAGAGTCGACAATCCAATCCTTATTGTAGTCGACTAGCTTCTGAGTAGTTGCGGCGAGTGCTCGGTTTTCAATCTCCATGATGACACTTGCAGTTGTCACCTTTTCTACATTATCTTGAAAACCTTCTTCAAAGTAGTTTTCGTCGTCGGAGAAGCTTCAGGAGGAATCTGCTACTGCGTAGGACACGTCTAGGTCCCACTCTTCCTCACTATTATCTTCTTGATGACCTCCTGACGTCACCGCGTGGCCTTCAAATGACCTTCTCCTCGATCGACAGTCCCGAGCAAAGTGACCCTTCTTGCCACAATTGTAGCACTCGTCACCATCCTGTCTATTCCTCTGTGGCCGGGATCTATAGCCTTGGCGTTGTTGAGCTCCCCCTCTTTGAGGGTGTCCTTGAGCTTTCCCTGGTTGGTGACTCTGTTGGCGCTGCCCATTTGACTTTTCTTTGTCATCTTCACGTTTTTTCCACGTACCACTATTTTTTCGTGGTTTGCCTCTTCGGTTGTTGAAGAGTGCCTCTTATGTATTCTTTAATGATACTCTCGCCATTTTCTTGGCGAGGGCTTCTTGGTTGGCTAATAGATTTTCTAAATCTATTAATGACGGTTGTACATGACAACCTTGGATTGCCGTGATAAACGTAGAATATTCGGGGTTTATACCGTTGATTATTATTCTACGCATCCGATCTTCTCCGATTTTTGAAGTGGGATCCAATTGCTCTATTTCACGGCATAAGTTTCTGATTTTAAAGAAATAATCACTGACCGAATACGTACCTTGTGACGTATTCATAAGCTCTCTTTCCAGGAGCTGTAGTCGGGCAGCATTTTTCTTTGAGAAGAGAGCAGCCAAAACATCCCACGCTTCTTTTGGCACCTCGATATCTTCTATGCGTGCGATCATACTTTTGTCGATAGTCGTCTTGATTGCATATAAAGCCTTCCCTACTTTAATTTCCCATTTGCGGAGCTGCTCCGTGTTGTTCTCGGGCGGTGAGGTCTCCGTGCCGTCTACAATGTTCCATAAGTCCTGTCCTTTAAGATAGGACTTCATACACGTTCGCAAATCACGATAGTTGTACTCATTCAGCCTCTCCATGTCGGAAGTTGTGCCAATAATATTTGTCATGGTGACTTGATACACTTCTCCCACGTGTTATCAAGTAAACGAGGTCCCAGACCAACGTGCTTCACTATCAACGTGCTTCACTATCCCGGATAGCGCACCGAACTAGTAACGTTTCTGCATCGATTCCCACGATCCCGGATCGTACCGCTCTGATACCAGATTGTTGATTCTGGAATAGAAAATGGCAAGGAAAGAGTAACACTAATATAAAATATATTAGTATTACTAAACAACTTAAGTACAAGAGCTAATACAAGAGTACAACTATTAAGGCTCACACTCACACTAGAGTAGCTTATACTAGATCACACCCTATCAAAACTCTTAGAGACTCACTTTATAACTTATTTGATGCTCTCAATTGCTCTCTCTCAGCTGATTTCAACCAAGAGACCCAAACACCTATTTATACTTGCTCTAGGTCGGTGAAGGGGGTCTAGAAGCTTCTGTCCAGAATTCTCCACATGATTCCTCCATAATCAGTGCCCATGATATATCCATCTCCATTGTTCTTTACTTTCAAGAAAATTTTAGTTGAGATGCTCAATCTAGGGCTTTCAAGAAATCTTAGAAAATTGGGGGAAGTCATGAAGCTTCTAGAGGAGAGGAGAGAAGAGAGGAAGACATGGAGAAAAGCAGGGTTGCCTGCTTCAACAGGGAAATGTATGTTATTGGTGAGAATTAACTTCTTTGATATAAATATATCAAGGGCCTTGATACTTTTTTCGTTCTTCTTCTCTCTTTTTTAGTACAAACATTCCAACAAGAGGTTGACTCTATTATCTTTATTCTTTGTGTGTGTGTATGTGTGTGGTGGCTGGGGGGGGGGGGAAAGGGAGGTGCTACTGTGCATTATACATAATTTCAAACCTTATAATAAGGGTGGAATGATTGGTCTTTGGGTTGGATTTAAGTAATATAATGAAGTTCACGATAGATCTTTCTTCATACCTGCCTCTAATGTCACCTATTAATAATTTAAGAAAGCCACCAGCATTTGCATTATTTACCCAAGTTGGCCGATCTGCATATGTTAGTCTGGAATTAGGAAATACACTTGGCCCCAGAAGCTGGTTGGAACCCTTGAAAGCATCAATTTACAAAAGCATGGCAAACAAAGTAGTATTACAAAGGAAATTTACAAGAAGGGTAAATGATTGGATTCAATCGTTCCCATTGAAAGAGTAAGTTTTTAGAAAACATTTTGTTTCCTATTTTGAATCAAAGTGGTATATTTGGTAAGTTGATTTTGTGACTTTCATGGGAAGATTTATAATTGTTAATAGTGTAAATATCTTTTATTTATGTACATATATTTATATTAGGACTAACCTACTATCAGAATCTCTTTCCTTGTGAGTGTGCTTTATGTTTCCTTGTAGGAATTGGAATCTCACATATGGAAAGGTTTTGAATTCATGAAGATCTTCTCAAGGTGCCTATAAATACAAGTGATCAGCACAAAGAGAAGACACGGTTTTAGAGAATTATTTGGAAGACAAATACTTTTGTACTTCACGATTCAATATTGTCATTTAGGTTGTGAGTGAAGGTTGTGTCCTACATCTGCACTCACATCTAGTTTTCATCAAGTTCTTTGTTGTGCTTCTGATTAGAATAGGATCTACTTGGGAAATGGAGACTGTTCTTATCGTAGAAGGTGATTAGAACTTGTTTAGTATTTTCATATTTTCGTTTTCACTTATTTGTGTTTTTGTAAGCAACACAGTTTTAATAGTGAAAAGCTTTTTGAGCGTAAGCCTTTTTTGTTGTGATCAAAATCAGTAAACGTTTATAATTCTTGTGTTTTATTATTTTATTCCGCTGCTTAATTGTGGATGTGTGGACAGTTGTATCTCACATCTGTACTCACATATGTGTTCTGTTGAGTTGACTAGGTTTCCTAGCTACACGAAACTTTCAATTGGTATCAGAGTCAACTCTCGAAATATTACTGAGTGTTGATCCAGAAAGTGTAGTCATAATGGAATGCCAAAATAATCAAAACAGGCCTCCTGTCTTGGATGGCACAAATTATTCTCTTAAGAAGTCTAAAATGCGTAATTACATCAAAAGCATTGATGAAAGGGCATTGATGAAAGGGCTTGGATGTGTATTCTTGTGGCCTGGCAGCCTCCTACTGTGGAGAAAAGGCCTTAATGAATCTGGTGTTGGTGAATCTATTTTTGTGAGAAAACCTGAAGAAAGGTGAACTCTTGATGAAATACATGCTGTTAATTACAATTCTAAAGCCATGGGTGCTATTTCCAGCCATATTTCTGGAAATATGTACAAACTTATCACCAATAAAAGCATAGCAAAGAATGCTTGGGACATCTTACAAATGCAATGTGAGGGAATTTCGAGTGTTAAATCTACTAGACTTAGGATTTTAATGGATATGTTTGAAATACTTAGAATGAAAGAGACAGAAGACATAGTCTCTTATGCTGCAAAAATCCATGAAATTTCTAATGAATGCACTAGCCTTGGTGAGTCTATCTCGAATGCCAGACTTGTAAGCAAGATCTTAAGGACTCTACCTGAGAGGTTCAACATTAAATTAGCTGTTATAGAGGAGACAAATGACACTAACACAGTAGGATTAGATAAAATTGTTGAAATTTTGACTGTGTTTGAGCTAAATCTTGAAGCTCAAAAAAAGAACAAGGCCATAAGCCTTGCCATCAAAAGCTCAGCAGCTGTTCCAAAAGAACTGGTTGAACTCTCATCTGAAATTGACAAGTCAAATCTTGAGGATGATGATGTGGCCCTTATCTCTAAAAAATTCAGTTCCATACTAAAAAAAAAAGAGAATGAACAAATTTCCAAATAGGCCTGCTCCCAGTACTACTGAAAAACCAAGGCCTAGCACTGAGAATGGTTTCAAAAGGCCAAACCTTGAGAACAAAAATTCCTCTGACTCTCTGTGCAATGTAGAGCATGTCGTGGCTTTGGTTACTATGCTAATGAGTGTGCTAACACACTTAAAAAGAAGGGAATGAGCTTAACTGCTTCTCCGAGTGACAATGAGGATGAAGATGAAGTTGCTAACATGTCTGTAATAAACTGTCATTCTGTGTTTAATGCTTATTTTGCAGGAATTGAAACCGAAGATTATGAAGAAAATGTGGAAGTGGTTCCAGATGTGAACACATCTATTGACACATCTAACTTGATTCTAAATTGTTTCTCTGTAAAAGGAGATTCTAATGATGAGGATAGGGACATTCCCTATGAAGAACTTTTTGCAACTTACAAAGAACTGCATGATGATTGGATAAAGAGGATAGACAAAATTGAGGTACTTGCTAAAGTAAATAAATCTCTTTTTGATAAATTAGTTGTTTGTGAAGATGAAAAAATTAGACTTTCAAAAGAAAATGATGATCAAAAAGATACCATTGCCAAACTTGAAGTTCTAGTGACCAAGAGAGAAGTTGAGCTTGAAAAATTTAAAAATGAGTTTGAAAAATCTTAGAGTACATTAACCAAGTTGAATACTGGTAAAATGAAACTTGATGAAGCTATTGCTCTTAGTCAAACTGGAAAAATTGGTATTGGGTTTGAAAAACTCAAATTTGTAAAGGAGGGATATGAGGCTTCAACTTCAAAAACTGTGAAAAAACCAATTTTGAGTGAAAAAAGTCCAAGGAGAAGGCACTACATCTGTCATTATTGCTTTTCTCCTAAGCACATTAGACCATTCTGTTACAAGTTAAAAGCTGATAAAAGAACTGGAAATGATAATCAGTCTCAGATGTGTGAGAAGATGTGTATACATCCGAACATACATCCTAGTAATCTGAGACCTCTACACCACAAAAAGAAAGTTGAAACTAAGTGGATGGCTAAACCAAGTGCTACCTGCAATGTTGTATACTCTTCCCTCAAGAGTAGTGTCTCTGGTTCTTGGTATTTTGATAGTGGGTGCTCTAGGCACATGACTGGGAACCAAGATGTTCTAATAGACTATAAGTTAATCAATGAGGGAAAGGTGAATTTTGGTGGTGGTGCACAAGGTAAAATTATTGGGAAAGGAACCCAAGATGTGAAGGGACTCCCAAAACTGCACAATATATACCATGTGGAAGGCTTAAAAGCCAACCTGATTAGTATCAGTCAGTTATGTGATGATGACCTCTATGTGAAGTTTGATAAATACTTGTGTGAGGTGTTTGACAAAGAAAATAAGTGTGTGTTCACTGGTCCTAGGTCTTCTGATAATTCTTATCAATTTGGTGACAACCTTTCTTGCCTAAGCTCCAAAGCTAATGATATCAATATGTGGCACCAAAAACTAGGAAATGCTAGCAGCAGAAAATTGGAGGAACTTCAAAGGTTTGATGCTGTAAAGGACCTTCCTAAGCTGAACTTCAAGAACACTGATGTTTGTGGTTCATGTCAAAAGGGAAAACAAACACAAGCCTCACGCAAAAAGGCCTAACAGTGCTCCACATCTAGGTGTTTGGAGTTGATACATATTGAATTGATGGGACCTATAGAAGTAGAAAGCTTTGGAAGGAAAAAGTATGCTTTTGTGTGTGTTGATTATTATTCTAGGTACACATGGGTAATGTTCCTAAGGGAAAAATCTGAGACCATATGAGAGTACAAAAACTGGTATAAAAGGGTCAGAAATCTTTATGGTCTTAAGGCTGTGAGGATTAGATCTGACCATGGCACTGAATATGAGAACTCAATGTTTACTGCCTTCCGAAACTCCAAGGGAATCACTCATAAATTCTCTGCACCTATCACTCCACAACAAAATGGAATTGTAGAAAGGAAGAATAGAACCTTGCAAGAAATGGCTAGGGTTATGCTAAGTTCCAAAAACCTGTCCAAGAAATTTTGGGCAGAAGCTTTGAATACTGCCTGTCACATTGACAATAGAGTGTAATTCATAATTGGAAGCACTGTGACACCATATCAAATTCTTCTTGGCAAAAAACTCACTCTAAAGTATTTGCATGTATTTGGGTGTATATGCTACATCCTTAATGATAGGGAATACTTGTCCAAATTTGATTCCAAGAGTGATAAAGCAATATTCATGGGATATTCCACTAATAGTAGAGCTTATAGGGTTTTTAATCTTAAAACAAAAACCATTATGGAATCTGCCAATGTTGTTTTTAATGATACACTTGATCTTAACCTCAAGACTGCTGAGGATGATGTTTCAGGTTGCCTAATGGACTGGAAAGATACTGACACAGATGATGTGGAAAACAAAAAGGATCCTGATACTGAAACAAGTGCAGAAGCAGAAAAGGATGTGAACAAGGATGTGGACACATCTGCATCCACATCTGCACCCACATCTGTCCCCACATCCTCCCAAACTCTTGAATCTGAGGACACTTCCTCTGAATCTGATAGAGATGATGATCCAGTAGGTAACTGGATGGATGCGTGGATAGGTCAAAAGATATTCCCTCTAAAATTCAGAAAAATCACCCCACTTCACAAATTGTGGAAGATGTGCATGATCAAGTGAGAATAAGGCAAAAAGACAAGGTAAACTACAGAGAGCTAGCTGGATTGTGGAGTTGCTCATCAGCATACTCCCGGGTAAGTTTCTGTTGCTTTGTTTCAAAGATTGAACCTAAGAACATTACTGAAGCTTTAAAAGATGCTGACTGGATTCTTGCTATGCAAGAAGAGTTAAACCAGTTTGAAAAGAATGAGTATGGACCCTTATCCCTAGGCCCTCTCATGGAAATGTCATAGGAACAAAATGGATTTTCAAAAATAAAAAAGGGGTAATTACTAGGAATAAGGCTAGACTTGTTGCTCAAGGTTATACTCAAATTGAAGGGATTGATTTTGAGGAAACCTTTGCTCCTGTTGCCAGAATTGAGTCTATCAGACTCCTGTTGGCTATTGCGTGCTACCTCAAGCTCACTCTTCATCAAATGGATATTAAGAGTGCCTTTCTAAATGGGGTATTGAATGAGGAAGCCTATGTAGAATAACCTAAAGGCTTTGAGGATTTCAAGTTTCCTAACCATGTGTATAAACTGAAGAAAGCTCCGTACGGGCTGAAACAAGCCCCTAGAGCTTGGTATGGTAGGTTGACTGATCATTTGCTTCACCTAGGATTCAAGAGAGGTGAGGTGGACAAAAATTTGTTTGTGAGAAAAAATAAAAAGGAGATACTTGTGGCTCAAATCTATGTGGATGATATTGTGTTTTGGTCAAATTCTGATTCTATGCTAACTGCCTTTGTGGAAAGCATGACCTCCACATTTGAGATGAGTATGGTAGGAGAGTTGAACTATTTCTTAGGCCTACAGATAAAACAATTCAAATAAGGCATGTTCATCTCTCAGTCCAAATATGCTAAGAATCTTGTGAAAAAGTTTGATCTTGAACACTCCTCACATCTCAAAACACCAATGGGATCTTCCCAAAAACTCAGCCATAGCCATGACTCAGATGGTGAGAGTATTGATCAGACCTTGTACAGAAGCATGATAGGCAGTTTGTTATACCTCACAGCAAGTCGACCAGACATTATGTATAGTGTGTCTCTGTGCTAGATATCAAGCTAACCCAAAGGTTTCCAATCTTAAAGCCTTGAAAACGATAATCAGATATGTGAATGGGACTGTAAACCTAGGGTTGCACTATTCTAAGGAGACAAATACCAATCTGGTAGGCTATACTGACTCAGACTGGGCTGGCAATAGTGATGATAGGAAGAGTACTACAAGTGGATGCTTCTACCTAAGGAACAACCCTGTGTCTTGGTATAGTAGGAAGTAGAATTGTGTCTCTGTCCACTGCAGAGGCTGAATATGTAGCCCTTGGAAGTTGTTGCACACAACTGTTATGGATGAATTAAATGCTGAAAGACTATGGGTTAAATAGCAAAATCTTGACTGCTTTTTGTGATAACAAAAGTGCCTTAGACATATCTAAAAACCCTGTCCAACATTCTAGAACAAAACACATTGATATTAGACACCATTTCATTAGGGATCTTGTAGAACAAAAAACTGTGTGTCTGAAATTTGTTGGGACTGAAAATCAATTGGCTGATATATTTACAAAGGCATTAGATTTGGAGAGATTTTCCTCCTTCAGGAAGTCTTTTGGCTTGTGTGATATTTAAGGTTGTGAGCACAAATGTGCACACATCCATCGATACATCTGTATATTATCTAACTGAAAAAAAATATCATGCATTAGCACGAAATATCTCAGTGTGGTCACTTGTGAGTCTTACATATTTGACATTTTCCGATCACCTAATTGTGGTCATTTCTTGTTCATATTGTCTTTTGATAACTTGATATAATCTTCTTAGATATCTCACAGTGGGTGCCTTAATCAATGAGAAACAACTCCTTCTCCCATTTGTATGAAGCCAAACCATTGTGATCAAGTGATTTTCAAGAGAAAGTTTGAAATCAAACTTGAAAATATCATTGGAAAAAAGAGCCATCTTTGGGAAATAAGAAAAGTGAAAGCTACTCAAAATGCAAAATATTCACAATAAAAAATGGGTGGATGCATCCTAGAGGCTGTGCAGATTAGATTATTGCTCATTGACTTTTTGTGATCTAAATGTGTCCCCAAATGTGACTCACATCCTATGCCACATCTGTAAACTGAGATTTTTTCCTTCACCTGTGTGTTGCATCATGCTAAGCATACTGCATATTAGGTCATATAGGATACTTTATAAATATGTTGGTTAATTTATTTTCATTCTTAATTTATTCTTTGATTTAACATGTTTTTGTTTTCCAATATCTCTCATGAAAAAGAAAGATGTGTATCAAAATCCTTTATGAAAAAGGAATGACAATTTCAAAGGGGTCTGTGGAAAAAGATATGGCTGAAGATTTTTGTTACCATATAAGGCATACAATATTTTGGTAAATATTAATCCCTATTTTTTCGTGATTTGTTGTGTGTGGAAATCTCAAGGATTTAATAGCCGTTGTGGACTCTTTCTGTTATTTCTGTTTTCTGAGTCCTGTTTGGTGTTTGGTGAAGGATTCCTCAATTAAGTTGGAAAACGGAAGCTGTGAGTATTTATGTGGCCTCACATCCGTCACATCCCCTTAAACCCTCGTTAAGTCCTTGCTTCCTACTCCCATAATTTCACGCACACCAGCATTTAATCTCTATCTCCTGTTCGACCTAACCGATTTTGCAGAATCAATGGACCCTAACAATGAAATTCGCGATGAAGATGTGCTTGACGTACAACCAATTTCTGTAGCAATGGTTGATAACCCCATTCCTGATCAAACAACTAAACCTAGCATTTTTGTCGAAGTTCCCCCTTCATCTCCATCATCTGATTCTTCAATGGAGGTACCCCCATCTACTAATCCTACTCCATTGGAACCATCTGTTGCCCCCTCATCTCCTAAAATTCCCACTCCTCCCTCTCCTATTGCTCAAACCATTGTGGTTCCCCCGGTTGTGGCCCCTGCTCCTACTTTGGTCACTCCCCTCACTAAAAAAAGGAAGCTACCTACTTCCAAGCCAAAGGCGAACATTGTCAAACCTCCACCTCCCAGGAATGTGAGAATATCTCACAGTTTCGAAAGCTTTCTGAGGCTGATAAAGCCAAAAATTTGAAGAAACCTGGTGGTAAACTAACCACAGCCATCTCCTGTGATGAAGAAGAGGAAGAAGAAGTGCCACAGCTGACAAGGGCCAGGAAGCCAAGTGCCCAATCAAGTGCATCCCCTCAAACTGACAAGGATGAGGAGCCTCTGGCCAACTTGCTCATAGAACTGAAAGGGAAGAAAAAGGTTGCTGAAACTGGTCTTGAACCTATTTTGGAAGAGGATAAATCTGAAGATAGTTATGAATCAGATGACACTGCTGCTGATGAGAATTTCAAGTTGGGTCGTGATGAACTTGAACAAAAAAAAGAAGATCAAACAATTGATGAACAAGCTGAAGAAGATACTGAAGCTGAACCTGAAAGGGAACCTCTCCTCCAAAGAATGTGCCTTCAGATGTGCACACATCCAAGTGCACATCCTCCAGACTGACTGCTCAGAAGGGTATTTCTAAAACTCTCTCCTCTACTGCTTTAAACCCTATTTCCTCCAAATTTTTATCCTTGGATGCCTCTGAAAGGTATGGAAAAATTGTGAACAAAGCTTTCATTGTAGAGATGAAGAGAGATAGGGAGACTGTTGCAAGCGGACTTGGTGATAGAACGCGTCACGGGCCTTCTGATGGTTGAAAAAGGAGACTTAGAACGGGATGGCTTAGCTATGGTTAAGGCTGAAAGTGAACTGGAAAATAAGATAAAGAACAGATCAGTTTTGCAAGCAAAAGAAGTTGGAATTTTTTATTGAGAATTCCTCAAACTCCCTGAGGTATTCTTTGCTTACAAACTTGAATGCCTATTTCCTTATTCAGCTGGCCTTTTATAGGCTTTACAAAGATTTAAAATTAAATAGCATAATTAATAATAATTAATCTGGAAGAGCAGTCAAAACATTATCCTTATCCTTGATTGATGTTTGATTTGCCTGACTTCTGACTTTCTGTCTTGCGGCTGCTGTCTTTCCATCTGTTGCGCTGGTCTTTCTGCCCGATGAATGCATCATTACTCCCTCCGTTGAGATCAAGCTTGTCCTCAAGCTTGAAGTTAGGAAAGTGAAGGCGGAACTCATCGAAATTCTCCCAAGTAGCATTATCCGGATGTATACTTGTCCACACTACTAGCACTTCTTTTACTCCCCTGTTAAGGAGTCCTCGTAACACTTCCTGCGGTTGAGGCAAGAGCTTCCCCTCGTGTAGAGTTGGTAGTGTGGGGGTTGCTGTTGGTGGCGCACCCTTAAATTCCTTGAGCATTGAAATGTGAAAAACATCATGGATTTTGCTTCCTTCTGGGAGATCTAATCTGTATGCTACTGGACCAATTTTCTTAATGATTTGAAACGGGCCAAAATATCTTGGGGACGGCTTAGCTGAAGTGCGCTTCGCTACTGTCAATTGGCGGTATGGTTGTAGGCGAAGCCAAACCCACGGACCTTCGTCAAAAGTAACCTCCCAATGGTGATTATCATAAGCATAACGCATTCTCTCTTGAGCCCGAATGAGGTGACTCCGAGCATCACTCAAGAATTCATCCCGATCCTTCAAAGCCCCATCCACTGCATCTATCCTAGATGAACCTAGTTCGTAGGAGACAAGTCTTGGTGGATCCCGTCCATAGACTACCTTAAAAGGGGTAGTACCTAAAGCTGAGTGAAAAGAGGTGTTGTAGCAAAATTTGACCCATGGTAACCAATCCACCCACTTACGAGGGTGATCCCCAACCATGCATCTGAGATACATTTCAAGTGTGCGGTTGACTACTTCTGTCTGACCATCCGTTTGCGGGTGATAGGATGATGAAAAAGCTAGTTGTGTGCCACAAAACTTGAAGAGTTCTTTCCAAAACGCTCTTGTGAAAACAACATCTCTGTCACTGACTATTGTTTCGGGCAAGACATGGAGTTTAAAAATATTATAGAAAAAATATTGAGCGACTGTTGCGGCTGTGTAAGGATGTGACATCGCCATAAAGTGCGCATATTTAGAAAAACGATCCACCACCGCATAGACCACTGATTTACCTCCTACTTTGGGTAGACCTTCAATAAAATCCATTGAGATGTCGGTCCAAATGTGTTCCGGAATTGGCAGGGGCTGCAGCAAACCCGCTGGGTGCAAGTTTTCCCATTTATTTTTTTGGCAAATAGCACAATTGATGACAAATTCGCGGACCGAAGGAGTCATACCTTCCCAATAAAATTCACGTTTCAGCCGATGTAAAGTTTTCCGAACCCCTTCATGAGTAACATTGTCGACTGCAGCCAAGATGTTAGAAACAAAATCCGAGTTGGGTCGCACATAAATTTTTGATTTGTAATAAACCAGTCCATTACGTACATTCCAATCGGGGTTATCAGCTTGTGTTGCTTTAGTGAAAACATCCTGTCCTTCAATAGATTGTTGATAGTCTTGCTTTAAGTCCTCCAATAATTGGGCATGAACTAAAGTGACTGCCATCAGAGTTGCTTGCTCGGTATCTCGTCGGGATAGAGCATCTGCAGATTTGTTCAATTTCCTGGGTTTGTATTCAACTTCAAAATCAAAGCCCAAGAGTTTGCTCATCCAATGTTGTTGTGGTGAGGTGGTGAGGCGTTGTTGCAGCAAATACTTCAGGCTGTAATGATCGGTTCGTATAACGAATCCTCGCCCCCACAGATAATGTCTCCAATTCCGTATAGCCTGCACCAGACCAATTAATTCTTGCTCATATGCCGGGAGTTTAAGGTGGCGATCCACAAGTTTCTTGCTGAAGAAAGCAATGGGATGTCCATCTTGCTGAAGCACTGCGCCAATTTTCACCCCTGCTGCATCACACTCAATCAAGAATGATTTTGAGAAGTCGGGTAATTGCAACACAGGTGCACTAGATAAGGCATTCTTCAGCTTGTCAAAGGCCCTTTGAGATTCACTAGACCAAGAGAAAGAGTTTCGTCGAAGAAGGGCAGTCAAAGGTGCTGCATATACTCCAAAAATTTCGAATAAATCGTCGGTAGAAACCAACAAGTCCGAGGAATCCCCGAAGAGCAGTTGTCGTGGCTGGTACCGGCCATTCAAGAATAGCCTGAATTTTTGATTTATCTGCTGCCACCCCTTGGGAGTTAATCACATGGCCGAGATAGGAGACCTCGTCCACACCAAAAACACACTTCTGTCTTTTGAGGTATAATTGATGGAGCTGCAGTAACCCAAACACAATTCTAATGTGTTGCAGATGCTCTACCCATGTATGGCTATAAATTAAAATGTCATCAAAAAGTACTAATACAAATTTACGAAGATAAGGCCCGAATACCTCATTCATAAGCGCTTGGAAGGTTGATGGCGCGTTGCAGAGGCCAAATGGCATCACAAGAAACTCGAAATGACCATGGTGGATGCGAAATGCCGTCTTTTCCACATCTTCCGGGCTCATTCGCACCTGGTGGTATCCTGAGCGTAAATCAAGCTTCGAGAAAAAGCGGGTCCCATTAAGCTCATCCAAGAGCTCATCAATTATCGGGATAAGAAATTTATCCTTAATAGTTTGCGCATTTAGTGCCCGATAATCCACACAGAAGCGCCAAGAGTTGTCACTTTTGGTAACCAATAGTACCGGTGAGGAAAATGGACTTCTACTTGGCTGGATCAGCCCCTTTGCGAGCATCTCTGAACATTGCTTTTCAATTTCATCTTTTTGCAACTGTGGATAGCGATATGGCTTCACTACCACTGGATCTGCACCAGTTTTTAAAATGATCCGATGATCACAAAATTTCCTCCATTGCCTGCTCATTAGAAAATGTTGGATGCACCGAGTGTAGCAAGACGGTGTTTGGCGGAGTTTCTCCTGTCCACGTCACGGTTCGTCCTCGCAGATTAAAAGTAACCCTCTGCTCCCTGAAATTGCACATAATATCTCCCAATTCCTCCAACCATTTCACTCCCAGAACAACATCAAAGCCAGATAATGGTAACACAAAAAGATTTATAAGAAAAGAGGCTCCATCCTTACTTAGTTGTACACGCTCACAAACTCCTGTGCTCTGAAGCTTTTCGCCATTAGCCACTATCACACGAAAATCCTGTCGAGTTGTTATAGGCAGCCCAAGGGAAAGAGCGGTTGTTGTGTTTATAAAATTGTAGGTGCTTCTCGAATCGATCATAGCTAGTACAGGAGTATTTGCCACTTGCACGTGCACTTGTAGTGTATTAGGATGACGAAACAGGCTCAGTTTGACTGTCAACTCCTTCTTCATCGTCTTCATCGTTCATCGAAAGGTAGAATAACCTTTTACATTTAAGGCCAAGGACAAATGTTTCATCACAATTGTAGCAAAGACCTTTCGCTCTCCTTTCTGCTGCTTCTGCTTTGGACAGCCACTTTACATGTGGGGGTAAAGCCATGCGTACTGGAGTAGAACCTGCAGCAGCTGGTTGTCGAGTTACGGGTGTTGGTGGTGGGAAGTTTGAGGCTATTGGTGGCAGACGCGACTGTTTGGACGGAGTAGAAGTCCATAGTTGCAGTTTTCTCGCGAAGAGTCTTGCGACACTAATTGCCATTGTCAGATTTAATGGCCTTTGATACTCGACATCTAATCTCAAAACCTCATCTAGCCCGGCTGTGAAAATTGAGACTTGGTACTCCATACGCAACGGTGGAACACGGGATAGCAAATTCTGAAAATCCTTAATGTATTCCTCAACTTGGCGGCCTTGTTGCTTGAGGTTGGTCAAGTCTCCTAATGGATTTGCACCGCCTGGGGGGCCGAACCTGTGAATGCAATAATCCCGAAAACCTTCCCAAGAAAGATGAGGCTGGTCTTGACGCAAATGGTGATACCACAACTGAGCTTCTCCCGTCAAATAATATGCAGCCATTGAGACTCGCCTCGCCGGAGGTATGTTCTGGTTCATGAAGTAAAGCTCACAACGATACAGCCAACTTAGGGGATCCTCTGTTCCGGAAAAGAGAGGAAACTCCAGCTGTGACCCTTGGTTATTAAACCCAGCAAAATCTGTGCTGCCATTGGGTGTTAGTCCTTGATCAGCAGCAACAGAACTTGATTCTTCCGTAGGTCCTTTTCCTTTGTCTTCAAGCAGTTTGCCCATCATCATTTCCAGACGGGAGACAGACTCCTTAATGGTGGAAACTTCCTCTTTCGACGCAAACGAATCGCCCATGACGCCGGCAATGGAACCAATGTTGCAAGCGGACTTGGTGATAGAACGCGTCATGGGCCTTCTAATGGTTGAAAAAGAAGACTTAGAACGGGATGGCTTAGCTATGGTTAAGGCTGAAAGTGAACTGGAAAATAAGATAAAGAACAGATCAGTTTTGCAAGCAAAAGAAGTTGGAATTTTTTATTGAGAATTCCTCAAACTCCCTGAGGTATTCTTTGCTTACAAACTTGAATGCCTATTTCCTTATTCAGCTAGCCTTTTATAGGCTTTACAAAGATTTAAAATTAAATAGCATAATTAATAATAATTAATATGGAAGAGCTGTCAAAACATTATCCTTATCCTTGATTGATGTTTGATTTACCTGACTTCTGACTTTCCGTCTTGCGGCTGCTGTCTTTCCATCTTTTGCGTTGGTATTTCTGCCCGATGAATGCATCAGAGACTTTCTCCAAATTGGGTATAGATAAGCTTTTTGAAGAGAGAGGTCTGTTTTTGACAGTTGATCATCCAATCCCTTTCTTACCTAAGCTTGTGTATGAGTTTTATGCTAATCTATCTAAAGGTTTAGACAAACCCTCCTCCTCCATGTTCTATACTATTTATGTAAGATGAAAATTCGTTCATTTCTCTCCCTCTGTCATCAATGATTTTCTAGGATTAGAAGAGGGGTATGATCAGCTTTGTGATGTTTTTGAGGAAGAACTTGTATCCACTCTTATTCATGGGAAGCTAACTGCTTGGCCCATTAAGCCTAAGGATTTAGAAAGTGGTTCTCTTACCTCATTTTATTGCTTTCTCCACTGTATTTTAACTGCCAACCTCTGCCCCTCCAACAATAAAACATCTGTGACTAGGGTGCAAGCTGATTTACTCTACAGGTTGGGTGCCAAGAAAAATATCAACTTTGGAGATTTATCGTTAGGAAGATTTGTGGGTATTGTGAATCCCCTTCCAAGAAATGATCCCTTCCCTACCCCTCTCTCATCTCTCAAATTTTGATTGCCCAAGGAGTGAAACCAGAAAAGGGTGAAGCTAGAGTGAGTAAGTTTGATTTGTTTAAAGAGACCAAAACCCTGCTGGATGCAAAGCAAAGATTTGTTGATCTCCCTTTAGGAGTTCTTCCAAAAATTTCAATGCAGGATGTGGGCACATCCAGCCACACATCTGTGGACCCCTTTACAGCTCAAATGACAGACCTTGATGCGGAGATTGCTGCTGCTGAAGCTCTCACCACAACTCTGAATATTCAAATGCAAGCCTCCCAATCTCATGTCAATAATCTCAAAGCTCTAAAAGCTAGACTCCAGAGATGGCATTCTGCACTTTCTAGTCAAAAAGGGGGAGATGAATCTGCTGCTGGTGCTGATGATTCTCTGTTTGCAGCTGCTGCTGACTTATCCTTATGGAGAAGCTGGGATCTATGAACTCAGGGGGAGTTGAAGTTAATTCTATTTTTGTTTTAATCTGTGGTGGTTGCATAAACAATTTTAACTTTTGCTTTTTATGTTTGTTAGTTTAAAATTTGGTTTGTAATCCCTAAATACTTTGCTGAATGGTTGCTTTAGTTTATATTTGTTGAACTGCAATTTTTAGTTCTAACTTGTTCTATGCAGTTTTGTGTGGATGTGTTGACACATCTACACACACATCCATTCAGGGGGACTTTTTCAAGTCTGAAAATGTTGGTCATTATTATCTAATCATAAATCTTTAGTTTTGATCAGAAAGTCCAAAATAGGGGGAGATTGAAAGAGTAAGTTTTTAGGAAACATTTTGTTTCCTATTTCGAATCAAAGTGGTATATTTGGTAAGTTGATTTTGTGACTTTCATGGGAAGATTTATAATTGTTAACAGTATAAGGAATTCTATGCTATTGTTCCCACTTTGGAACATTGGCAACATTATCTCTTGTCGCGGGAATTTGTGTTGTATTCTGATCACGAGGCACTCAAATACATTCAAGGGCAGCATAAGCTTAATCTGCGACATGCCAAGTGGGTGGAGTTCATTCAGATTTTTACGTTTGTCATTACGCATAATAAGGTAGGAGTTCAGAACCGTGTTGCAGATGCTTTGAGCCGTCGACATTCTTTATTAGCTACATTGCAGGTGGAGGTATGTGGGTTTGACACTTTTCGTGATTTATATCGTGATGATCCGTATTTTGGGGATGTGTGGGAGAAGTGTACCCGAGGTAGCTTTCTGCAGTATTTGATTCATGATGGCTATTTGTTTAAGGGTAACAAGCTTTGTGTTCCTTATTGTTCATTGCAGTACCTAATTATTTCTGAGAGTCATGAAGGGGGACTTGCTGGACACTTTGGCAAGGATAAAACACTGGCACTTATTGGCGAACAATTTTTTTGGCCCAAGTTGGGGCATGATGTTGCTCGGTTTGTGGAGAGATGTCGTGTGTGTCATGTGGCCAAAACTCGCAAGACCAATGCGGGCCTTTATACTCCTTTACCGGTTCCTACTGCACCTTGGGAGGACATTAGCTTGGATTTTGTGTTGGAATTGCCTCGCACGCAGCGGCAGAAAGATTCTATTATGGTGGTGGTGGATCGTTTTTCTAAAATGTCCCATTTTGTCCCTTGCAGTAAAATATTTGATGCGACACACGTGACAGACTTGTACTTTAAGGAGATTGTGAAGTTGCATGGTATTCCCAAATCCCTTACTTCTGATAGGGATGTCAAGTTCGTTAGTCACTTTTGGCGCACATTGTGGAGGAAGATAGGGTCACGTTTACAGTTCAGTAGCTCTTATCATCCGCAGACGGATGGACAGACTGAGGTTACTAATCGTAGTTTGGGTAATTTATTGCGTAGTTTGGTTGGTGACCATCCGCACCAATGGGATTAGACATTTGCACAGGCCAAATTTGCTTACAACAATTCGCAGAATCGCACTACGGGTAAAAGCCCTTTCCAAGTTGTGTATGGATGTAATCCTGTCAGCCCTTTGGATCTTATTCCTCTTCCGGTTACGAGTCAATAAAGTTCTGATGCAGATGCACGTGCGACACAGATTAAGGAGCTCCATGAGCAGGTTCGCAAACGTATTATTCAGCAAAATCGTAAATATAAGCAGCGGTGGACAAGCATCGCAAGAGAGTTGTGTTTCAGGCTGGTGATTTGGTGTGGGTTCACTTGCGTAAGGAGAGATTTCCAGCCGGACGTTTTGGCAAGTTACAACCAAGAGCTGATGGACCATTTCGGGTAGTGGAGTGGATTAATGACAATGCATACAAGATTGACTTGCCAGGTGATTACAACGTATCGGCAACGTTCAATGTTTCTGATTTGTCCGCTTACCATGGCGACGGTGATGGTGATGTCGACTCGTGGTCGAGTCTTTCTCAGGAAGGGGAGGATGATGCTGAACAACGAAGAGCCATTGCTACTGTGGCCCAGGCGGACACCCCAGCTCAGTCCATGCGCACGCCTCAGCAAGCACCATTCCAGCAGCAAGCTTCTGCCCTCCAGGCGGCCGCTTCATCCATGCCTAGGCGCGCACCTCACCGTGGTTCGACAAGGGAGTTTCTTTCTGGTTCCCAGGCGTCCGCTTGAGCTGTATCCAGGCGCCCGTCTCGCGTCGTCGTCCAGATTCCTTATTCCGTTTTTGCTGATGATTTGAACTTTAAGTTTGTGTTATTTTGGTCTTTGCTTTGCTATTTCGTTTTAGGGTTTTAAGGAAGTATATATACATCTTTATGGATTGGATGAACTCAGTTTTTGATTATTGAATTCATAGAGAAAAGGCTTTGGCTTTTCCAAACGAATCTTGGTTATTTTCCGTTCGGCTTATTTCTCTTGGCTTTTGGCTATCAATCCAGTTGCGCAGCTATTGGATACTGGAAATCTTGTCATCAGGGACGCGAGTGACAGCAACTCAGATAACTTTATTTGGCAAAGTTTTGATTTTCCTGTAGATAACTTGCTAGCTGGAATGAAGTTTGGGAAGGACTTGGTGACTGGCAGAGTAAGATACTTCAGATCATGGAAGAGCGTCGATGACCCTTCCCCTGGTGATTTTTCAGTTTGGATAGATACAAATGGATTTCCACAGTTGATTTTGAGGAAAGGCTCAGAAACAGTATTCAGGGGTGGCCCATGGAATGGTCTTAAATTTAGTGGAGAGCCTAATCTGAGATCAAACCCTATTTACACATTTGGGTTTGTTCTCAATGAGAAGGAGATCTATTACCATTATGAATTGATTGGTCCAGTAATTACGAGGCTGTTCTTGACCCCCAGTGGCGAACTACAACGGTTGTTATGGATTGATAGCAGCCATGGACAATTTATTTGACTCCACAGACAGACAACTGTGACCGTTATGGATTGTGTGAGGCATATGGGAGCTGTAACATTAACCAGTCTCCTCCTTGAGGGTGCTTGAAAGGATTTGAGCCTAGATTTCTTGATCAATGGAATGTGACAGATTGGTCTAATGGGTGTCGCCGAAAGACAACTTTAGATTGTGGGAGAGGGGAAGGCTTCCTAAAGTATTCAAACGTTAAATTGCCGGACACCGGAAGCTCGTGGTTTAACCAGAGTATGAACCTTGAGGAATGTGAGAAGGTATGCAAGAAAAACTGTTCTTGTACAGCTTATGCAAATTCAGATATCAGAGGGGGAGGAAGTGGGTGCTTGTTATGGTTTAATGACTTGATTGACACCAGAGACCTCACCAATACTGGACAAGACATTTATCTAAGAATGGCTGCCTCAGAATTGAGGCGTCTTACTTCAGAAGGTACATTGCATAATTCTAATTTATTATTGAGCTTCAGAAATGAAGACCTAGAGTTACCTTGTCGATAAATTCAACAGGGAAGTGAAAACCTCCTCGCTTAAAACAAATTAATATTGTTTTTTGGAAAACTTCATTTTTGTCCATCGTACTTTAGGGCTTGTTTCACTTTTACCATCAAACTTTATTTTTTCATTTTTACCATCGTACTACAAACCATGGTGTCATTTTATACTCAAATCTGTTATTTAGATCCAAATTTATTTCATTTTTACCATCGTACTACAAGAGGGCGAGCCTTGGCGCAACGGTTAAGTTGCTCCTTTGGTGACCATAAGGTCACGAGTTCGAACCTTGGCGAACAGCGACAAAAATGAAGTTTTCCCTTGTTTTATTTAGTCAACATCAAAGAAATATATCATTGCCTTTCCTTGTATAATACCAATATTAACCTTTTACCCTATATTTGTGCTTCATGGTCTAGGATGGAAGTCCCCACTTATCACCTGAATATTAGAACGGTAGAGTAGAACAGCTATTGGCTAAATTGCTGTTTTATATTATATAATATTATTTTGATCACAAAAAGACCGACTGTATTAATACTCCGGATGAAAGACAATAGACATACAAGCAAGACGGATTTCAAGTTCCTGGCTCTTGTGATCTGATTTGAGTATCTATTTCAATTGTCTATTTTGGCTTTACATGGAAAGGCTCGAAGACACTGAAAAGAGTCAGAATCGTCATCCCTATAATAGCAACACTAACCAAATTACTAGGAATACTACTGTGGTGTGTATACAGGAGAAAAAAGCAGGCGAAAAAAAGGTAAATACCCTAAATACTTGCTGAAGTCCTTTCTATTTAAAAGAGTAGGTTGAAATTCCTCTCTCAGTGAATGTCAATGATTTATGAAACATTTATAATTTTAATGTTTCGGTAATTTTTAATTTTGATCTGCTTATATTGCCAGCTTTGGTAGGCGTTCTTGAACAAGACCCAGGTAAATATTACATCAACCAATCCCAGAAGGAAGATTTAGAGTTACCATTATATAGCTTGCCTACATTACTAAAGGCAACTAACAACTTTTCATTCAACAACAAGCTTGGAGAGGGAGGATTTGGAGCAGTTTACAAGGTATATTATAGATATAACTAGGGTATATGACTTTCATCCAAATTGCTAAAATGTTGAGGTGATGACCAATATTTACATATAGAACTAAAGGGGAATATTCCTCGCCACTAGTCTGTTCAAAAATAAATAAACATTTGAGAAATTTAAATGTAAATACCACATATGAATTAGCATTGCAGAAAATAATAGAAAGAGAATCTAAATGTGTATGTGCATGTATATGTGCTTGTGTAGTGCTCTATAGCATTGTGCTAAACAATCTTAAATTAAGGTTCAATTCCTCAGGAGTCTTCATGTACTCTTTCACATGGCTATGACTACCATAACAGAAGGCATAAGTCATGATTTAGTAGCAAACATAAAGTTTTATGGGTTGAATAAAATGCCATCCCACTTACTATAGGTGTTGTTTATCTACAGGGTGTGCTGGACGAGGGACAATTAATAGCAGTGAAGCGGCTCTCAAAGTCGTCTAGTCAGGGACTTGAGGAATTCAAGAATGAAGTTATCTGTATATACAAACTTCAACATCGCAATCTTGTTAAGCTTCTCGGATACTGCAATGAAGGAGACGAAAAGATGTTGGTCTATGAATACATGCCAAACAAAGGCCTGGATTGCTTAATATTCGGTCTGGCTCTCTCAACACCTCTATAGGAATTTTAACTCAAGCATCAACGCTACAGAAACATGAACTAAATATAAAACTATGTGCAGATGAAACCCAAAGTAAATTGCTGGATTGGCCTAAGCGGCGTAACATTATCGATGGGATTGCTCGAGGTCTTCTTTATATTCATCAAGATTCTCGACTACGAATTATACACAGAGATCTGAAACCTAGCAATATTTTGCTTGACTCTGATGCGAACCCCAAGATATCAGACTTTGGGACCGCTAGAAGCCTAGGAGGAAATGAGACTGAGGACAACACAAACAGGGTGGTGGGAACATAGTAAGAATTTTCCCGTATGATTGAACTGATTTCTATTCTATCATCAACTTCTTATACTTATAAATAATATATTTCTGCAGTGGATACATGTCCCCAGAATATGCAGGAGATGGTATTTTCTCAGTAAAATCTGATATATTTAGCTTTGGGGTTTTGTTACTCGAGATCCTAAGTGGGAGAAGAAACAGAGGATTCTCTCATCAAGACCACAACCACAACCTACTAGGACATGTAAGTTGGACCATAAAAAATGGTGCCACGTTTTGTTGAATGGTGAAACTCCTTTGACACAACAACACCAATGCTCAAATTTATCTTTATTGTTGTAGGCATGGAGACTACATAGAGAAGGAAGATCCCTGGAATTGGTAGATGAGTCTTTGATTCATATTAACTATGTGCCAGACATGCTAAGAACAATCCAAGTGGCTTTGCTATGTGTTCAACATGACCCAGACGATAGGCCAAATATATCTTATGTTGTTCTGATGTTGGGCAATGAGGGTGCATTGCATCCACCTAAACACCCTGGTTTTTTTTAATTGAAGGTATTGGTGATTATGAGTACAATTTAAGCTCTAAGGCAACAAGTACAAGAAACAAACTTACCATCGCATAATGCTATATAAATTGCAATTTTACTACTATAACCTTCTCTCTCTCTCTCTCTCTCTCTCTCTCTCTCTCTCTCTCTCTCTCTCTCTTCCCCGTGTGTGTGTGTACCTGTGAACTGCCATATATTTTTCTTCCTTGTTAGCAAGTAGAATTATACCGATGCATCCATGAGTATTTTACAGCTTATATGCTCTATGAATGGTTTCATGACAGTAACAAATAGTTAGGACTAATGATGAAAGATAAAAAAAATGCATCACACAATCAGCCAAAACTAGAAATTGCACAACATGTTAGAACAATAAACCAACATTTTAGCAAACAATCACAAAGTACAAAATGAGTCACATTCATTCGAGCGTTACTTCCAGTTCCATAGATTGGCATTCTTTCAAACAACTAATGTGCAAGGATATAAATAGTTGCAGAGATTTTTCAACTTGATAGATGAGAATGAACGTTGTTAACTAGTATTTGATAGAAACTGAACAATTGCACGTACATAATTCAGGAAATTAGGTACGATAAAAGTATGCATCAATTCCGTCGAAAAAGCACGAAACTAACCTGACAGTGAGGAACCGGATTAGCGAATGAATTCCGGCAACGGAGAAGATTATTTGGCTTATGAACATATAGGGTTTCAATTGTTTAGCATGTGATCGGAGATTTGACGGACGGATCCAACCGCTGATACCCGGAGAAAAAACGTTCGAGAAGATAATTAGAGGGAAATGAGCAAGACCGTTTGACTACCGGGAACTGGGAAGTGTCATAAACTACCTTTTACCGCCTTCAGTTATAACTAAAATATACTTAGGGCCCCCAAACTTGCCGAACTGAGTTAAACTTGAACATAACATTTCAACTTCGATTAATTGTTTTCTGGTTCTTTGTGACCTTTTTCTTTTCTTTCTTATTTTTTCAAATAATTATTAAAAATTCATGAAACTAAAAAATTGTACATCCAAATGAAGCGGTTGCTAAGGCTATTCCCATCGGTGACTCTCCTTGTTGGGAGTAGCACAAAAAAAAAAAAAAAAAGGAAAATTCATGGAAAGTCATAGAATATGCACAACCTGGTTGGCCAGCCAACCCTTGGGTTGGCCTGGTTGGGTCACCATTTGATTTTTTTTTTTTTTGTTTCATCAAATTGTTTTGATTTTGTGTTTATATAAATATATTTTTAAAACTAGTATATTTTATATAATTATATAAAATAAAAAATATATCAAAATTTATAATTTTTTTATAATTGTATGAGTAATTATTTTTAATAATCATATGGGTAATTTTAGAAATATTATTACTAATACATTATTTAAAAAAATGAAATGATAAGTATTTTAGGTAAGTTGAAGTAAAGAAAAATAAACATTTTATTAAAAGGTTGGGTTGGGCCGGGTGACTGATGAGAGTATCTATAGTATAAATGGAAACTGTCCTTGCTACAGTACAATGAACAGTTCCATAAGCCAAATTTCCCATTTTTGCCCTCACTAAGTTGTCCCTTTCTCATTTTGCCCTTAAAAAAAAATTATTTTTTTTTAATTTTAAAAAAAAAATTTAATTTAAAAAAAAAAACACGTGTCCTTGGACACGGGCTTACTCTAGTAAATTATATAAGGTTAGAGTGGCGTATATAGATGTGAGAGAAATTAATATTTTATTTATGATTGGATGAGTTGGGATCACTAGTGATCGATGATGAGAATAGTCTAAGTTTGAAAAGATGTTTTAGTCTTCATCAAGTGACAAGTGTAGCTTTAAAGACGACCAGCTACTTGTTTTTTTCCAATATCAAAAACAAAACCAAAAGTCATTGTGTGTTGAGTCTTGGTGTATAACTTTTAACTTTAAAGACGACTTGAACATTTATAACCCGCGATGTCTAGTGGCGAAGCCACATTGACTTCAAGGGGACCCCTTTCAATTTTGGAATGTGTTAATTTTAGCATTATCAATTTTTTAAAAAATGACATCTTACTACTAAAAATGATGAATTTATACATTTTTATCCCGTTAATTTTTAGAAAAATTTGCACTAAATTATTATTTTGACCCTCTTGCATTCTAAATTTGTATACATCAATTATATTAATTATCTCAAAAGCAATCTCGACTCCCTTTACAAAATTTTCTATCTTCGCCACTGGCCATGTCTATATTGGTTTTTTTTTTCTCACCAAAAAAGAAAAAAAATTATTGTGAGTTGCATGTGGCAAAAAAATTTATGAGCTTAATATATAGACACTCATTCAAAATTGTGGTTGAAAGAGAAAACACTCATCCATATTATCGCTCATCCTATTTGTTTTCTTTTACTCTGCATTAGAGTTTAACGAATTGGATGTGTTGGTTGAAAAAAAAAATGAGTTTGATGATTAAATAAAAAAATGAATAGTTGGGTGATTTTACTTACTCCGTCCTTAAATGAATCCCATCCTTTAATGAATGTCGAAAAAAGTTTTAAATTTGCTTTTGATCAGTAGCAAGTTTGAAAAAAAAAAACTGACACATTTAAAATAAAAATAGAGAGTGTTTTTTTTTCCCAAAATTAAATGAGTCAAGCTTGAGTAGTTTGGTTAAAATATAGAAATATATTCAAATAAGCAGTGAATTCATATTTAAATGAAGAGACATATAAAGACGGAGACGAAGAGAATAGTTTGATTAAAATATATAAATATTTAATTATCCTCTTAAAATTTCAAAAACTATTATTGTTGCATTTAAAAAAGTACTATTAATAATTAATAACAATGTTTAAAAATTCATGTGAATAGTCAGTTTCCTTTAAAAAAAATACTCCCTGCATCCCACCCGAATACGCACAAATTTTCGTTTTGGGTGTCACATTTAAAATGCACACACCCAAAATGAAAACCTTTTAACATCTCTTTATTCATAGAACTCACTTGTAATAATAACAATAACTATCTACCAAAGTGGCCTTGGCTGGTGACCTCCCGAATGGGAGGTCACCGGTTCGATTCCCCTCAAGGGAAATTTCTGTGATTTAATTCCTACATTGGGTTTCAGGGTCCTTTGGAGCCCCCCGGGGCACATCCGTGCAGTTAAGGAAGCAGTATTGCTGGGTTAGTGTTGTAAGAGTAATGTAATTGCATCGGCAGGAGCAGCTGCTGGGTTAGTGTTGTAAGAGTAATGTAATTGCATCGGCAGGAGCAGCTGGAGCAGCCAATTGGTGATGTAAGAGTGATTTAAATGCCTTGTAGGAGGGTAAGGGTACTGCCACCCTGGCTGCATAGGGCACATCCCGCGATTTACCTCCGCCAGCATACTGAGGGGCCGGTACCTGGTGGTCCAGGATTAGTCCGGCGAAGCTGGGAACCTGGGTATCAAAAAAAAAAAAAAAACTATCTACTTACTATTATCTACCACACTTTCTCTCTCTTACCTCACTTTTCTTACTCGCAACACTTACTCCACTATACACTTTCCTTAATTTTCGTGTTGCAAGATCAACTTTCTACCTTTTCGGATGGGAATAAATGAGCAGTCACTATTTAATTGAGTTAAAGTTAAAGCGAGATTATCTTTTTGTTTTGTGACAACAGACCCGACCGGAGTATATTAGGCTCCGTTTGTTTAGCGTAAAACATTTTTCGAAAAATGATTTCCTGCAAAATATTTTCTGGAAAATGAAAATGCTTTCGAAAAATAAGATAAACATGTTTTCGACTGTTTGGTAATGAAAATGTTTTCCGAAAAATCTTTGATTGAGTTGACTACAAATTTACCCCTCCCAATCACCACCCCCACTCCACCCTCCTACCCACCCCCTACCCCCCTCCTCCCCCCGTCGAGTAAAAAAAAAATTAATCATTTTAAATTTATTTTTAACAACTCCTCTCTCAATCCACTCACCACCCCCTGCCACCAACCCCCCCCCCCCCCGAGTCAAGTCAAAAAAAATTAATCATTTTCTTTTTTTTTTTTTTTGTTAACTTTCCAACATTTGTAGTTGGAATGAGACTTTGTAGGACAAACCTAATATTCCATTCGTTCGGGCTAAAAACCAATGTCGTCACTGAATATTGACCATTTTGCTCGATCTGAGTGACCATTTTGCTCTTTGATCATCAATTAATATCGTAGCAGTCAAGTGGCAAGTGTAAGCATAACAAAAAAAAAAATTGACTCAAGGGGGGAGGGGGTGGGGGTAGACATGTCCAAACGGTTCCGGTTCCGGTTCTCGGTTCCGGAACCGCTGGTTCCCGGTTCCCAAATAGCCGGAACCGTATTCGAACCATATTAATCCGGTTCTATCCACCGGTTCCGGTTCCAACGGTTCCACTGGTTCCATCACCATCTAACTTTTCTTTTTTAAATCCAAACCTCTTAAGACAGTAAAGACGCTAACTAATCTGTTATTTTTTTATTTTATTTTTTCACTTGGGAAGTATGTTTTTGAAAAGAATGAGAAGTGGACAAAATTTGGTTAGTATATTATTAAAGATAGAATAAAAATTCTAACAATATTTTTAGGAAAAAAAAAGGGGCGGCACCCTTATAATTTTATTAATATAATTGAAAATATTACAATGAGGGGGACAACCAAGTCTTTCCCTTTTATAATTCAAGGGTAGACAAAAGGAGCCTATACCTCTATAGTCTATATTAAAACATTTATCTAAATTTTAGTCTAATTTAAATAAAACAACACTACACTATAATTACAAATACTAAATAAATGCTAAATATTACATTTAACTTACCTTGATCAATCGCCGGTTCCCGGTTCCCGATTCCAGAACCGCCGGTTCCCGGTTCCCGATTCCAGAACCGCCGGTTCCCGGTTCCGCCGGTTCCTCGGTTCCCAATATGGTGAATTCGTATTCGAACCGTTTCAATCCGGTTCCCGGTTACGTTCGGTTCCTGGTTCCGGCGGTTCCCGGTTCTCGCCGGTTCCCGGTTCCGGTTCTACCCGCCAATTCCGTCGGTTCCCGGATCTATTTGGACATGTCTAGGTGGGGGTAGGGTGTCAGGGGGTGTGAGTGGAGTGGGGGAGGAGTTATTAAAAATAACTTTAAAATGATTAATTTTTTGACTCAACAGGGGTGGGATTGGGGGTGGGTGGCAGGGGGTGATGGGGACGGGGTAGGGGTGGTTGATGTGGGCTGGGTAACCGGGGGGGGGGGGGTTGTGTGTGTGTATGTGAGGGTGTTACCATTTTCCGAAAAATGTTTTACTTAGGAAAAATTCGTAAATTATTTTACTTAGAATAGTGGGAAAAATATTTTCCGGAAAACATTTTCCTCATTTTCCGGTGCTAAACAAACACCGGAAAATAGGGAAAATGTTTTCCGAACAACATTTTCTCCCAAACAAACGGAGCCGTAGTCTTTAGTTATTACGAACTGACGTTAGGTCCTCCTTTTAAACTGAGCAGTTGAGACTTGTTCTTCGAAGAAGACTTTTCAAGATTAACACGGTATCATTTAATTTTATACTAGACAAAGTCTCCGATAAAGTTGGAATGACTCATTATTGAATAAAAAATTCATATTACATCACCCTAAACGCGAGAGAGCTCCACACATATCAATGGAGGGTTTTCACTTTCCTGTACTGTTATATTGCTCAGGAATTATACTTTGTATTTTGGCAACTTGTAATGCAGTAGACACCATAACTGCAGATCAAACCATTAGAGATGGTGACACCATTATCTCGTCTGACGAGAGTTTCGAAATGGGGTTTTTCAGTCCTGACAATTCTAGTACTAGAAGATACTTTGGGATATGGTATAAGAAGCTAGCAACTGGCACAGTTGTTTGGGTTGCCAACAGAGAGACTCCAGTTACTCATACCTTGGGCTTTTTAACACTAGGTCCTGATGGGATTCTGGGAATTCAAAATGCTACAAACAGCCGAATTTGGTCATCAAACTCATCCGGGACTGTGCAGAATCCAGTGGCACAGCTACTGGATAACGGTAATCTTGTTATCAGAGACAGAAACGATAATAACCCAGATAATTTCATCTGGCAAAGTTTTGATTTTCCTGTAGATAATCTTCTACCAGGACAGAAGTTTGGGAGCGACTTGGTTAAGGGAATCAACAGGCACTTTATACAATGGAAGAGTGCTCTTGATCCTTCTCCTGGTAATGTTTCGGCTTGGCTCGATAACAGTGGATTTCCACAAATACTTATGAGGCAAGGATCAAAAATAGTGTTCAGGGAAGGACCATGGGTCGGTCCATTTTTCAGTGGAGAGCCTGGTTCGAGAGCAAACCAGATTTACACATTTGAGTTTGTGCAAAACGACAAGGAATCCTATTACATGTTTCATCTGACGAATAAATCAGTTCTGACGAGGCTTTTCTTGAGCCCCAGCAGTGAAAGACAACGGTTGTTATGGATAGAGAGCAGGCATGAATGGGTAGTTTACTGGACTGCACCAACTGATAGATGTGACCGTTACGGAGTATGTGGGGTTGATGCCAGCTGTACAATTAACAACCCTCCTTGTGGGTGTTTAGAAGGTTTTGAGCCAAGATTTCCTGACCGATGGAATTTAGGAGATTGGACTCAAGGGTGTAGACGGGTGACACCTTTAAATTGTGAGGAGGAGGAAGGATTTCGAAAGTATTCACATAAGAAATTACCTGACACACAGCACGCGTGGTATAACCTGAGCTTGAGCCTTGAGGAATGTTGGCAGCTATGCAAGAACAACTGTTCCTGTACAGCATATGCAAATGCAGATATCAGAGGGAGTGGAAGTGGATGTGTACTATGGTTTAGTGACCTGTTGGATATGAGAGACTTCATAAATGCTGGACAAGATATTTATATAAGAATTGCTGCCTCAGAACTTATCACAGTTAGTACACACGGTAATAACATACTTTGATTTTATTACGTACGTCAGTTTTATTGCTGTTTATAATGTCTTTCTTGATTTTGTTAGCATAACTTCTATACACTGATTTTGACTTCACAGGGAAAGAGTCAAAGATACTGACACAAATGAAAATCATCATCCCTGTAATAACAGCAATAGTCATACTACTAGGAGCATTCCTGCTGTACATATTCAGGCGAAGAAAGTTGAAGAGAGAAGGTAACAGATCTCAATATCATAATTCTCTTCTAATATTCTAATTTTCTTATTTTCAAGTCATGTATGCAACTAAAGACCAAGAATAATCATTTTATAAACCCCGTCCTTTTATTTTTGTCTACATTATTTTTTTATGATGATATTTGTCAACATTTACTGTAAGCTTTGTATGATCTAGTAGTTCCCACTAAGGGGTCATAAAGTACAGTGAATAATACTACCTCTGTTTCCAATATTGAAAGACCAAAAAGTTTTCGAATTTGCTCTTATCAAGAGCAAATTTGAAAGAAAGGGAGTACTGAATTTCCGAGAAGCTCTATTGATTGAATCAAGTTCAATTGCTTTGTCAGGTAACCTGGATGGAGGTATCAGTCGGAGCCCTTGTTATTGGAAGTAAGTGTTTTACAAACAAAAAAATAGTGGAGCAATCAACACAAAATCAGTAAATATGAATATTTTGTTCCGTTTTAATTTTTTTTTACCTTTCCATATTTTTTTTTAAAATTCCGTTTCTCTTTATTTTCGTCACAATCATTTCTTACTTGTTAGCCTTCACAATTCATTTTTATATCTTTTTGTATTTTGTTTATTTATTGATTTATTTTTACTTTTTTTAACCATGTGTCCCCTTTGTCCTTGTTTTCTCATCTCTTCATTGATGAATCAATGCGGTGATTCATGTTATTTGCCCCCAAATCATTTTGGGATCAAGGATTAGTTGTTCGCTCAATCGTCTCATATCGGGCTAGAGCTTCTCTTATCTATTTTCATAGGTGTGAATGAGTGAAACGGTGAACTTCAATTTAAGACAAAGTGTGATTATTGACCCCTTTCAGGTTTAATACCCTGCATGAGTGTAAGATAAAGTTTGAATGCACTAAGAAGCATTCATATAGACAAGTTACTTTGTAGCTTTACAACTCACCGTGAAGTGAAAGTTAGGCCTTCTATTTAATACAAAGTACAAGATTAAAAAACATGAGAAAACTTGGTAATTTGTCCAGCAACTACAAAGATGGAATATTGTTGTTAAAATAGAGCAAAATATTTAAATCTTCATGGAAAGGCATAGGAAAAACTGTGTCACACAGCAGAAATAAATCCTCCCTGCATTGGATATTATATCCTTTGATTATGCATGATATTAAAAATTTGGGATGCTTAAAACTGCTTATATGTTGTAGGGTAAGCTGTTAACAGGACAAGATGTCGCTGTCAAGAGGCTCTCAATAAACTCAAGGCAGGGTACTCAAGAGTTTAAGAATGAAATTCTGTTAATTTCTAAACTTCAACATCGTAATCTTGTCAAGATTTTGGGGTGTTGCCTTGAAGGAGAAGAGAGGATGATAGTTTACGAGTATATGCCACACAAAAGCTTGGACAACTTCCTTTTCGGTAGGACTTTCAGCATTTCTCAATTGATATAGTAACTTTATAACGGACAATATTCCTGGAAAAAAGTATTAACCTTACAGAGAATTTGTGTTGATGAAATCTCATCCAGATAAGGAAAAGAGAGTGACTCTCACATGGCAACATCGCATTGAAATAGCTATCGGTATTGCAAAAGGGCTTCTCTACCTTCACCATGACTCCATATTAAGAATTATTCACAGGGATCTAAAGGCCAGCAACATTTTACTAGACATAGACCTGAACCCCAAAATTTCAGATTTTGGTACAGCACGGATTTTTGAAGGGGGGCAAGGCGAAGAAAGAACAAAGCATGTTATTGGAACATAGTAAGTTTCGGAAATTATCAATTATATGCATTTACCATTTTTTGCCCTGTTAAATAATTTTTGTTTCGTGCAGTGGCTATATGTCCCCAGAGTATGCAATTCATGGGAAATTTTCTGTGAAGTCGGATGTCTTCAGTTTTGGGGTGCTTCTGATGGAGATAGTGAGTGGAGAAAAGAACACACAATATAATCATCCAGATCACGATCATGGTCTTTTGGGACACGTAAGTACTACTAAATTAATTTATTCTCTCTCTCTCTCTCTAAGGGATACATAATATAAATGCACATAACATACCCATACCTTCCTCACTTTTCATGTAAGAAACTATATGAATATCTATTCTACCCTTGTAGGCATGGTTATTGTGGAAAGAAGGCAAAGCCTTGGAGCTTCTTGATGCAAAATTAAAGGATTCATGTGTTGAATCTCAAGTATTCAGATGTATTGAAGTCGGTCTTTTGTGCGTTCAAAAGTTCCCGAAAGACAGACCAACAATGTCCTCCGTAGTTTTCATGCTGAGCAATGAAGGTGCAATATTGGCATAACCTAAAGAACCAGGATTCTATATGGACAGCGACTCCACTGATGCATACATGTCATCTAATGAAGTAACAACAACAATGCCTGAAGGAAGATAAAAGAGATAACTTCAACAGACCTTTCTGTATGTAAGGAGAGACAGACTGAATACAACAGATAAATTTCGGACATGTCAATGTACAGAATTTTACTCCCTTCGACCATCTTATTGGAAGTAGCAACAGGACACTGTGAAAGGTGCTTGATAAGCTCAGTTGTATGGATGTCACTGGTTGATAGGGTTTTAATGGTTCTTCATGTGACTTGATCAGATTAAAGTTTGACAAACTTTGTTGTTCAAAGATAGGCAGTTCTGAGCTGTCTAAGAATGACATAGTTCAAACATCATCAGGTACGAAACCTACAACCATCACCTAGCTACCAGCCTACCTAATTAAGAACATTTCATGCAGATGTGCAGTTTGTGTATTATGTATCATCTGTGGTATGGGCAATGTTTTAGAATAGAGTAGTGACAAAAGCTTACTTAAATGGAAATCTCGAATGTGATGCTACCAAGCAAATCTGGTTGCACAGGAACGGTTTTGGTCGGAAAATGAGGATACTCCGGCTAACTCCTTTGGATGGTCTCCTACACACATGCACAAACGTAAACTAGGCCGGGGGTGGCTCCGGCAAAACCCCTCCGGCGTGAGAGTAAGATTTCTGGTCTCAAACAGGTAAACAATAATGGAGCTTTAGAGAGAGAGAGAGAGCACTTAGAGTGTAGTGAGAGAACGTACCATAAACTTTGTCTCAAAGGTTTATATACTCCCATGCCCCCATGTGCCATGCACATGGGGTACACTTGTCAATCATCCACATAGGGTGCCAACCACCCCAAAGTTAGTGGAAAAACACTATTCACCTTGTCAAATCACCCCATATTCGACGGCTACATTGGGTCCAGATGACAGTCCAACCGTCATTCAGAGTCACCATTCACGTAAGTCGCCAGGCGACAATCAAAGGACAGGCGGCAATACTCAGATTGCCGCCAATTCAAGCCTTCTTCAACAGCAAGATTCTCGCCTTTGACCACATCACATTGAACTGCAATACCTCAAGGTATGCATCTCGCTTTGCCTTACTCTCACATGTCGGCCAACATATGTCGCCTTATCACCCATGTCGCCTCATCATCGTGATCCTACTTTAATGTCCGTACTAAACGTATTTGACCCATTTTGACTTGTTGGGCCTAATTTACTGTTCAGACCCAAATCCATTTTTCATAATCACATCAGAATGCATCAGTGGTTATTTTCACATCAAAATCTCTCCAAATTCTCCTATCTGCCTTGAAAAATACTCTGAATAGACCCTGGGAATCTCAGATATAGGTATTGTAAACTGGAAAAGGGACAAAACGTACCTCAAATTGTACACATTGACATTGTTTCAAACATGTATAGTTCAAACTTCAAAGAGTATTAGTAGTTATGCAAAAGCAATTACAATTGATATATCAACTAGATCAATATATTATCCAGGTGCTTATTCATGTTTAGGTTTCAGAAGGCGAATGAAATGCATAATGTTAAATAACATAGATTGGCATTATTTCAAACAACAGATGTGCAAAGTAATTAATAGTTGCAGAGATTTTTCAACTGATTGCAATTAAAAGTTATTAACTATTTGATCAAAGTACTAACTAAACGATTGCACGTACAATATTTGATCAAAGTACTAACTAAACGATTGCACGTACAATATTTAGGAAATTACGATTTGATAAAAGTAGGTATCAATTCCGTAGAATAACACGAAACTAACCTGACAGTGTGGAACCGGATTTGCGAACAAATTCCGGTAGGGTTTCAATTGCTTTGCATGTGAATGAAGTTTGACAGATGGATTGGATCCTCCCGTTGATACGCTGGACAAAAAGGATCGAGAATCAACTAGAGGAAAAAGAAGAGAATTGTTATTCGCCCCCGCAAGTTTACTCAATACCCCCGCATTACTAAGCTTCTAAAAATTAAAACTACACCCCCATTATTACTATTATACCCTTCACCTTAGGTTGTCTCTTACTCCTTCCCTTCTCTCTCTCTGTTAATAATCAAATACTCATTTGGCCTCCCATTCAAAGCAAACCCATTAATCACAAAGTTCCAACTCACAAGATTCCTCTCAGGCATTAACTCAAACACCTTATACGCACTTTCAGCATGCCCACAGGCTGCATAAACATGAACCAAAGAGTTCTGAACAATGATCAGTGACTCAAACCCATTTCTTAAAGCGATCGAATGTACCTTCTCACCCTCTGTAACATCAAATAACTTGGCAATGGCCTTCAAAAGAAAAGGGTAAGTATGAGTGTCCGTTTGAATCGATTCCAAACACATGTTCTTGTGAATGTCAATGGCTGGCCTTGGATTATCATTCTCGGCATAGCCTTTAATCATTGTGTTCCAAGTGAATATGTTGGGGTTTTGGATTTGATTAAATATTTTATTGGCGTAGGCCATTGGTCCAGAGAGAGAGAGACGAGGGTAAATATAAGATGTTCTGAGAGGAAGACGAAAAGCACGGTGAATTGTAGTTCTTAATTAGGGTTCTTGTGATATAAATTCAGACCAAAAAGAGGTGAAGGCGAAGCTAAATTGCTGACTTACGAGGACGATGGCGAAGAGGTCTGCATCGGCGCCGGAAAGCTGTTTGCCCTGAAAAGATTGGATATTCCTCCGGTGGTGACAGTAGAGACGATGGGTGGTGGCGGTGGTGGGTGGTGGATGGTTGTGGGATGGGTAGAGATGAGCGGCAACATATTAGCGAGAGTAATAAAGGCATTTCAGTTATTGGCATTTTTTTTTTTTAAATAGTAACGCGGGGTATTAAGTAAATTTGCGGGCGGGGTGAATAACAATTCTCAAAAAGAACTACCGGGAAGTGGAGTAATTACCTTTTGTCCCCTTCGGCTATGACAAATATGGTAAGCGTCCCCCAAACCATGCCCAACCAGTTGAAACATTTGAACTTCGAGTTACTATAAATATGATTGTTGATGCAGAATATGTTTATTTTAATAACTACCGTAGATTATGTCACAAAATCACAAAATAGAGGACATTTTGTAACTAGTTTAGTAGATAGGGTGTAGCTACAGTCCTGATCCATTATTTATGTGTATACACTTTATTTAAAACCAGTATAATATTCGTGAGATAAACATACTATCAAAAAAAAAAAGCATTGACAAATCGCAACTAAATCAAAGGAATTACTATAAATATGATTGTTAATGTAGAATAAGTTTATTTTAATAAAAAGTATTCATCAAAAATATATAATGACATTAATAATAAAAATTACAAATTCTGAAAAATTTTCTTGTACACAATATTTGTGATTTTATCTACAATTTTTCCCCCTCTTTATCCCATACTAAAATCTTCAACCCAACGCGAGTTATATCTTTTTGTTATTGCGTAATATATGTTTAAAAATAAAATAAATGGACATCTTTTTTAATTAATAAGTGGATGAAAAATGTAAAATAATTGACCTAAAACAGATTGAAAAATGATTGAACAAACAGTTCAACCCAAAAAAAAGATAATATTAAGAACTTTTTAAAAAATTATATTATTAGTATTAAAAACTTCAATCAATAATTTAAACAAAGCAACCAAAAATAATGCCAACAATCCAATACAGCAAAAATAACTTCACGAAATCCAGTAAATTACATTTTTTTGTTTCAAATTGTAGCGAAGCGATTTTTTTGATGAATACAAAGTCACACTTATTATTTATTTAGGAAAACAATAAGAAAAACATTTTGAAAAGATTTGGGTTCGGGGCTTAAGTGATGGATTTGGAAGGTCGAGGAGCACCGCATCCACCCAATCCGAAGATCGGTCTTGCTAAAGGGGGATTATCAATCAAAACAATATTTAAATAAGAACAAGAAAACCCTAATTACTTTCTTAATTAGGAATGTCGGGTTATATACTTCGATATCACCTCCACGGATTGAAGGGACTCTAGACTAACCCTTTTGATAGGATTACACTACTCTAAAAGCAATTAGAGGGATTGAGAAAGAATAGTAAAAATGTAGGAGTTTACCTTGTGTTTAGCGAGTATTTGGTTTAGAACGTGGTTCTAAGTGTTTCTTCCTCCTTCTCGGTCGAGAAAGGATTTGGACAGAGTTTTCCCTTGATTCTAGGCTTGGATCTTGGTACTCGTCGATCAACAAGGTTGATGGACGAAATTTGGGTGTTGTTTTTAGAGTGATTTGCAGGAGTCTTTCAAGAAGAGAAACCAGCAAATTGTGTATTGTCCATCCCCCGAAATACTGAAAGTCATCTAGTATTTATAGGGGTTAATTTACTTGTTCACCAAGTTAGGATTCCACCCAAGAAAGGTTCTAGAACTCCACAATCAGTGGATACCCGGATTGAATAAGAGTTATCAAGAAAAGAGGTTGAGACGGAGAAGGAAAGTGATTCTGCACATTCTGCAGAGGGGATGTCTCGCGCGAGACACGTATGTCCCGCGCGCGACACGTATGTCCCGCGCGGGACAACTAGTCAATTGACTATTTTGTCCTCTTCAGTTATTACGTTAGTTAGTTAGGTCCAAAACTAACAAGGTTAGTTAGAAACTTAACGAAACATGACGAAACTAATATGTTTTCATCAAAACACAAAAGAGAGACGAAGAGTAGTGTAATCATGTAATTATTTATTCATAATGGGGTGTCTACAGAGCCCCTCGGCGACAAGACTTATGGAAGAAGTCATGTCGTCGATAGAAAAGACATTATTCTGAACATTGGGATGGTCGTGCCACACGGCTGCCTACGTATCTCTATCGAAGAATCAGACCAAAAAGTAGTTCGACTCCAAAACACTTAAAACGCTGCTTTAGGTATTTTGAAAAGTATATTTGAAAGAAAAAGGTAAAATCGTAGTGAGGAATCAAGGACTTGATCCAATTCTGATGATACCCGGTTTGTTGATGAAGTTGTTGAAGTGTGCCGCCCGAGGTTACTGACGTAGCTGAGGTTGTTTGAATGCTTTCGAACCATGGATAAATTCATACTGAGAAATCAAGGACTTGACCCAATTCTGAAAATATTCGTTTTTAATGATGTGTCGTCCGAGGTTACTGACGTTGCCTTTGTTGCCGAGGTCACGGACTTTAAAGTTGCTGAGGTCACGAACTTTAAAGTTGCTGAGGTCACAGACTTTGTTGACGTTGCCGAGGTCACGGACTTTAAAGTTGCTGAGGTCACAGAATTTGTTGAAGTTGCCGAGGTCATGGACTTTGAAGTTTGCTGAGGTCGCAGACTTTGTTGATGCTCCACCTGAGGTCACAAGTGTCGTTGTTGTTGCCGAGGTTACGGACTTCGTTGTTATTGCTGCCGTCACAGACTTTGAAGTTATCGGTTGAGGTGGAGGTTCTGTCGGCTCCTGTAATGCAAGGATATATGCATGCTGGTCTCGGATGGACCCGAATGATTCTTACCTTTCTGCACCTGTTAGCACATAAATATTCCAAATATATTTTTCAGATTTTAGTTGTTTAACTGGACTTATGTGGTGGTGCCCACGTCTGTTCGTGTAAATGACCGGTTGGTCATTTTGGTGACGAGTTTATGTATGAGTATATGGTATATGGACATGTAGGGCATTTGTATGGATTTATATTTGAGATGGGTAAACTGTATGAGTGAACTTGTGTTTGACATGTTGGGACCAAATCAGGTTTATGCAAAATCTGTTACTAGTCAGCTAGGTTGTCTCGTGCGAGAGTACCATACTTTTTCTTCATTGTTGTAGAATTTTGATGAGTAATCTTATGTGAACACATCTAGGCCTATTGCAAATCTTCATTCTTAATTTTCCCTTGAATCGTGTCTCTAGGAGGTAAACGACTACAAATCTGTCGACTGTCGTGATGGTTTTATGTACAAGTCTCTTTCCTGTCTCAAGCCCCAAGTTACTTGAATGTGGTAGATGACTTTGTGAACAAGCTTGTGAGTCTGATCTTTTGATCTGAGGATGATCGAAGAAGGCTCTCCTTATTGATTTGATTTGAAGAGGATCGAGTGATGTTCGATGAAGAAGGTTGAAGAATAATCTCCCTTTGTCCTTGATTTTTTTTTGTGACGCACCCTGGTTTTTGCCTGGACCGCCCTTTAGGGTTTTCAATCTAGCGGGCATCTCTTTTGCGTCATTTTTTTCTCTTTTTTTTTTTTTTTTTTGAAAATAGTATGTTAACTCGAAGAGAACTCAGTAGAAAAAATCTTATTGAGGAGAGAGAAGTGAGATCTCAAGTTAGAGGAGAGACGGACTCTATTCTTTGGAAGGTGATCCAAGCATTGACTCTTTGGAGCAGTGTATTCTCTAATGATGAGTGAGAAGCAAAGAGGAAAGCTCCAAATGCAGATTTGATTATTTTGAAGAGTTGAAGTAGGGATTGACTGGCTAGGAAGCCCCAGTTTTGATGCTTGAATTTCAAGAGTGTGTATGAGAGTGGCTAACAGGAAGCCTCTAGACTCAACAAGAAACGCTACTTGGCTCAAAGAACTAGAAAAGTTGTTCTACCTTTTAATGAACCGTACATCATCTAGAAATTTCTAAATAAGTTTGAGAAAAAAGCCAATCATTAGTATGACTTAAGGGTAAACATTTTTCTTGATACTGAAAGTTGTTCTACCTTTTAATGAACCGTGCATTCTCAAATATATCTGTTAATAAATTCGTTTGAGGGGTATTTTCGTACAATTTACACATAACGACTCATTTATCAGATTTTAATTTTTTGGGACATAATTACCCCTCCCAAGAGCCATATTTAGGGGTAAATTTGTTTCAAAAAAAAATTTATAATTAGTATAAATAGAAGAGAAAGTCTTACCATTTTTCTCACAAAATAATTTAAATTCATCATAAAATTCTCTCAAATTCAAACCATCAAATTATTTCCAAGTCAAATATTTGTGATTACATCGTAAGAGTTGAAGCCTTGATGGTAATTTTATTGTTTTAATTATTTAATTGTTTACTCACTAGTTAAATATTGTGTTTAGTAGTTAATTTTTTTAATCTTCATAAATTTCTAAAATTCCAAAAAAAAATAACTTTTATTTCGAAAATTACAAAAAAAATATAATTGTTTACTTTTATTGTTAGTAAATTATTGCCAAAATTATTTAATCCTTACAAATTTTCGAAAAATTCAAAAAATATTTTTTTAAGTGTTGCATTTTTAATTTTAATTGCTAGGTAATATATATTGCTATTTATCATGGAAGATCTAGTTAATGATATATTTGCATATCCCCCCCCCCACCACAAAATCAAACTCAAAATCAAAATGTACCAATTCTAAACCGCCTCAATAGATAATTCTCTTTTACACCGTAATGATCAAATTATGTTTGATCTAATTAATCAATCCTCGAACCCAATCAACACCCCTCCATTTCGCGGCTATACTCCGGATTCGACCCCGAATTGGATGAATGAGTCCAACACAAATTATACATCTAGAACCTATCATCCGATAGAAGACATATATAAGGGTGGGGAGGGGGATGAGGATGACGATGACGATGTACAAGTCACCCACGAAATCTGCACAATTTCAAATACACCTACTACCGATGTTGCCTCGGGTAGTGTACCTAGTAGGGGAAGGGGTAAGGGTAAGGGTAAGCCAAAGGCACGACCTAGAGTGTTCAAATATGCCCATTTATATGATTTAATAATTATTGACGGTGAAACAAGGGTAGTGTTTGCTTGACCACCGATGCTTGAAAGGCTACTTTAAGTTCTAGTTCTGAAACCTTTACTTGTATAACCGCTCATTGGATTGATGGGGGAGTGGATGTTGCAAAAGTGGGTGCTTTCCTTAAGAACAATGCACTATCCCCACACGGTTTTTCAATGTACAAGTCACATTAAGGATGTATTGAGTGAGTATGTTATCACCAACAAAATTTTAACAATATCCTTTGATAATGCGACTTACAATACCCTCACCGCCACAATGTTGATCCAAGCTCTTAATCCTCCCCTAGATGGCGCTTTGTTTCATATTAGGTGTGCATGACACATTGTTAATCCGTGTGTCCAAGACTTGATCCACTCACTAAAGCCTGTCACCAATAGCATCAACACGGCCTCCCATGTTATCAAAAATTCCGGCCCAAGGTTGATAATTTATGTTGATTTGTGCGCCGCTTATAACATGAAATACAAGAAATCTCAAGTGGCCGAGGATATTAACTGGAACACAACATATAAAATGTTGAAGAGAGCTGTCGAATATAGGGTGGTCCTCACGGAATACTTTTCTACAAGGTTCTAAAAAGCGCTAGGCGGATGCTAGGCGACGGAGCCGGGCCTAGTGCCTAGGCGGGACTAGTCGGGATTAGTCGGAACCTAGGCGGGCCTTAAAACTAGGCGTTGGAGAGAGGCCTAGCGCCTCGGCGGGGCCTAGGCGCCCTTAGGCGGGGTCTTTTAGAACACTGCTTTTCTAGTCATCAAATGGACTACCAAATTAGTGAGTATAATTGGTCGATAGCTACCGAGCTTTTAGAATTACTTAAACCTTGGTGGAGGGCAACCAAGATTTTTTCGGGAATTTATTATCCCACCTCCCATAATTAGTTTGATGATTTGAAGACTCATTTATTTTCAAGACTTTGTTAAATTTGAATACCATAATTACTTTGAAGATTTGAAGACTCATTCGAAGATTTGAAGACTTTTTATTTTAAGACTATGTAATTTTAAATTGTATCATTTGAAGACAACGAAAATTTTCCCCAAAAAATTATGAAAAATATCCAAAGAGTTTCTATTATTAAATTGATTACATTATTACCTCATTTTCTTTTATATACTTTCATTTTTTTAGTTTTTTTTTAATCTTTTTTTATATACCTATTTGTAAAAAATATCAGTAATAAAAAGTCTAAATATTATTTCCTAGTCAATAAAAAATAAAAATAAATAAAGGATAGTCCGTCCGTCTTTTCTTTTATATACTTTAAATTGTTTAATTTTTTTCTATCTTTTTTATATACCTTTTTGTAAAAAATATCAGTAAAAAAAGTCTAAAATATTACTTCCTCGTCAATAAAAAATAAAAATAAATAAAGGGTAGTCCGTCCCTCTTTTATTTTATATACTTTCATTTGTTTAGTTTTTTTTTTTTTTACCTTTTTTTATATACATATTTGTAAAAAATATCAGTAATAAAAAAAGTCTAAAATATTATTTCCTAGTCAATAAAAAATTAATAAAAAATAAAAATAAATAAAGGATAGTTTGTCCCTCTTTTATTTAATATACTTTAAATTGTTTAGTTTTTTTTCTATCTTTTTTTATATACCTTTTTGTAAAAAAATATCAGTACTAAAAAGTCTAAAATATTATTTCCTAGTCAATAAATAAAACCTAGCCAAAATCACTTCATCTTTTATTTAGTAATAGAAAAAGGCTTAATTTTGCTTTTTGGCTGAACCAAAACATCATCACTTTACAAAATTATTTAGTTAAAAATGAATACTTATTTAAAGACGGAAGAGGATTAGTCAACAAAGGAATTTTCAACTGGGCAGTTGACTTGAGAGTTGTCCTGCTAATGGAAATGACCTAATATATTGCCCAGAAGGAATTAACTAAGAAGACTTTTCAATATAATAACGTGATTACCTTTTCCACCAGTCAAGTCTTTGATAAAGTTGAAGCATTTCAAACTTGTGCTGCGCGGTAGGGAATTAACGAACTTTTCCACCAGTCAAGTCTTTGATAAACCAGAAAAGAAAATGGTACAATTGTGTGGATATCTAATGAGAGGTAAGGAGTATGCCAAAATCTAGGGAGAAACGCGTTTCTCCATCATTTACGGAGAAACGGATTTATTGACACACAACAAAAACAAGACACAACACAGACAGACTCACCTCCCTCTCTCTCTAGACGCACCTCCCTCTCTCTCTCTAGACGCAAAGCAGCTCCCTCACCCATCTCACCGGCCAAAACCCATCACCAAGCTCTCCCCCTCCGGCCAAATCAACCGGCGACCTCCAAACCCAACCTCAACCTCTTCTTCCCCGATCCAATCTATTCCAATTTCCCGACATTTTTTGTCGTCAGATCTCCATGGGCGATTCCAGGATGACAATCAAAGTGAAGAAAGCACAATCCTCTTGCAATCGCAATCATGAAGCTGCTTGCTCGACGTTTCGTCAATGTCAGGAGCGTTTTTATTGATGAGCGTCTCTCGATTTCACTCCCAGCTGATTTCGTAAAATCTCTATCTCTACCTTCTTCTTTTTTTTGAATCTGAATTTAATTTCGTTGGATGGATTTTTGTTGTGGTTTTAATGTGCGATTGAATTTGAATTGGAAATGGTTACTCAAAGACCAGCTCAATCTGTTCATCGTTCCCGTCATTTTGTCATTTTGAAAGTTTCTGGATATCCAGAACCTTTTGAAAGGATATCCAGAACCTTTTGAAATGATATCCAGAAATTTATTAAATATTTCTGGATATCATTTTGTAAGTTTCTGGATATCATTTTGTAATTTCTGGATATCATTTTGTAATTTCTGGATATTATTTTGTAAGTTTCTGGATATCATTTTGTAAGTTTCTGGATATCATTTTGTAAGTTTTTGAATCTGAATTTAATTTCGTTGGATGGATTTTTGTTGTGATTTTAATGTGCGATTGAATTTGAATTGGAAATGGTTACTCAAAGACCAGCTCAATCTGTATGGAGGCATTAGCTTCATCGTTCTCGTCATTTTGTCATTTTGAAAGTTTCTGGATATCCAGAACCTTTTGAAAGGATATCCAGAACCTTTTGAAAGGATATCCAGAAATTTATTAAATGTTTCTGGATATCATTTTGTAAGTTTCTGGATATCCAGAACCTTTGAAACTGATATCCAGAACATTTGGAAAAACACGTTTCTCCATAACTTATGGAGAAACGCGTTTCTCAGCAGACCTACTCAAGGAGTATTTGGATATCTTAGATAATTATACGACCAATAGATTTCAATCTACAAATCATGATGTGATAGGCTAAAGTCGCACGCCTACAAATTAACCAAAGACTTGGACACAATAATGTAGCTAGAGCAAGTTCAGGATCGAACACGAAGAGCGGTTATAAGTTCGCACAATTGTCACTTGACAAGATTGGGGGGTCTAAGATTGATTTTGATTACTTCCTAAGACGGGAATAAAAACTAGATTTAAAACAAATAAAGGAAAGCACTTTGAATTAATTAATGTCCCCGTCTATTATTCAAATATCATCGATCAATTCTTTTCAATTTTATCCTATTAACTCGATCGAGATGTATTTCAATCTCTATCTCTTTCTTTAATATTAGTTAATAGTTGTGACACACTCACTAATAACCCTAATCAATATTCAAACCTAACTGACACAGTCTACTTGTGAAACCCTAAATTGACATAATCTTAGGGGATTTTAGCAATAAATCAATAACAAAAATTTAACAACCGGCCTAATTGCAAGACCCTATAAATCAATTTAATCAATCAAGAACAAGAGAAAATATAAATAGGATAAAAGAGATGAAAAGAATTAACCTCAATTGAAATCAAGAACGGTTCCAATAATTAAATCCAAAGCTAAAGGAATTAGTTCTCCATGAAAAATAATAAATCTCTAAGAGAAAAAATAAAAGTTGGAACCCTAAATATTTTCTAAAATGAAGTATTTATTCTCTACCCTAAAAACCTAAATCTAAAAGGAAAAGAAAAAGGAAAATAAAAATAAAAAGACTTAAAACATAACAAACACGGCTGGTCAAGGTCAACTCGTGTCACAAGTCGTGACTGAATTTTCACTCGGGCTGATGATAGGTCAAGGTCAACTCGTGTCACAAGTCGTGACTGAATTTTCACTCGGGCTGATGACAAGCACGAGTGGTGCCTAAGGGTACTATTCGTGCTTGTTTGACTTGCTGTTGCTTTGCTGAATGACTTGGATTTGGTTCGCGACACTTGCATTTTGGTCACTCAAGTTTTCTGATTTTCACTTTAGTCCTTCAAGTTTCCAGTTTTACAGTTTCGCCCCTAAACTTTATAATTTCAGTTTACTCCCCAGTTTTCCATAATTACAGTTTGGTCCATGAATTTCTCAGATTTCTGCAAAACAGTCCTCAGCTTCACAATCTTGATCCCTTTTAGGCTCGACTTTTTGCTTCTTGAAAATATTACATCCGAATATGAAATAAAACAACTCAAATACCCTCAGATAATAATAAAATCTCATCTAACATACTATCCCAAAATTACATCAAAACTAAACTAAATACATCAAAATAGGGATAATATGTCTAGGAAAATAGGGAATTATAAATAACAAAATCAACCACATCATGATGACCTATAATTTTATTTATAAACCAGAAAAGAAAACTGAGCAGAGTTCATGAGAAAGAGTGATGGACGGACTTACCAAAATTTCCTTTTTCTCCCTTGCTTTCCTCTGTGTCCTCCTGAAATGTTCAACTGCAGTAGACTTCATATCTGCAAATCAAACCATTAGAGATGGTGACACTTTTGCTTCAGCCAATGACAATTTCGAGATGGGTTTTTTCAGCCCAGGCAATTCTACTAATAGATACTTTGGTATATGGTATAAGAAGATAGCAAATGGTACAGTTGTGTGGGTTGCTAACAGAGAGACCCCCATAACCAATACCTCAGGCCAGCTAACACTCGGTCCTCAAGGTGTTCTTGGGGTCAGAAACTCGACCAACGGCCTAATTTGGTCGTCAAATTCATCCGGGATAGTAACGAATCCGGTGGCACAGCTACTGGATACCGGCAACCTGGTTGTCAGAGACAGCAGGGACAATAACCCGGATAATTTCATTTGGCAGAGTTTCGATTTTCCTGTGGATAACTTTCTCCCAGGACAGAAGTGTGGGAGGGATTTGGTCAAGGGAATTGATAGGTACTTTATACAGTCGAAGAGCGTTGAAGATCTTTCGCCTGGTAATATCTCTCTCTATATGGATTCTAATGGATTTCCGCAATTGGTTTTAAAGAGAGGTTCAAATATAGTGTTCAGGGTCGGACCGTGGAATGGTGTTCGGTTTAGTGGTGAGCCTAATTTAAGATCAAACCCAATTTATACATTTGGGTTTGTTCTCAATGACAGGGAAATCTATTACCACTATGAAATGAGAAACAGTTCCGTCCTTTCGAGGCTGTATTTGAGCCCGAATGGTGAAGTACAAAGATTGTTATGGGTCGAGCGGAGCCAGGAGTGGATTGTTTATTTGAATGCAAAGACCGATAGTTGTGATCGTTATGGGTTGTGTGGGGTTTATGGGAGCTGTAACATTAATAACTCACCTTCTTGTGGGTGTTTGGAAGGATTTGAGCCGAGTTTTCCTGAACAATGGAGGGTAGCAGATTGGTCTCACGGGTGTATTCGGAGTACCCCTTTGGATTGTGGGGCCGGAGAAGGATTCCGGAAGTATACAGATAAGAAGCTTCCGGACACACAGCACTCATGGTATAACATGAGTATTAATCTTGATGAGTGTCAGCAGCTTTGCAAGAACAACTGTTCTTGTACAGCTTATGCAAACGCAGATATCAGAGAGGGCGGAAGTGGATGCATACTATGGTTTGGTGATCTGTTGGATACTAGAGACTTCCCAAATAATGGACAAGATGTTTATATAAGAATGGCTGCCTCCGAACTTATCGCCCTACAAGGTAATTACATACTTGCAGCTTATGACTATCAGGAACACGTAAAATTGAGCTGCTTGTGACCAAGTTATATTCTTATATTGACCTGTTGTCTTTCCGATTTCGTGATTATTATATGAAAACTAGCTTTTTCTTATGCATTATTCTGATCACAGGGAACGGCTCAAAGGTAGTGAAACGAGTGAGAATTATTGTCCCTATAATAGCAGCACTAGTCATTCTACTAGGAATAATCACGTTGTACCTGTTCAGGAAAAGGAAGCTGAAGCGGAAAGGCAATATATCCAACTACTCAGAATAACCCCTCTGTTCCTTTTCTACTACTCCCTCCGTCTCAAAATGAATGTCCAAAAATTTCAAATTTGCTGTTGATCAAGACTAAATTTGGACAATTTTCGGACATTCACTTTGGGAAGGAGGGAGTACTATCTCTAGATTCAACTAGCTTCATAGATGAGTAAATTAGTAATCTTTTTCTTCCAACAATAGCAGCTAATTGATGATTTGTGAAGCATATTTATGTTTCTTGCGTAATTTATGTCTTTTTAATCTGCTTCTGTGGCCAACTTTTGTAGGTTTAATAGAAAATGAGCCTGAACAAGACTATAACAACAATGAGACCTCGAAGGATGATCTAGAGTTACCATTATTTTCCATGTCTACTTTACTTGCAGCAACCAACAACTTCTCAATCAACAATAAGCTTGGAGAGGGAGGATTCGGACCAGTTTACAAGGTATGATATGGATCTAAATATATATTACCCAATTCAAATTGCTAAAATCTACTAGCTGATGAGTGATGACTAGCCTTGTAACGTCCCCAAAATTCATATATAATAATAATACTTAATCAATAATAAAATAACCTCTAACGGCTACTAAAAATCATAATTGAAAAACTAACCACCATTTGAAATAACTTAAATGCGGATAACAGTCAAAATGTAACGGCTAGTACAATCCACTAGCTCAGCTACTAAACTTTATTAATGTTATAAAAACAATACTCGAACTCCAATAACTGCTACGCCATCCACCATGACCTCAATTTCTTCAATCATTTATTACCTGGGAGGGGAAAAATAGGAAGGGGTGAGCGAACAAAGCTCAGTAAGTTCATACGGGGTCTCTTCGATTTCTAAGAAGAGACGACCGGAACAAACGGAGTTTAATAATATAACAACGAAAGCGTAACATAATCAATAAGTATTTCAGATACTGAGATCGACAATGAAAGATACTAGTAGTGGCACTTTTACAACTAATAGATAGAGATTTTATACACATACGTCCGTCAATTCCAAGTACTTGTGCAACTTTCATTAGGTGACTCCGATACACCTTTTCAGACAATCGTTGAATAAGGTTCCCTACGCTTTTATCAGCGCTCCCTTATTCTGATGCATCATGATAATCACATATATAGAATTAAGGTCATTTCAATCTGACTAGACCAATTTATTCTATATTGAGGTCATTTCAATCTGACTAGACCTTAGGTCATTTCAATCTGTTTAGACCAATTTATTCAACATTGAGGTCATTTCAATCTGACTAGACCTTAGGTCATTTCAATCTGTCTAGACCCATTTATCCAACATTATGGTCATTTCAATCTGACTAGACCAAAATCATATAAAGTCCTCATCAATTGGACGAATTAATATCATATATAATTATAGTGTTAGAGGTACGAGAACACATAAATCAATTTCAATCAACATAGATACACATTGAACAAGACGCATCAATGGTAAGATATTCCAAGGAACGTTCACATCAAAGGAATACAAATCACTACCGGCCACTTGGTAGCATATACTTTATGAAATTTTTAGAATCCTAACACAAAGGATATGAAACAATAAACGCTAAGGAACGTAATCCCTTACCTCAAGCGTTTGCTTTTCCTTGCAACGATTTCCGGCACGAATCTACAATCATGCAAATAACATTTCTTACGGTAAAAGTAATTCCTATTTACTTTAATTACCCAACTTTAATTATCTTGTTAACCTATGAGTTATTTCTCTTTAACTCTTCTTAAGGTTAACTAGTACCCTTTTTAGGTTTCCCAAAATACCCTTAGGGTTTCTAGGTTTCTAACCCATCTTTAATCCTTCATAATCATCTTTCATATACCAAAATTTCTATTCACATCTTACTATTCATAATCACTATTCACAGATTACTATTTGCACCCAATACACACATTAACCCTAATTACACACACACACACCCACTGACACTATTCATAGCACCTAAACACACCCAAAAAACACCATTGCCAGCATTAATTTACACACACAAATCACACACTAACCCTAATCTACACACACTAACACACACACCCCTAACCCTAAACACACACACACTCACACACGGACACACACACACACACACACGGCACAACACACACACACACGGCACAACACACACTACACACGCACACACACGCACAAACACATCTACACACACGGCACACACTAACACACACACACAAAACCCTAATCCATAATTCATCTTTCTAGCATGAACTCTAGTTTCATCTCTAAGATTTCATGCCCATAATCAATTCAAAATCTTCATGAAATATCAATCTAATCTCATGTTCATAATCAACAATAACCATATTCGATTTAAACCTCAAAACCATTATTTATCAATATAGGGTTTTAAATCTTCTAAGATCATCTAATTAAGAAAGCAATAACTAGAAGGAATTAATTTACCTTGTTGATTATTTCTTCTTCTTCCTTCTCTTTCTTTTTCTTTCTCTCTTCTCCTCACGGTTTCTCTCTCTCCGCCCCTCCCTTCCCTCTCGGCCGCTCTCTCTTTCTCTCTTTGCGTTGAGAACAATTTTTGCCGTGTAGAATTATGAGAAGCTAGGGTTAGGGAAATTAAGTATATACTCCCTCCGTCCCACCTCACTTGACACCCTTGAGGTGGGCACGAGAACTAAGAAAAAAGAATAAAATAAAAGAAATGTGTGGTAGAAAATGAAGAGAGAGAATGAGTGGGGTAAATAGTAGTGTTGGTTGAATAAATTGAGTTGTGGAAAATGAAGAGAGAGAATGAGTGGTGGGTAGAGTGAATATAAAATTATAAAAAGTAGGCTATTTTGGAAAGTGTCAAGTGAGCTGGAACGGCCCAAAATGAAAATAAGTGTCAAGTGAGGTGGGACGGAGGGAGTATATGGGTAGGGTTTTCAATTCTTAATTTAATTGGGTTTTTCCCAAGCCCTAAGAGGTTCTCTAGCCCAAAAAAAATAATGAGCCCATACCTAATCTAACTAGTATTAGGAAATAAAAAAAAAAAAAATTAGTTTTAAATAAAGGAGTATTTATTTATTTAAGGGAGGTAAAGTAATTAAATAAAGAAAATAAAAAAAATTAAAAAAAAGGGGTTATGACAAGCCTAATGGGCAAAGACATATTAACATTGTGAGTCAGTGCAGTAGACAGTGTAAGCAAAAGAAGAAAAGGATAACTGTGTTCAACACTATGACAGCATTGATCTTTAACTTTCTGAGCACCTAATGGGCAAAGATATACTCCCTCCATCCCAAAATGAATGACCAAAAGTTTTTAAATTTGCTCTTTGATCAAGAGAAAATTTGAAATTTATATGGTCATTCATTTTGGGACAGAGATAGTATTAGCATTGTGTATAGTTGTTTTATGAAGCATATAGCACAAGGTGATCATGCTTACACATAACAGAAAGTACAAATGTGGATTAGCAAGAAAACCTACACTTATATTGAAATAAAAGGCCTTTAGACTTACCTTAAACTCTCATAATCCCTAGGGGGTGCTGGAAGATGGACAAGAGATAGCAGTGAAGCGACTCTCAAAGACTTCCGCGCAAGGACTTGACGAATTCAAGAACGAAGTTATCTGCATCTCCAAACTTCAGCATCGAAATCTTGTCAAGCTTCTGGGATGCTGTATTCAAGGAGAGGAAATAATGTTGGTCTATGAATACATGGCAAACAAAGACCTGGACTACTTTATATTTGGTTTGGTCCTCTCAACACCATATTTATAAATTTAAGCTTTTACCATTTTTTTTATATATAAATTTAAGCTAAAGCATAACCTCAGCAGGGGCATTAAAGTAAATTACTATGTGCAGATGAAGCCCGAAGCAAATTGCTTGACTGGCCTATGCGGTGGCAAATCATCAATGGAATTGCTCGAGGTCTTCTTTATCTTCATCAAGATTCTCGATTGAGAATTATCCATAGAGATCTAAAAGCTAGCAATATTTTGCTCAATTCCAACATGAACCCCAAGATATCGGACTTCGGGATGGCCAGGAGCTTTGGAGGAAATGAGACTGAAGCAAATACAAACAGAGTGGTTGGAACATAGTAAGGATATATTTACAAAGTTTTATTGAATTCATTTCAAATGTTTGTTAGCTTCGTATTTTAACAAACACACTGCTGCAGTGGATACATGTCCCCTGAGTACGCAGGAGATGGAATTTTCTCTGTGAAATCAGATGTATTTAGCTATGGTGTTTTGATACTGGAGATCCTGAGTGGGAAGAGAAACAGAGGATTCTCTCACCAAGACCACACCCACAACCTTCTAGGACATGTAAGTTGGTTATAGGAAATGGTGTAAGTCTCAGTAATATTCTTCTTTAAAAACAACAACAATGCTCATTTTTATTTATTTTTTAACAGGCATGGAGACTTTATCAAGAGGGCAAATCCCTGGAATTGGTTGATGGGTCTCTAGGTGAGTCAATCTATGCATCTGAAGTGCTAAGATCAATCCATGTGGGTTTACTATGTGTCCAACACGATCCAGAAGACAGGCCAACAATATCGAATGTGGTTCTAATGTTGAGCAGCGACGGCACACTGCCTACACCTAAACACCCAGGTTTTTACACAGAAAAGAGCTTAGGTGATTATGAGTACTATTCAAGCACCTACGCAGCAAGTTCAACCAACGAACTTACCATCACAATGATGAGTGCTAGATAGTGTACTCTTATTTACTCCCTCCGTCCCACCTCACTTAAGAAAACTTTCCATTTTGGGCGTCCCACCTCACTTAAGAATTCCCAAAATGGAAACCTTAAATCACTATTCTCTCCACTCATTCTCTCTCCTACATTATTTTAATACTCACAACACCATTATAATTTACTATTCCCTCCACTCATTCTCTCTCCTATTTTTAAATTACACTCACAACATTTACCTTTTCCTTAATCCCCGTGCCATTTCAAAAATTCCTAAGTGAGGTGGGACGGAGGGAGTATATATATATATATATATATAGAGAGAGAGAGAGAGAGAGAATCCGCAGTGTCTTGAAAAAACTTCAACAGCTGCACTAGGCAAACCTCAATGATGCTGCAGTCAGAAACATAAACTGAAGAAAAAAACTCTTTGTAAATCGTAGAGCTATGTCTGAGCAGGGAAATGTATGTTATTGGTGAGAATTAACTTCTTTGATAAAGTATAAATATATCAAGGGCCTTGATACATTTTCATTCTTCTTCTCTCTTTTTTAGTACAAACATTCCAACAAGAGGTTGACCTATTATCTTTATTCTTTGTGTGTGTGTGTGTGGTGGCTGGGGGGGGGGGGAGACCAACGGAGGTGCTACTGTGCATTATACATAATTTCAAACCTTTATAATAAGGGTGGCAATGATTGGTCTTTGGGCGGGATGTAAGTAATCAAAACGAAGTTCACGATAGATCTTTCTTCATACCTGCCTCTAAAGTCACCTATTAATAATTTAAGAAAGCCACCAGCATTTGCATTATTTACCCAAGTTGGCAGATCTGCATATGTTATAGTCTGGAATTAGGAAATATCACTTGGGCCCCAGAAGCTGGTTGGAACCCTTGAAAGCATCAATTTACAAAAGCATGGAAAACAAAGTAGTATTACAAAGGAAATATACAAGAAGGGTAAATGATTGGATTCAATCGTTCCCATAAAACTACATGGGTAAAATTCAACATCTAAAGAGTCAAAGCACAGTTTTTAGCATATATGCTTTATATGTATGTAGCATCACCCTATCCAAATTTTTGCACGTACAAGAAGTGTATAGATGCATCAAACAAAAGATATTTTTTACTTTAATAAAAAATGCTCTAGAAACTTTTCCAGCAATTCTCAGTTTATTAAAACAACTTGTTTAGGGGTTGGGGGTTGGGTATTAAAACTTCATTTATAGCTAAATAGACGGGTAAGAGTTGACTATTTTAAAGTAACAGTTCAATAATGAGGGGATGCATATTTTGATGCACCATAAGGTAGCTCAGTTTTAAATGCATTACTGTTGTACACTAAGAGCATCCACAATGGAAGCTTTTTGAGAGCTCCTTATTCTTATGAAAAAGCTCTAGAGAGCTTTTTACCATTGTGAAAATGATGAAAGAGCTCCTTAGTAAGGAGTAGCTCTTTCTACAAAGAGCTAGCTTTTTAGCTTTTTATCATTAATGCTATACATTTTCTATGCAAGCCATTTACTCTTTTTTTACATATGGGACCCATAAAAAAGTTGAAAGAGGAGTTTTACCATTGTGAAAAGGTGCTTGAGGTTTTTAAGTTTTGAATTATAATGATGTGACTCATAGAAAATATAAAAAAAAGCTATCTAGAGAGCTTTACCATTGTGGATGCTCTAAGAAGGTTGGGTCAGACCAAAAGTGATTTGCATCCATCCAGACATTGGGCATTATGTATAGATCAATTTTACACATTTACAGTAGCTTACAGTAGAATATAATTCCCCAACAACAACTAACAACAAAGCCTTAGTCCCAAAATAATTTGGGGTTGGCTAACATAAATCCTCATATGTCATCATTGTGCAAGAAAGATGTTAGAAAAAAATAAGTTAGAAGAAGAAATAGGTGGGAAAAAAATAAAAATAAAATTAGCAAATGAAAAAAAGAAGAAAAAAATAAAAATAGTGATAAAAAAGAATAATATATACTCCCTCCGTCCAACTCGGAAAGGCACAAAGTTCCATTTTGGGTGTCCCATTTAAAAAGACACACTCCCAAAATGGAAAGTTTTTAATACTTCTTTATTAATTGGACCCACTTGTCATGCTCACAATAACTATTCACTTATTATTCTCTACCCCACATTCTCTCTCCTACCTCACTTTTCATACTCACAACACTTATCCCACTCTACGCTCTCCTTAATTCCCGTGCAAGACTTATTTTGTGCCTTTTCGGGTGGGATGGAGGGAGTAATAGATAGGGAAAATGAAAATAATAATAAAAATAAAAAGTAGTAATAATAAAATAAAAAAACAAATAAAATCAACTCCCATCACCCACATGAATTTTTGCCCTCCACTTCGGCCTCTTCAACGCCATATTTTCATGCAATCCAAGTAAATTCATATCATTTTCAATCACCCTAATCCAAGTTTGTTTGGGTCTTCCGCTACCCCTCGCCATCTTATCTCTTCTCCACTATTCAGGCCTTCTAACCGGTGCATAACTCGGTCTTCGTCTCACATGACCAAACCACCTTAGACAGTTCTCCCTAATTTTATCCTCAATAGGCGCAACTCCTACTTTACCTCTGGCTCATTCCTCAATCGATCATTTCTTATATGCCCACACATCCATAGTAGCATGCGTATCTCCGCTACATTCATCTTTATGAACGTGACACTGTTTCACGACCCAACATTCAGTGTCATAAAGCTGTGCCGGCCTAATTGTCGTACGGTAGAATTTTTCCTTTAATTTATGTGACATGCCAAGATCACATAAAAACCATGTGGCACTATTCCACTTCAACCAACCTACTTTAATCCTATTTGCCACATCTCCATTCAATTCTCCATCCTTTTGACTAACAGATCCAATATAGCGAAAAAAAACTCAGAAGCTTAGACAATCTTTACGTCGAATGTGATCACCCCTGCCTCCCTGCTTCCAACTCTGCTAAAGTTACACTCCAAATATTCTGTCTTACTTACTTCTACTCAGGATGGTGATTCATTTATTGTACCTAGTTTGTACCATTGTAAAATTGCACTACAACTAGTTTTTAATTTTAGAAAAATGACTTTTAGTTTGAGACTGACCAAAAAGAGATATGCGGCATTTATTTTGGGACTGGGTAGTTGCCAAATTGAAATGCATTCCGATATCTAAAAGACAAAATTTAAGCTGTACGATAAACTAAGAATATATTTTGACTTCAGGAACTGTATTAATTCATGTCAAAATTTGACTTTAGGAACTGTATTATTTAATGTCAACGCTCAAAGCCAACTAAAACATCCAATATGATGGGTCAGATGAGACCGAAAGTGGCTGATAGCCATTTAATAGGACCTTCTCCATTTGGAAAGTAGATATTATGACTATATGAACTAGACAAAAGGATAGACATTTCAAAGAAAGACCAATGTCGGTTCTTACCAGGCTTTTGCTTTGCGCCCTCCCTTTGTTTTGTATCTTCAAAATATGTACTGCATTAGACTCCATATCTGCATATCAAACCATTAGAGATGGTGAAACCATTGATTCAGCTGGTGAGACCTTCGAGATGGGCTTTTTTAGCCCAAGCAGTTCTACTAGCAGAAGATACTTTGGAATATGGTAAAAGAAAATATCAACTGGAACAGTTGTGTGGGTTGCCAACACAGAGATTCCGATTATCAATACCTCAGGTATACTAAAACTCAATTCTGACGGAGTTCTGGGGATTCAAAGTTCTACAAACAGCTTAATTTGGTCATCAAACTCATCAAGATAGGTAAGGAATCCAGTTGCACAGCTATTGGATACTGGAAATCTTGTCATCAGGGACACGAGTGACAGCAACTCAGATAACTTTATTTGGCAAAGTTTTGATTTTCCTGTAGATAACTTGCTAGTGGTGACTGGCAGAGTAAGATACTTCAGATCATGGAAGAGGAGCGTTGATGACCCTTCCCCTGGTGATTTTTCAGTTTGGATAGATACAAATGGATTTCCACAGTTGATTTTGAGGAAAGGCTCAGAAACAGTATTCAGGGGTGGGCCATGGAATGGTCTTAAATTTAGTGGAGAGCCTAATCAGAGATCAAACCCTATTTACACATTTGGGTTTGTTCTCAATGAGAAGGAGATCTATTACCATTATGAATTGATTGGTCCAGTAATTACGAGGCTGTTCTTGACCCCCAGTGGCGAACTACAACGGTTGTTATGGATTGATAGCAGCCATGGACAATTTATTTGACTCCACAGACAGACAACTGTGACCGTTATGGATTGTGTGGGGCATATGGGAGCTGTAACATTAACCAGTCTCCTCCTTGAGGGTGCTTGAAAGGATTTGAGCCTAGATTTCTTGATCAATGGAATGTGACAGATTGGTCTAATGGGTGTCGCCGAAAGACAACTTTAGATTGTGGGAGCGGGGAAGGCTTCCTAAAGTATTCAAACCTTAAATTGCCGGACACCGGAAGCTCGTGGTTTAACCAGAGTACGAACCTTGAGGAATGTGAGAAGGTATGCAAGAAAAACTGTTCTTGTACAGCTTATGCAAATTCAGATATCAGAGGGGGAGGAAGTGGGTGCTTGTTATGGTTTAATGACTTGATTGACACCAGAGACCTCACCGATACTGGACAAGACATTTATCTAAGAATGGCTGCCTCAGAATTGAGGCGTCTTACTTCAGAAGGTACATTGCATAATTCTAATTTATTATTGAGCTTCAGAAATGAAGACCTAGAGTTACCATGTCGATAAATTCAACAGGGAAGTGAAAAGAGATGAGAATTGTTATTCACCCCCGCATTATTTCTCAATGCCCCCGCACTACTAAGTTTACAACAAAAAATAAATATTCAACACTACACATACCACCATTATTCCTATTTTACCCCTTAATAAATACCAAACTAGTTTTTTATCCAACAACTGCACATCCCTCTTCTCCGGCCGATCATCTTCTTCTCCGGCGAGGGCGATTTGTTGAGAGAGAGAGAGGCTAGGTCGCCATTTCCGTTTAGAGAGAGAGAGAGCTTGGCAGCGTTTAGTGACGATGATGAAGATTGTGATACCATTCTGACAAACTCAATTGCGGGGTACACATATTAATGAGGGTAATAAAGTAATTTCAATTGATGGCATTTTTTTTATAAATACTAATGCGGGGGTATTGAGTAAAACTGCGGGGGTGAATAACAATTCTCAAGTGAAAACCTCCTCGCTCAAAACAAATTAATATTGTTTTTTGGAAAACTTCACTTTTGTCCATCGTACTTTAGGGCTTCTTTCATTTTTACCATCAAACTTTATTTTTTCATTTTTACCGGTCGTGCTACAAACCATGGTGTCATTTTATACTCAAATTTGTTATTTAGATCCAAATTTATTTCATTTTTACCATCGTACTACAAGAGGGCGAGCCTTGGCGCAACGGTTAAGTTGCTCCTTTGGTGACTATAAGGTCACGGGTTCGAACCTCGGTGAACAGCCTCTTGGCAATCTCCCAACCCCTGCTTATAAAATGCTTTTTACCATCGTACTACAAACAATATTATCATTTTTATTCCAAATTTGTTATTGGCAATTGTTAGTGGTTCCCTCTCCCAACCCCTGCTTATAAAATGCTTTTTACCATCGTACTACAAACAATATTATCATTTTTATTCCAAATTTGTTATATAATGACACAATTGCATGAAGTAGGATGGTAAAAATGAAAAAAATAAAATTCGATGCGAAAAGTGGAACACATGCCAAAGTATGATGGACAAAAATGAAGTTTTCCCTTGTTTTATTTAGTCAACATCAAAGAAATATATCATTGCCTTTCCTTGTATAATACCAATATTAACCTTTTACCCTATATTATTTTGATCACAAAAAGACCGACTGTATTAAATACTCCGGATGAAAGACATACAATATTATTTTGATCACAAAAAGACCGACTGTATTAAATACTCCGGATGAAAGACATACAAGCAAGACGGATTTCAAGTTCCTGGCTCTTGTGATCTGATTTGAGTATCTATTTCAATTGTCTATTTTGGATTTACAGGGAAAGGCTCGAAGACACTGAAAAGAGTGAGAATCGTCATCCCTATAATAGCAACACTAACCATATTACTAGGAATACTACTGTGGTGTGTATACAGGAGAAAAAAGCAGGCGAAAAAAAGGTAAATACCCTAAATACTTGCTGAAGTCCTTTCTATTTAAAAGAGTAGGTTGAAATTCCTCTCTCAGTGAATGTCAATGATTTATGAAACATTTATAATTTTAATGTTTCGGTAATTTTTAATTTTGATCTGCTTATATTGCCAGCTTTGGTAGGCGTTCTTGAACAAGACCCAGGTAAATATTACATCAACCAATCCCAGAAGGAAGATTTAGAGTTACCATTATATAGCTTGCCTACATTACTAAAGGCAACTAACAACTTTTCATTCAACAACAAGCTTGGAGAGGGAGGATTTGGAGCAGTTTACAAGGTATATTATAGATATAACTAGGGTATATGACTTTCATCCAAATTGCTAAAATGTTGAGGTGATGACCAATATTTACATATAGAACTAAAGGGGAATATTCCTCGCCACTAGTCTGTTCAAAAATGAATAAACATTTGAGAAATTTAAATGTAAATACCACATATGAATTAGCATTGCAGAAAATAATAGAAAGAGAATCTAAATGTGTATGTGCATGTATATGTGCTTGTGTAGTGCTCTATAGCATTGTGCTAAACAATCTTAAATTAAGGTTCAATTCCTCAGGAGTCTTCATGTACTCTTTCACATGGCTATGACTACCATAACAGAAGGCATAAGTCATGATTTAGTAGCAAACATAAAGTTTTATGGGTTGAATAAAATGCCATCGCACTTACTATAGGTGTTGTTTATCTACAGGGTGTGCTGGACGAGGGACAATTAATAGCAGTGAAGCGGCTCTCAAAGTCGTCTAGTCAGGGACTTGAGGAATTCAAGAATGAAGTTATCTGTATATACAAACTTCAACATCGCAATCTTGTTAAGCTTCTCGGATACTGCAATGAAGGAGACGAAAAGATGTTGGTCTATGAATACATGCCAAACAAAGGCCTGGATTGCTTCATATTCGGCCTGGCTCTCTCAACACCTCTATAGGAATTTTAACTCAAGCATCAACGCTACAGAAACATGAACTAAATAAAAACTATGTGCAGATGAAACCCAAAGTAAATTGCTGGATTGGCCTAAGCGGCGTAACATTATCGATGGGATTGCTCGAGGTCTTCTTTATATTCATCAAGATTCTCGACTACGAATTATACACAGAGATCTGAAACCTAGCAATATTTTGCTTGACTCTGACGTGAACCCCAAGATATCAGACTTTGGGACCGCTAGAAGCCTAGGAGGAAATGAGACTGAGGACAACACAAACAGGGTGGTGGGAACATAGTAAGAATTTTCCCGTATGATTGAACTGATTTCTATTCTATCATAAACTTCTTATACTTATAAATAATATATTTCTGCAGTGGATACATGTCCCCAGAGTATGCAGGAGATGGTATTTTCTCAGAAAACCTGATATATTTAGCTTTGGGGTTTTGTTACTCGAGATCCTAAGTGGGAGAAGAAACAGAGGATTCTCTCATCAAGACCACAACCACAACCTACTAGGACATGTAAGTTGGACCATAAGAAATGGTGCCACGTTTTGTTGAATGGTGAAACTCTTTTGACACAACAACATCAATGCTCAAATTTGTCTTTATTGTTGCAGGCATGGAGACTACATAGAGAAGGAAGATCCCTGGAATTGGTTGATGAGTCTTTGATTCATATTAAATATGTGCCAGACATGCTAAGAACAATCCACGTGGCTTTGCTATGGGTTCAACATGACCCAGACGATAGGCCAAATATATCTTATGTTGTTCTGATGTTGGGCAATGAGGGTGCATTGCATCCACCTAAACACCCTGGTTTTTTTAATTGAAGGTACTGGTGATTATGAGTACAATTTAAGCTACAATTTAAGCTCTAAGGCAACAAGTACAAGAAACAAACTTACCATCGCATAATGCTATATAAATTGCAATTTTACTACTATAACCTTCTCTCTCTCTCTCTCTATTCCCCGTGTGTGTGTGTACCAGTGAACAGCCATATATTTTTCTTCCTTGTTAGAAAGTAGAATTATACCGATGCATCCATGAGTATTTTACAGCTTATATGCTCTATGAATGGTTTCATGACAGTAACAAATAGTTAGGACTAATGATGAAAGAAAAAAAAATGCATCACACAATCAGCCAAAACTAGAAATTGCACAACATGTTAGAACAATAAACCAACATTTTAGCAAACGATCAAAGTACAAAATGAGGCACATAGAGAAATTCATTCGAGCGTTACTTCCAGTTCCATAGATTGGCATTCTTTCAAACAACTAATGTGCAAGGATATAAATCGTTGCAGAGATTTTTCAACTTGATAGATGAGAAAGAACGTTGTTAACTAGTATTTGATAGAAACTGAACAATTGCACGTACATAATTCAGGAAATTAGGTACGATAAAAGTATGCATCAATTCCGTCGAAAAAGCACGAAACTAACCTGACAGTGAGGAACCGGATTAGTGAATGAATTCCGGCAACGGAGAAGATTATTTGGCTTATGAACATACAGGGTTTCAATTGGTTAGCATGTGTTCGGAGAATTGACGGACGGATCCAACCGCTGATACCTGGAGAAAAAACGTTCGAGAAGATAATTAGAGGGAAATGAACAAGACCGTTTGACTACCGGGAACTGGGAAGTGTCATAAACTACCTTTTACCGCCTTCAGTTATAACTAAAATATACTTAGGGCCCCCAAACTTGCCGAACTGAGTTGAACATAACATTTCAACTTCGATTACTTGTTTTCTGGTTCTTTGTGACCTTTTTCTTTTCTTTCTAATTTTGGGTTCATTGTTATAAAATCTATGGTCTCTTCTCGTATGACATGGAGTTTAGCCATATGAGGCATTGATAAGTGACTATTATATAGTCATTTATCCTAAGTTTTTATATACTTTTACTTAGTTAAATTACCATTTTCATCTCATTTTAGTATATTTTTAGTTCCTTTTTCATATTTATTAGATTTTACGCTTTTTGGTATACTCTATGCATTTTAGACAGGTTTTGGAGTCTATTTTATGATCAAAGGGTGCTTAGACACTTTTGGTGCAAAGGCATGGAAGAGCAAACAAACAAATCAAACACACAAGCCAAAAATCAGATGGAGCGGCCGTGCAGCCAACGCGGAGCGGCCGTGCACTTGGCCATTTTCAAGCCATTTTTGGTCCCAAAACGCAGAGTGGCCGTGTCTTGAAAAGTGATCGGCCGTGTTAGCCTTCAGAGCGGCCGTGCAGCAGAAGTGGAGCGGCCGTACACTTGGCCTGTTCAAAAATCCAAAATTGGCGCCAAGGGAGCACGGCCGTGCAAAACCCTTGACTCGGCCGTGCAAGTCGCGTCTGCAGATTTAAAAGGCACCTCTTGAAGGCACCTTCTTGAAGAGTTTCCTCCCCATTATAAAAAGACCCATTGTACTCAGTCTTCAATACCGAATTTTCATAGAATATTCATCAGAGATTGTTAGAAATTAGATACAAATACTTATTACATTGATTTCCAAAGATCCTTTGAAGATTCAAGTCTACATTTGTTCTTGAAGTTACTTTGGAAAAGAAGCAATAAAGTGAAGCATTATTTCCAGCCATTCTTCTTCTATTTCACATAAGTTTCTCTTACTCTATTCTTTATTATAATTGCTTATCTGTTTTACATGGCTAGTGAGTAATCCCCCTTGTTCTTGGGGTTGGAAACTCAAAGCATAAACCGTTCATCATCTTAAAATGTGAAAGTCTTGTCTTCTATCTTCATCTAAACAATTTTTCTTTATATCAATCTCTAAATGACTTACATTTTGGAGACGTCCAACTTGTATGATTCAGTCAATTGAGAGAAGGACCTAGCGGAGAATCTCGATTGACGGAACCATATAAAGAAACTGGGTTCCATTGATCACGAAAGTAGTTCAACGGCCTAGGGATGTTCCTTTAATGGAAAGTATGTTGACTCTCGTTCTTAGAGGATTCTTACTAATTATGGTCAGCTAGAGATAAGCCGGAATGCCCGTTTGTGATAGGGCGGGAGTACCATAAACGGAAATCTCAAACAGTTAGGACATAATTAGTGAAGAATACAAACGCTACTGTCTTAACCCGAAGTAGTGTAGGCCTAACATACCATCCTTGATTTTTATGAAAACCTTTATTTCCTAAGACAATGACTATTTGATGAACAAATTATGTGTATGATTTCCAATCCCGAGAATGTTTCGTTTTATAAAGTTTTTAAAGTATTTTCTGTATATGTTTCTTTCTATTTCCAAAACTAATCTTTATCTCCCCCAATCTATTCTATAATTTTAATAAAGACGAAAACAATTCCTAAGTAAACCTTGTCTCTGTGAGATAGACCCGTACTTGCACCCGCTATATTGCAATAGCCCGTGCGCTTGCGGATATTAAATAAACCGTTAGGTTTCGACCTCAACAGGCATGTCTTCCTTTTCATTATATTCGTCATCGTCAACGTTTGTAGGTGTTAGTGCCCTAGGCCTATAGAGATAGACCTTTATGTAATGTCATTGTTCATTTATATATGAGATTGTTTATTTGATTATTATATGTGTTTGCATGTTTAGTTATAATAATCGTGTCCCTAGTACTTATGAAGCGCTAGTATGAAGTCTAATGGATAATCATGTGATGATTATATGCATGGAGATGCGCATTAGATTCATGGGTACTTGTTAGAGAACAAGGTACTGGACTTGACCCATTATGAGATTTATGTCATGGTCATATGTCATAAATAAATCTCATATAGTCATATCATTGATATCCTTTGACCTGAGATTATCATCGTCTTCCACTCGATGAATATCATGTTTGATATAGTTTAACGTTGTCTTTAACCGGACAACAATAAGGGCTATTATTGGCATGATATGATTCTTGTTGGGAAGAATGATAAGTCAAGATGGAAACTTGTCCCTCGTAAAGAGAGATGTTTGCTTGGCCACTCGTGAGTAAGATTGATGTAGTGCATGGCCATGCCCGAATGAATTAATATGATTAATGTCATTCGATTAATCAATTTACTTGGTAACGAGAAAGCATTGAACAATATGAGTTGACGTGGACCATGACTCATGTTCAATATAACATCGTGTGACAATGGGATTGTGATATGTACTATGTAGGAAAAACGAATTTGATATTATATTATTTGGGTAGACATGATGGCTTGCTAGAGTCCGCTCATGTCTTATGAGGATCGATGTGATCGAACTCATTGCCAAACATAATATAGTCCTATGGGGTCACACGCATCGAACGAATTGTCAAAAATGAATTATGGATTTCTGGTGTGTTGGGCGACCGCCCAAGGTGCTATGGGCGACCGCCCATGTTATTTGAAAACTGGGCATTGGAGACTGTCTAGATGGGCGACCGCCCTTGTCATTATGGGCGACCGCCCATGTTGGTTTTCGAATAAGGGATTAAACCTCTGGACACATGAGCGACCACCCATGTCCCGACGAGCGACCGCCCATATGGGTTTTCGGAGGAAGGGATTAGGCGCTGGACACATGGGCGACCGCCCAGGTCCCTATGGGCGACCGCCCATGTACCCTAAATGCTGAAACCGTTTTTTCTCAAGGGTTTTTAATAGGGCATAGTATTTATAGAGTATAAATACTCTCCTTTAACAACCCTAGCAGCCAGTTCCGATTTTGAGCCTTGAGAGAGACAAAATAGAGAGAATTTTTCAATTGTGAATTGAAAAACATCTCATCAATTCCATAATTCATCATAGATTGAAAAGGTTTCAATCAAGGGATCTAGCAATCCTCCTAGAAAGAGTTCTAGGGTTCGTTCATCGCGTGGATACTCATAGAGGATCTTCGCTTCTCATGATCATTTGTTCGTGATTCAAGGATCGTATATTGAAGACTTGCTAATTCTTCAATCTGGAGTTAGACTACGTATATCAACGACAAAGGCATTCAAGGTTGGTAACCCTAATTCATATTTCTTAATTACTCATCTAGAACGGATTTTAGGGCTTTGGGTATTCGAGTTATTTGCATTATTCCGCTGCGCATGGACCCTCGAAACCCAACAGTGGTATCAGAGCCCCGTTCATGATGTTTAGTTAGATAATCATGATTATTGTGTAATATGATTATATGAATTTTCATGATAAATATGATTTGGAATGTGAAATTATATGAGTATTGCTTGTGAAGTAATTGTATATAGTGATGTACCATGATTATGAAATTGAAATATGTGATTAATATGATTAATCTAGGTTATGGGATGTCAATTTCATTTATATGATTAATGTGATTAATCTAGGATATTTGTGAAGTATTACTTGGTATATGGGCTGGACACCAAAACCTTCTCCACAGGCACTTCGATGGAAGTGTGGGATAACCTTGGAGCACGTGGCCGCGTACTAGTAATTACTGACCAAATGTAATTTGTGTTGTATCATTCCATGTTCATAATTATGCTCATATAGTTTTTCATGAATCAACCTTGCTATGTTAATTGATAAACATGAAAAATTGAACCTTCTTTGAAATTTTGAGTTTGTTTATGCTACCCACTTTAAACACTTGTGAGTACACGGGTAGTTTTATGTAGGCTCGCCATAGCGAGGTACATTAATTCTATCTTTGTATGATCAAGATGAGCAAATAGTGATTGCTATACGTTTAAAATGGTTGAACTCAATAAGGCTATCAAAACAGCTTTTGGGCCTAAGGCATAAGATGAGATTGAAACATGTGACATATGATGTCTATAATCTCATAAAAGATCTAAGAGTCATATGTTGATATGATTGATAAATGTTATCTACCTTTTTAGTTTAATTTTGAGCAATCGTGCCATAGCCGACTTGAAATTAAATTAAAGTTGGGTCTTAGCCTATTAAATTATATTATGCATGTTTGTATATGAAGGTTATATAATTTAGTGGGAGTATTTATGAAATACATTATTTAATCTCTTAAATGAAATTGGTGCTCATATATGTTTATATCTTGTTGCATATCTTTGTAGATCAACGGCCGCTAACACTAATCGAATTTGTCATCGCGATCGCTCCCGAGAAGGACAAGTTAGAAGAGAATGGCAACAACTATGTGGATTGGATCCGCCGTTTGAGAATTGTTCTCAAACAAGAAAGGAAGTTGTACATTCTCGATGGACCCATTCCACCCGAGCTCGCCGCTAATGCATCTAAAGTCGAAAGGGACCAACATAAGAAACATGTGGATGATTCTATAGATGTTGGTTGCACGATGTCGGCTACTATGTGTAAGGCCCTTCGAAGGACCTCAGACACATGGAAGCTTATGATTTGGGAAATCATTTAAAGGAAATGTTCCAGCTTGCAAGCATGTCAGAAAGGTTTGACACTATGAAGGCTCTTCATTCATGCAAGATGATTGAAGGACAACCCGTTGGGCCTCATGTGTTGAAAATGAAGGGTCACCTCGAACATCTTGAGAGGCTTGGGTATCCTATCCAGTTAGAGTCGGCTACGGATATGATATTGCATTCACTCCCGAAAGTTATAATCGATTCGTCTCGAATTATAACATGAATGGGATGAATAAATCTCTGTCCGAATTGCATGGGATGCTAAAGAATGCGGAGAACAATATTACCAAGAAAACCAATCAAGTGTTGATGGTGAATAAAGGAAAGGGGTTCAAAAACAAGGGTAAAGCAAAAGTTGCTAAACCGGAGGCAAAGGTTGCCGTACTGAGAAGCCTAAACCCAAATCCCAAAAGGATGCGGTATGCTACCATTGCAATGAAACCGGGCATTGGAAGCGTAATCGCAAAGCTTATCGTGAAGGGTCAAGAAGAAGGGCAATGTGATTGCCACGACTGTGTATCTATATGATAGATGTTCTACTTTCTACTTCTAGTTCTTGGGTATTAGATACCGGATGTGGATCTCACATTTGTCTAAATGTGCGGGGACTTAAGAATAGAAGGTCGCTCAAAGAGGGTGAAGTAGATCTGCGGGTTGGAAATGGAGCAAGAGTTGCCGCATTGGCCGTAGGGACTTACGAAGTCACTTTACCTAGCGGATTAATTTTAGTTTTAAATAACCGTTATTATGTTCCGGATTTGAGCGTAAACATTATTTCTATTTCATGTTTAGACAATGAGGGTTACAATTTTCTTATTGCGAATAAGAAATTTTCAATTTATTTGAATGACATGCTTTATTGTGTTGCTCATTCTTTTAATGGCCTTTATGTCTTGGATGTTGAAAATAATGTTGAGAATGTTTATCATGTTAGTAAGAAATCTAAACCAAATGATGTGAACAACACATACAAATGGCATTGCCGTCTTGGTCACATAAACGAGAAGCGCGTATCTAAACTCCATAAAGATGGATATTTAGACTCATGTGATTATGAATCATATGATGTTTGCGAGTCTTGTTTATTGGGCAAGATGACTAAAGCTCCTTTTACTAAGAGTAGTGAAAGGGCTAGTGATTTATTGGCTCTCATACATACTGATGTGTGTGGACCAATGAATAGCATTGCAGGGAGGATTTCGGTACTTCATAACGTTCACTGATGACTTATCAAGATATGGCTACGTCTATCTGATGAAGTACAAAAGTGAAGCATTTGAGATATTTAGAATATTTCAAAGTGAAGTACAAAATCAACTTGGCAAAACTATTAAAACCATTCGATCCGATCGAGGTGGTGAATACTTAAGCCAAGAATTTGACGATCATCTGAAAAGTTGTGGAATTGTTTCAGAACTTACTCCACCCGGAACACCACAATGGAATGGTGTATCCGAGAGGAGAAATCGAACTCTATTAGATATGGTTCGATCGATGATGAGTCAAGTTAACCTTCCTATTTCTTTTTGGGGACATGCACTGGAAACAGCTGCTTTCACGCTTAATAAGGTCCCTACTAAATCGGCTCCTAAAACCCCACATGAGATGTGGTATGGAAGAAAGCCTAGCTTATCTTTCATGAAGATTTGGGGTTGTGAGGCTTATGTAAAGAAATTAGTTTCTGAACATAAACTTGCACCTAAATCTGATAAATGCATTTTCGTTGGTTATCCTAAGGAAACGAAAGGATATCTATTTTATAACCAATCCGAGAACAAAGTGTTTGTTGCTCGAAATGGTGTCTTTCTAGAGAAAGAGTTTCTCTCTAAAGAAACTAGTGGGAGTAAAATTGATCTTGAAGAAATTCAAGAACCCGAAAATGACAAGGAACCGATAGTAGAGACGGAACCAAGTTCACAAGCCGTTGTGGAACCGGTTCAAGATACACAAGTTCTTCGCAGATCGGATAGGATACGATCCGAACCTGAGAGATATGGATTTCTCATGACGGAAAGTAATGAAGTAGAAATCATTGAGAATGATGAACCTACTTCCTATCAAGAGGCGATGTCCACTCCTGATTCGGACAAGTGGCTAGGAGCCATGGAATCCGAGATCAAATCCATGTACGATAATCAAGTTTGGAACTTGATTGATCCACCCGAAGGTGTAAAAACCATAGGGTGCAAGTGGGTTTTCAAAAAGAAAACCGACATGGATGGGAAGGTACATACTTATAAGGCTAGGCTAGTTGCTAAGGGGTATAGGCAGATTCATGGCGTTGACTATGATGAAACCTTTTCGCCCGTAGCAATGCTTAAGTCTATTAGAATCTTAATTGCCATAGCCGCATATTACGACTATGAGATATGGCAAATGGACGTCAAAACAGCGTTTCTTAACGGAAACCTACTGAGGATGTATACATGATACACTCAAGGATTTGTCGATCCAAAGAATTCTAACAAAGTGTGTAAGTTGCAGAGATCCATTTATGGATTGAAGCAAGCTTCCCTGAGCCGGAATCTACGTTTTGATGAATCACCAAAGAGTTTGGCTTCATCAAAAATGAAGATGAGCCTTGTGTATACAAGAAAATAAGTGGGAGCATAGTCCTATTTCTCGGTGCTATATGTCGATGACATCTTGCTCATTGGAAACAATGTTCCCGCACTTGAGACTCGTTAAGTCTTGGTTAGGAAAATGTTTTTCAATGAAAGATATGGGTGAAGCGGCTTATATCCTTGGTATCAAGATCTATAGAGATAGATCAAGAAGGATGATTGGTTTGAGTCAAAGTACGTATATTGACAAGGTCCTTAGAAGATTCCGCATGGAAAATTCTAAGAGAGGGAACTTGCCAATGGGACATGGCATTACTCTTAGCAAGACTCATTGTCCTAAGACAAATGATGAGCGAAAGAGGATGAATGATATTCCATATGCTTCGGCAATTGGATCTATCATGTATGCCATGTTGTGTACTAGACCAGATGTCTCGTATGCTCTAAGCGCAACGAGTAGATACCACCCGATCTGGTGAGAACCATTGGATAGCTGTCAAGAATATCCTTAAGTACTTGAGAAGGACTAAGGATGTATTCTTGGTATTTGGAGGAATGGAAGATGATCTTGTTGTAAAGGGTTACACAGATGCAAGCTTCCAAACCGACAAAGATGACTTTAGATCGCAAATCGGTTTTGTTTTTATGCTAAATGGAGGTGCCGTTTGTTGGAAGAGTTCCAAGCAAAGCACCGTTGCCGATTCTACAACAGTAAGCCGAATACATAGCAAAGCATCGGATGCGGCTAAAGAGGCGGTTTGGATCAAGAAGTTCGTTAGTGACTTAGAAGTCGTTCCGAGTATCACTAACCCTAGAGTCGTTTCGTGACAATAATGGTGCTATTGCCCAAGCAAAAGAACCAAGGTCACATCGGCGATCCAAACACATTTTGAGACGCTTTCACCTCATACGAGAAATCTGTGAAAGGGAGGACGTCAAGATATGCAAGGTACCAACGGATGACAATATTTCGGACCCTCTCACCAAGCCTTTGCCACAAGCTAAACATGATGGTCATGTTAGGTCCATGGGTATAAGATACATGAGTGGCGGGCCTAGTGCAAGTGGGAGGCTGTAGGTGTTAGTGCCACTAGGCCTATAGAGATAGACCTTTATGTAATGTCATTGTTCATTTATATATGAGATTGTTTATTTGATTATTATATGTGTTTGCATGTTTAGTTATAATAATCGTGTCCCTAGTACTTATGAAGCGCTAGTATGAAGTCTAATGGATAATCATGTGATGATTATATGCATGGAGATGCGCATTAGATTCATGGGTACTTGTTAGAGAACAAGGTAATCGGACTTGACCCATTATGAGATTTATGTCATGGTCATATGTCATAAATAAATCTCATATAGTCATATCATTGATATCCTTTGACCTGAGATTATCATCGTCTTCCACTCGATGAATATCATGTTTGATATAGTTTAACGTTGTCTTTAACCGGACAACAATAAGGGCTATTATTGGCATGATATGATTCTTGTTGGGAAGAATGATAAGTCAAGATGGAAACTTGTCCCTCGTAAAGAGAGATGTTTGCTTGGCCACTCGTGAGTAAGATTGATGTAGTGCATGGCCATGCCCGAATGAATTAATATGATTAATGTCATTCGATTAATCAATTTACTTGGTAACGAGAAAGCATTGAACAATATGAGTTGACGTGGACCATGACTCATGTTCAATATAACATCGTGTGACAATGGGATTGTGATATGTACTATGTAGGAAAAACGAACTTGATATTATATTATTTGGGTAGACATGATGGTTTGCTAGAGTCCGCTCATGTCTTATGAGGATCGATGTGATCGAACTCATTGCCAAACATAATATAGTCCTATGGGGTCACACGCATCGAACGAATTGTCAAAAATGAATTATGGATTTCTGGTGTGTTGGGCGACCGCCCAAGGTGCTATGGGTGACCGCCCATGTTATTTGAAAACTGGGCATTGGAGACTGTCTAGATGGGCGACCGCCCTTGTCATTATGGGCGACCGCCCATGTTGGTTTTCGAATAAGGGATTAAACCTCTGGACACATGAGCGACCGCCCATGTCCTGATGAGCGACCGCCCATATGGGTTTTCGGAGGAAGGGATTAGGCGCTGGACACATGGGCGACCGCCCAGGTCCCTATGGGCGACCGCCCATGTACCCTAAATGCTGAAACCGTTTTTTCTCAAGGGTTTTTAATAGGGCATAGTATTTATAGAGTATAAATACTCTCCTTTAACAACCCTAGCGGCCGCTCCGATTTTGAGCCTTGAGAGAGACAAAATAGAGAGAATTTTTCAATTGTGAATTGAAAAACATCTCATCAATTCCATAATTCATCATAGATTGAAAAGGTTTCAATCAAGGGATCTAGCAATCCTCCTAGAAAGAGTTCTAGGGTTCGTTCATCGCGTGGATACTCATAGAGGATCTTCGCTTCTCAAGATCATTTGTTCGTGATTCAAGGATCGTATATTGAAGACTTGCTAATTCTTCAATCTGGAGTTAGACTGCGTATATCAACGACAAAGGCATTCAAGGTTGGTAACCCTAATTCATATTTCTTAATTACTCATCTAGAACGGATTTTAGGGTTTTGGGTATTCGAGTTATTTGCATTATTCCGCTGCGCATGGACCCTCGAAACCCAACAACGTTATCGTCATCTTTTCTTCTACTTGGTCTGCCATGACTCTTAATCGATTGTAATAATTCAGAGTGGTTTCGTACGAAACATGAGGCGTTTCATTATCTACCGGTTAAATCGACAATGATGGGTGCGAATATCGAGGTCTGACATTCGCCTTGGTAACCCTCTAGAACATTAATTGCTAGGAAGAGACGGCTATAATCCTCTCTCAAATAAGGACCGTGAACAGTTGTAATCCCAATATGATTATAACCACCTCTAATACGAATTCCTATTCAACATGTATTCTACAATGCTATGTCTATATATACAAGACATAATTCACATTATTTTGGCAACACATCTTTTAACTCTAAAATTTTGTCAATTGATTTCTCTATCTCACGCCGGATGTCCTTCGCCGGTGAAGCCCCGACTTAGTTTACGTGTTTTTTTCAGGCTATTCAATAATAAAGGATACAACATACCGATAGATTTGGGCTAATTCAAACGTTTTTGGCATCATCATTTGATGATGCCAAAATCGTCAAAACAGCCCAAATCCAAGCGTCGAATGCTCCGGCGATTGCAAGGCCTGAAAATAAGAGAAAACACGTAAACTAAGCCGGGGCGGATCCGGCTAAAGGCCCTCCGGCGTGAGAGTAAGTTCACGGTTGATATTAGAGAAATCAAATTGACAGAGTTTCTCCAATGTAAAAAGTAACGTCTTAGAATAATGAGCCATGGGGCTTGTATTTATAAGAATGGATAGGTAGAATCCATGTTGGAATGAACTTGTAAATAGATAAGATATAATCTTAAGAGAATTATATCTGTTAAGGAGTCATTGTTTGACTTGAATTGCTATTAGTAGCGTAATCTGATTGGGTTACAAGCTGCATAATCTTTGTTGAATAAGGATTGTAACTGCTAGCCGGAACGCCGAGGAAGGCAAATGTTTTTCCTCGTCCTTTGGCAAATAAGCCGAGGAGAACGATCCTGCTTCCTCGTCACTTGATGAATGGCCAACATGAAAATGTGCCGGGGAGAATACTTTTGTTTCCTCGGTAATTGGTGACAGGCCGAGCAAAGGACTTTTCTCTCCTCGGTAATTGAGACAGACCGGCCCAAGAATGGCGACATAAGGCCAAGGTAAATGTTCCTCGGCCTACGAGGAAGAGAATGCTCGGCCCTAATACTTGATGAATATATAATATCTATGGCTCAATATAGTTGGGCCCAGGTTCGGGCAAGCCCATGTTCGTAGCTCGGTTTATACCGTTCAGTGGCCCCCAACTTTCTAGCTTGGCTTAGGACGAGTAGAAAGTTAGCTCGGCATCAGCACATGGAATACGAACAGGTTTGACACGTGTCCTCGGCGTCGCTTCATATAGCGGCGGTTGCCATTGCAGGGCCCCCGGTCTTGTCACGCCTTGAACCCGTCATTTCGCATTTAATTCTTGGGACTCCGGACTGGATCTTTGCTTTACCCACGGGTTGACCGGATTGGAGGGGTATAAAAACTAAAACCCCTTCAATTTAAACCTTTACACACTTCCAAGTTTTTGAGAGCCTTTTGACGAACGAACGCAAGGTTTAACAACGATTCTCCGATCTTCTTCTTACCCAGTTTCCGGCGAAGCTTTCTTTCTCCGGCGTGCTTGTTGCAGTCGTGATTCCGACCACTTCTTCTCAATCAGGTATGAAATCATTCCCTTTCTGCGTAATCCGTCCATCATTTTGCGATTTCTAGGGTTTTTAGGATGGATTTTGAAAGTGCCAAGAAAATGGACTGCCATTGTTGAAGGTTGAAGCTTTTCTTGATAAAAAATTTTAAAAACTTCAGTTCTTTAGTTCTCTTTGCATTTTATATGAAATTTCTGGAATATTGAATGAACTCCCCCTTCGTTTTTGATTCCCCTTAGAAATGGCTCGATCTTGGGACCATTCTCCCGATTCCGTTATGGATATCATCTTTGGAAATTTGAGGGTCTATCGTAGAGAGAGGTCCATGGTTGATGCTCACTCGGATGATGTAAGCAGCGGTTAAGAGGTTATGGTCGAACTCGTCTAATCCTCCAATACCCTGACTCCACCAGAATAGATAGGAATGAGTCTGGTTCTCCCAACATTATAGTTTTTGAGGATAGGGCTGAGATGATGGAGCACATCGATCTGTTCTACCCGGCCTCTGATCGCGAAATGCGTGAGCGCCTGAGAGGTACGGCTCCCTCCTCGGCCTTATTAAATGACGAGGAGGGGAATCTCCCTTCCCCGTCCTAAATCAGTCATGGACGAGGTCACTAATTTTGTCTCCTCGTCTTTATGCAGATATGACGGGAAGAGGAGAACCCTCCTCGTCTACTCAGATAGTTGATGCTTTCGTGGAGGAAGCACAAACTGATGGCCGTTTGGGCCGAAGAAGAGGAGGCCGAGGACGAGGAGGCCAAGGGTTAGGACAAAGGCAAGAGAGGACCCCTAGAGCCGGGGCTCCCATCTTTGGAAAAGCTATACTCCAAGTACGGGGTAGACAAAGCCGAGTACAGGCTAACTTATATGGGCCACATGGAGCTGAAGACCGAGAAGGAAGAGAATGACTTCTATTACAACCAAGATTTCGTCCACTTCTACTTCAAACAATTCCAGCAAGGACTTCGTCTTCCACTGGATCCTTTCATCTGCGAATTCCTGGACGACGTGAGGGCGGTGCCGGCCATGCTTGGAGCCAATGGTACCCGGGTCCTTGTCAGCTTCATCATCCTATGCCGAAGCTTAAGATATGAGCCGACCATGGGAGCTTTTAGGCATTTTTACCATGTCCAATTTGTCAAGGAGAGCTGGCTCCTCGTCATCAAGAGCGCTTCCAAGAAACCAAAATTGCTCCTCCCGATGTCTAGCAAAGTTGCTGGTTGGGATAACCACGTCATTAGAGTGGAGAGCCGCGAGGATGGGAGTTCCAGTCTCCTTGCAAAGGTCCAACCTCTTCGTTCCCCGTCCAGCAATATGAATGGACCAAGGACTTGATCAAACGCCTGGAAGAATTTGCCGAGGTGGGAGTTCTTGATTGGTCAGTGATTGAGTCCTCGGACCATTACTACATTCAGGCGGGTTTAATGCCGGGGAAAAAGGATGGGGTATCTCCCCTTGTTGCCGTAAAGAGGGGGAGACGCTTCAATGACTGGACTGTCCATCCCGGCTTAGTATTCCACGAGGATTGCATTAGGTGCAACGAACGTCCGGCATCAGTGTCTGGATGATGTAGACATAGTTGGATGTAAATATTTCTTTCTTTTTACTTGGTATCTTTCAAATGCTTGCTTCCCCTGCCGTATTTAACTCTTTCCTCGTCCTTGCAGATTTAACAGTAGGAAGAAGAAACTTTAGCCATGGAGAGACTTAGTCCCCAAGAGCTTGTGAGGAGGAAGAGGAGGTTGAGCAAGAGAGTCGCCTTGACGAAGGAAGGAGGATGCTAATGCACGTAACCTCATCCTTAACGTGCGGGTGACCCAACCCCTTCCCCGTAAGTTGCACGGGAAGTAAATGCCGAAGGCAGAGGCTGCGATAACCAAACCTTGACCCATCAAGCTGCGAGAGGGCATAGCCTCCATGTTGATGCCGAGGAAGAAACAACCGAGGAAGCTAACCTCGTCCAAAGGAGGGCAGGCTCCAAAAGAACTCCAAGTGCCAGCGCCGAGGAGCCGGCTGCCAAACGGGCAAGCGTCAGTGCGGCCACGAGGTTGATGCTCCCCCTCCTTGGCCAGATTCGATCGGTCAAGGCTGTGGAAGAGGCCGACGAGGCTGGCCAAAAGTATGTCCCTTGGCATTCCTCGTCTTAAGGGACTCCCCTGTTGGCGAGGAGGGACCCTTGGTGAGGTGGGCCGAGCTCCCATCCAAAGGGCCATGGACGAGGATGCTTATGAAACCACTTTGCAAAGAGGGTCCTAACGAGGATGCGTGCTTTGCCACAAGGGACTCACGATTCTTTGAGGTAAATGTTGATCCCTTTCTGGGTTATTATCTTTGGTGTTGGATTTGTCTTCCTAACGATGATGTTATCTTTCAGTTGGCTTCAGTCACGGCGTACGAGAACGTGCTGGCCAAGAAGAAGACAAGGCGCCTGAATGAGGCCAAGGCAGCTCAAGCAAAGAGCGAGAAAGAAAAGTCTTCCTTGGCTAAACTTTTAGAAGCCAAGGATGCTTGAGCTTGCGGCGGCCAAGGCCAAGGTTGAGGCCGAGGTAAAAAGGGCCGAGGAAGAAAGGTCAAAGCCGAGGAACATCTCAGGCACAAAAATGAAGAGCTTGCCCAGGCCAAGGCGAGATAAGGCGAGCTTCGGACCAAGGTGAGGAAGGCGAGGCCAAGTGCCGAGGACTGGAAGCTACCCTTCCGGCTAGGGAGGAAGAGGCCGTAGCTCGGTTCAAGGAGAGCTCGGCTTTGAAAGGCGATGATGGCGGCTCGGCCTTGAGAGAGGCTGTTGACGAGCAAACGGCCACCATGTTCGAGGATGGCTACCTCCGCTTGGCCGGGAGCATTTTAGGCGATCCCTCCGGTAGTGCGGACATCAACAAGATTGCCCGGCTAATCTGCCGGGATCAATATGCCGAGGAGGTCGGGGCGCTCCATCACTTGGTCCACTTATTCGAGAGCAACATGGAGCGATGGCCCGAGGATGCCCATGCTTGCGGGGAAGTGTGGACGCGGAAAGCCACTGTTGTCCGGCAATATTAAAGACTTGGTGGAGGCGATCCAAGATGCCGATGAGCCTGAGGACCTAGAGGCCGAGGTGGAAGGAGGGACCGGGGAAAGTAATGCTTCCACTAATCAAACAGTCCTTCCTCCCCCCGGCACTATCACTGAAGATTGGCTGGACAAGCCATTTGATGATGTACAACAATCTTAGGATAGCTTCTTTTCCTTTTTTGTTTTTTGTAATAGACAATAGGACCTGTAATTCCATTTGAATATCAATGAAAATCCTTTTGTCATTATTCTTGTCACTTTACTGACTTGGTTATATTTTGGTATGCTATGCACTAGCCTTAGGAAGGTGGGATCCGAGGAAGGTCCCTTGTTCCTTGTGGAGCAAGTGGTTGGGCCGAGGAAGATTCCTTGGCTGTAACTATACTCGTACTTCATTTGGGCCGAGGAAGTTTTCCTCGGCTTTGAATGTTGTAATCCTGAATCAGAGCAGATTCATGGTAGGAGGTTTATCAAGCCATTAGGCCGAGGAAAGTCCTCGGCCTTGGCTGTTAATCTCCTAAGTCAAGATGGGCCCTTGACTAGAAGAGTTGTAAGCCATCAGGCCAAGGTAGATCCTTGGTCTTGGCTGTTGGTAAGCCATCAGGCCAAGGAGGACCCTTGGTCTTGGCAATTGTTAAGCCATCAGGCCAAGGAGGACCCTTGGTCTTGGCTGTGTTAAGCCATCAGGCCAAGGAGGACCCTTGGTCTTGGCTGTGTGTAGGCCATCAGGCCAAGGAAGATCCTTGGTCTTGGGCATTGGTAAGCCATCGAGGCAAAGGAGGATCCTTGGTCTTGGCAATTGTTAAGCCATCGGGCCGAGGAGGACCACTTGGTCTTGGCTGTGTGTATCGGAGAATGCGAGGTAATGCCCTCATCTTCTGTCTTTGGGGTGAAGAGCTGATAGTTGCTTTGCATGTTGGAAGAAACTGCTTTCGTAGAACTGAAATGTGATTACATCAAACTGCAATCCTATCAACTAAAGAGACAAAAAGAAAACAAAAGACCGAAAATAAAAGACCGAAAATAAAGAGCTAATCTATTGCAAAAATAAACTAGACTAGTGATAATATTTTCTAAGGTTGTCGGAATGCCATGGATGCTTGAGATCCTTCCCTTCCTTGGTTCTCAATCTGTAGGTCCCTTCTCGGATGACTTGAGTGATGATATAGGGACCTTCCCAATTTGGGGAGAGCTTGTTTTGTTCTGCTTTCCGACCAGTAGCTTCGATCTTTCTAAGTACCCAATCGCCAACTTGGAATACTCTTTTGATGACCCTCTTGTCGTGATATGCCTTGGTCCTTTGCTTGTAATTCACCATCCTCATCTGCGCAGCTAGTCGTTTTTCATCTATCGAGGTCCAGGTCAGGAGCCTATTGACCTTGTTGACTTGCTCATCATAATGGGAGTTCCTTCTTGTAGGGATGGCCATCTCTGCTGGTGCCGTAGCCTCGAGAACCGAAGGTTAGTGCGAATGGGGTTTCCCAGGTTGGCCCCGGGTGGTTGTGCGAACGACCCATAAAGCTAGGGAAGTTCGTCCAACCATCTACCCTCGCGACCTTCAAGATTCTTGGTGAGGGCGGTTAGGACCGGTTGTTGGCGGCTTACGCTTGGCCAGTTGCCTTGGGGTGCGCTGGCGAAGATTTTGCATGGCGTACTTTGACTCTTCCCAATTCGGTTGTAAATGCCGTGGAGAATTGGAGGCCATAGTCGAAACAATTGTATGCGGAAGGCGAAATATGCACGAAATGTTGTCATGAACAAAGTTGATCGCGTTCTCTTCCGTTATCTTGGCCAATGCCTTGGCTTCTATCCACTTGGAGAAGTAATCAGCGGCTACTATCACGTACTTGCAATTACCACGGGCGGGTGGGAAGGGTCCAATGAGGTCGATCCCCACATATCAAATGGCAGCGTAGGTATTACAAGTGTTTGCTCATTGCGGGTAGTCTTGGAATGTCGAGAGAACCTTTGGCATTTGTCACATTTTCGAACATAGGCATGCGCGTCTTCCACTTAGGTTTGGCCGGTAGTAACCTAGCGATATGATTTTGTCGGCTAAGGTTACGGCCCCGGTGTCCGCCGCAAACACCTTCATGTACTTACGCCGGGGAGGTTCTCGGTTTCCTTGGGATAGACACACCTTAGCGGGGGCTTCGTGAAAGATCTTCGGTAGAGGACTCCGTTCATCACCACGAATCTTGGAGACCTCTTCTTGATAAGCTTGGCTCTAGCATCATCTTACGGGAGTTTCTCCTTCTCAATGTATTCGATGTAGTCATCGATCCGGCATCTCTCTTCCTCGTCGAAGCATGACTTGTAATCTTTCATACGCGGGTTCCTCGGCATAAACTACATATGGATTGGTCTCAGAAGGAGGCTGCGTCCATGGTGGCTAGTTTGGAGAGAACGTCTGCGACTTGGTTGTCTTCCACTTCCTATACGCTTGAGCTCGAAAAATTCCATTTTCTTCGTCATATCTAGGACCAGGTCTCTATATTTGGCAAGGGTGACATCTTGAGTGTTATATTCTCCTTTCACTTGTTTGACAACAAGTTGGGAGTCACGAAAGCGGCCACCTTAGTTGCTCCATAGAAGGAGGCCAACTCAATGCCAAATATGAGAGCCTCGTATTCGGCTTGGTTGTTAGAGGCGAGAAACGAAGCGGATGGCATCTTGTATAGTATATTCTCCTTGGGCTTGCTAGTACTACTCCGGCTCCGCTTCTTTCCTTGGTAGGCGATCCGTCCGTATACGGGGATCCAGCGGTTGGATGGGAGTTGATGGGAGAGTCTTTTTCCTCCGGCGCGTTTTGCTTAGGGAGGTGGTGAGATGCTCGCCCATAAAGGCGATCTCGACCATGAAGTCAACCAAAGGCTGTCTAGGAGGGTCTTCCTTGGTTGGTAAGTGATATCAAACTCCGTTAGAGCGATTGACCAATTAAGGAGACGTCTGAGCCGTCCAACTTGTGAAGGATTTTCTTGATGGTTCATTGGTGTAGACGGTGATAGGGTGTGCGAGAAAAATATGCACGCGGCTTCCTTGAAGCAATGACTAGTGCGTATGCTATCTTCTCCACATTAAAATATCTGCTTTCTACATCGGACGAGCTTTTGAGACATAGTAGACAGGCTTGAATTCCTTCATCCTTTCGAACTAAGGCAGTGCGACGGCGTGATCGATGGCGGCTAGGAAGACGTATAGCATCTCACCGGTAGTCGGATTGCTAAGCGAGGGAGGGGAACCCAAGTACTCCTTCAGCAGGAGGAACGCTTCCGAGCATTCGGGAGTCCGGGAGAAGCTCTTGGTACCCTTCAATACCTTGAAGAAAGGCAGTGACCTTTCGGCGGACTTGGCGATGAATCTTCCAAGGGCTGCGATTCTTCCATTAAGTCTTTGGCCCTCCTTGATGGTGGTAGGTTCCTTCATGTCAATGAGCGCCTTGATCTTTTAAGGTTTGCTTCAATCCCCCTTTGGGAAACCATGAAGCCCGGGAATTTCCTGCGGTAACTCCGAACACGCACTTGCTTGGATTCGGCTTCATGTTGTTGGCTCGGAGGTTGTGAATGGTCTCTTCTAGAGTCGGGAACGTTAGGCTGCCTTCCTTGGTCTTTATGACCATGTCATCAATATAAGCCTCCATGTTTCTACCTATCGACTTGCAAAAACTTGATTTACCATCCGTTGGTAAGTGGCACCGGCATTCTTGAGCCCAAAAGGCATCATGATGTAGCGAGAAATTCCCAGCGAGGTGTTTGAAAGGCGATCTTCTCGATGTCTTCTTTCGCCATTTTTATCGATGATAGCTTTGAATAGGCATCTAAGAAGGCGAGAGTTTGGTGTCCGAGAAATGGAGTCCACTAACTTGTCGATTGCAGGGAGAGGATAGGCTGTCTTTGGGGCGAGGCTTTGTTTAGATCGGTGAAGTCTATGCACATCGCCATTTCCCATTTTGCTTCTTCACCATAACGACATTAGCCAACCAAACGGGGTATTTAACTTCGCGAATTATTCCGGCGCTGAGTAATTTCTGCACCTCTTCTCTTATAGCTTCCTCCTTGTCTCTTGCAAAATTTCTCCTTATCTGAGAAATGGTCTTCGCTAAAGGATCAACTTCTAAGCGGTGGAGGGCTACTTCTTCATTGATTCCCCTCATGTCTTCGACTCTCCAAGCAAAGACGTCGAGACTGTTTTTCAAGAGGGATATGATTCTTCCTTTCTCTTCCTGTGATAGCTGGCCTCCTAGCTTGATTTTACATTCGGGATAGTCAGGATTAATGACTACCTCTTCTAGCTCATCTACAGGCTTCATTTCTGGTCCGTCTCGAAATTCCAGGGATTCGATGATGATCTCTCTGATTCTCCTCCCTTCATTGTCGTTTACATTGAGGCCTTCTTCCTCCATAAGTTTATCGATGTCTGGAAGATCGTTCATTCCCAAGTGATGGTTGGCCCCCGAGTTCTGGTCATTGACGAGAATGGGGTCTTCCTCGGAGATGGTTAGAACTATGCCTTGGTCATCCGCAGTTTCTAGGACCATAGGCTCTTCTTCCAGAGTGGGTAGAGTTATGCCTTGGTCATCCACAATTTCTAGGACCATAGGTTCCTCTTCCTCACTTTCCCATACTTCACGGATATAGTTCATTCTAGAGCTAGTTTCCGTGGTTTTCTGAGATTTGGTGATCTTGATGTTCTCCTCGGGCGTATCTATCTCCACGCTTTTTGACTTTTTCCGGCTCTTGACAACATGTTCCAAGAAATCTTTGGGGGTTGCCCTCACGCATCGAATGCCGGCACGAGTGGGAAATTTAACTCGTTGGTGAGGAAGGGAGGCTACCATCCCAAGTTTGGCTTGACTTGGAATGCCAATAATCGCATGATAGTCACTAGTCAAATCCATGACTATGAAAGTGACAGTAGCTTTGGCTCGGAATGGATGATCGCCGACTTCGAGTTCTAGTTCTACGGTTCCCTTTGCTCCAACCTTATGGTTGGTGAATCCTTCAAGCCTTCCATGATATGGCTCTAGCGCTGTGTCTTTCAACCCCATTTGTTGGAAGGCTTTGAATAGTATAGGATGTCACGGGAGGCCCCGTGTCAACAAGAAGTCTTTCGAGATTCAACATTGTCAATTCGGCCCTTGATGACCAATAGGCTGCTCACGAGCTGCTCGACTTCCCGCCAACTCATTCGGAGAAAAACTAATGATTTCTTACGCTTTATGGATCCGAGGCGGGGACATGGTATACTTTGCTTAGCTCGTGGATCTGGTCCCTTAGCTTCTGGTGGAGGTCGCCTCTTCACGGATCACATGTAGTTTAGCCACTAGGAGGCCTTCGATCTTAAATCCCTCGCTCTTGGAGTCATCTTCACTCTCCTCTTTGCTTCCGCTTTCGTTTGCCATCTTTCTTCATGACATAACGGTCTAATTTTCCCTCGTCGACCCATTGTTGGATTATCTTCTTAAGGGCCCGGCAACCATCGGTGGTGTGCCCGTTGTCCTTGTGAAAATCACGGTATTTGTTCTTGTTGCGGGGATACTTTGGGTTATCGGTCGGCGGACGAGGTGGAGGAAGGTTCACCATCTGCATGATTTCGGAGATGGGCTTTGTAAGAGGGTGAACTCCGGCTTCTCGGTGCTTCTAGTTTTATTCTTTCCTTTCTTGCTTGTTCCCATTGTCATTACTGTCGGGAGTTAGTTGCTTCGGGTTCCGTCTTGTCGGCACCCACTTTTCTTTGTCTTGTCTCGGCCATGGAAATGGCATAAGCCACTTTGTATAATTCGGCCTTGGAGCTGGGTTCCCTGGGCGAGAGTTCATAAATGAGGGGGCCGGATTTTAACCCGAGTTGAAGCAAACTATGACCTCCTATCAGTGAGGCTTTCTTCGACTTGATCTGCCATTTTTCGGAACCTATTGTAGTATCTGAGGGTGGTCTCTCCCTTCCCACTTGCTCAATGTTGGCCAAGTCGGTTAATCTCATCTTCCTCTTCCCAGTAGTGGCAAAATGATCCAAGAACATTCTCCTCATGCCCCTCCAGCGATCGATGCAACCTTTCTTGAGCTCACGGAACCGAGGTTAAAGGCATTAGGAGAAGGTGCTCGCGAAAGCTTTGCGAGCAAGTCATCGGCAGTGGTGAGGAGATTCATGGTTTGTTCAAAACTTTGCACATGGTCCTTGGCGTCAGTGGTTCCGTTATATTTCTCGAAATTTGGGAGCTTGAGGTTAGGATGGGGAGGTGCTGTAGTTATCCTCAAGGAAAACGGACGGGTGGCCCAATCATAATCATCGTCATTATATTTCTTTCTCCTCTCCATATCGTCCAGCCTTTGCTTCAGCAGCTCCCATTGCTTTGTTTCTATTTCCTTCTCACTGCTTGAGCGAGTGCTTCGTTGGGAGCTTCGGCGACCTTTCTTTGGGGCGATCATTCACCCTACTATGCTTTTCTTCATGTCGGTGGCCATCACGTTTGGAGGGGGCCCTATCACGTCTTGGTTCCGGGTCTTGTGCGCCAAGTATCATCCACGAGGCTCACAGGGTCCTCGGCCTAGCAAATTCCCGATGCCGAGGACGAGGAGAGTCCGGTCGACGAGGACGATGAGAATACGGGCTGATGAGGGCCGAGGACGAGAGAATCGGCGAAGCACGAGCTCGAGGAGACGCGGGACGCCTAGGTGTCATGATGAGGCGAGCGAGGGGGATAGGCGCCTATTCAAGGCTGAGTCTTGTCCTTAGGTCCTTGGAGTTCACTTCCTCTTCCCTAGGAGTTATTTGGCTTCTCGGGTCGACCACGGGCTCCTTATGCTTCTTGTTATGCCGAGGATGAGGAGAATCCACAGGGAGGCGCGTGGTAGCTCGGCGGTCTTCGGGGAGGATCACGATGCTCTCCCTGTTCCTTTCTCAAAGAGTGGGCCCATTGATGGTACAATGAAGGGAGCCATGGAATGATCTGGGTCCATTTGCAACGAGCAACTTGTGTCTCATACATCCTTTGCAAAGTCTCCATTTGTTTGTGTAACAAAGAGCGTCGGTCGACGGGTTGAGATCCTCCTGCTTGGCCGGCGTCGGCATTCTTTGTTTTCTTCCTTCACCTTGCTTCCCACGAGTACGAGTAGGACGAGGAAGGTCATTGCCCTCTCCCTCGGCATTTGCCTGACCCCTGGAACGAAGAGTCATGGCAAGGGGAGGAATGGCATCGGCTTGAGGTAGAGGAGGAGGAGGAGGCAGTGGCTCCTCGGCTCCGGTGTTTCCCATTCACTTGGGTGGGATCCTCATGTAACACTTGTGGTGTCCGACCATTATGAATCAACAGCAGGTTATTAACAGCAAATATCTCAAAAATCACAATTTCAATAGAACCAATTTTGAGGTCAAAATTAGGACAAATTTTGACCACAAACGAACTGCCGATTGTAATTCTTTCGAAACAAAACGAATTCAAGCCAAGGCGGGCGGAATTTGAACGCCAAACGCCTTTCACCGGAATGCGGGTAAACTCCGGTCACAACTTGCGAACTCCGGTGGCTTCAAGAACAGAGCTTTACCGATCCAAAAATTCCGTTCCAAGAAAGAACAAATTCGGCAAGAAAATTGGCTTTAAATGAGCGTTTTCCAGGCCAAACAATGGGTGTTTGAATCGATTTCCCGGCAATGGAACCAATTGATGATGCCAAAATCGTCAAAACAGCCCAAATCCAAGCGTCGAATGCTCCGGCGATTGCAAGGCCTGAAAATAAGAGAAAACACGTAAACTAAGCCGGGGCGGATCCGGCTAAAGGCCCTCCGGCGTGAGAGTAAGTTCACGGTTGATATTAGAGAAATCAAATTGACAGAGTTTCTCCAATGTAAAAAGTAACGTACCGAATAATGAGCCATGGGGCTTGTATTTATAAGAATGGATAGGTAGAATCCATGTTGGAATGAACTTGTAAATAGATAAGATATAATCTTAAGAGAATTATATCTGTTAAGGAGTCATTGTTTGACTTGAATTGCTATTGGTAACTGTAATCCTGATTGGGTTACAACTGCATAATCTTTGTTGAATAAGGATTGTAACTGCTAGCCGGAACGCCGAGGAAGGCAAATGTTTTTCCTCGTCCTTTGGCAAATAAGCCGAGGAGAACGATCCTGCTTCCTCGTCACTTGATGAATGGCCAACATGAAAATGTCCCGGGGAGAATACTTTTGTTTCCTCGGTAATTGGTGACAGGCCGAGCAAAGGACTTTTCTCTCCTCGGTAATTGAGACAGACCGGCCCAAGAATGGCGACATAAGGCCAAGGTAAATGTTCCTCGGCCTACGAGGAAGAGAATGCTCGGCCCTAATACTTGATAAATATATAATATCTATGGCTCAATATAGTTGGGCCCAGGTTCGGGCAAGCCCATGTTCGTAGCTCGGTTTATACCGTTCATCATTCTATCTCTCTTATTTTTTTCAAATAATTATTAAAAGATCATGAAACTAAAAAAATGTACATCCAAATGAAGCGGTTGCTATGTTTGAAAAGATGTTTTAGTCTTCATGTGTAGCTTTAAAGACGATATTTTTAACCAGCTAGTTGTTTTTTATTCAACATCAAAAACAAAAATAAAAACAAAACCAAAAATCATTGTGTGTTGAGTCTTGGTGTATAACTTTAAACTTTAAAGACGATATTGAACAATGAAGGTGCAATATTGCCTCAACCTAAAGAACCAGGTTTCTATATGGAAACCAACTCCAATGAAGCAGATGTGTCATTTGATGAAGGAAGTTCCCTCTCTAAGTGCGGACTAACAATAACAATGCTGGAACCTAGATAAACTTGACAAACTAAATACCTCAGACTATCAAGTAGATAACATATACTCCATAAGTCCGCTTACAAAGTTCACACTTTCTATTTTGGGCGTCAGTTTACAAAGTTCACACTTTGTTTCTTTCCTAAAAGGAAACGCTTAAATCACTATTCTCTCCACTCATTCTCTCTCCTACATTATTTTAATCCTCACAAACCATTATAATTTACTATTCCCTCCACTCATTCTCTCTCCTATTTTATTTTCGCACTCACAACACTTTCGATATAATACTCCTCGCTTAATTAACGTGTAAACAGTAAGTGTGAACTTACTAGGCGGACGGAGGGAGTAGTCAAGAAGAGAAGGAATATCGAATAATGACAGTAATGTTTACCCAATCTTGTACATAGTTATGTATTTTCCGTCCATTTTTTAATTAATAGAGGATTATATTAAGTCTTAAAAGTGTTGGTTATTACGAAATGAAAACACAGTAATAACCAAAACTTTTAAGACTTAATATAATGCTCTATTAATTAAAATGGACGGAAAATACATAACTATGTACAAGATTGGGTAAACATATACTGTCAATATTCGATATTCCTTCTTCTTGACTCATTTAATTTTGGAAAAAAAAATAAAGGGCTACGAGGACGCATTTTCCATATCTAATTTGACCCGGTGAATAACCAATAGTCTCATGAGGAAAAAGTCATGTCCTCCCTCCTTGTGGTACAAGTATGTGTTAGACAAAAGGCCTCCTTGAAAGTCTACAATTTTTGAATTTTTCAACTCCGAGAATTAGAAATTAGTAACATTGTAAGGTTTAGTCCTTGGAATCAAGTCAATATATAACATTTGTCAAATTATAGGCCCAGTATCACTATCCTATCTGACCCAGTACACTATTTAAGAAAATGAATTACAGAGTAATACATTATGAATTACGATATTTCCTATATTTTTTAATATCATCATGCTGGGTCGACCAATTAAACAAGAAAATCATTAAGTGAAGACAACAACACAGTTATTTTCAGTAACAAAATACTCCAATTAGTGACACATCACAGTAATTTAGACAACAATTTATCCAGCGTGATGTACCACTATTTAAATAGTTAACTCTTCCAATCCCTTGAAAAAAAACACTCATTTAGAAATTGAACAAGTAAGCTTGTGTACCTGCTTTCACGACATTTATGCATTCGTGATTATGAGTACAATTTAAGCTCTAAGGCAACAAGTACAAGAAACAAACTTACCATCGCATAATGCTATATAAATTGCAATTTTACTACTATAACCTTCTCTCTCTCTCTCTCTCTCTCTCTCTCTCTCTCTCTCTCTTCCCCGTGTGTGTGTGTGTACCTGTGAACAGCCAAATATTTTTCTTCCTTGTTAGCAAGTAGAATTATACCGATGCATCCATGAGTATTTTACAGCTTATATGCTCTATGAATGGTTTCATGACAGTAACAAATAGTTAGGACTAATGATGAAAGATAAAAAAATGCATCACACAATCAGCCAAAACTAGAAATTGCACAACATGTTAGAACAATAAACCAACATTTTAGCAAACGATCACAAAGTACAAAATGAGGCACATAGAGAAATTCATTCGAGCATTACTTCCAGTTCCATAGATTGGCATTCTTTCAAACAACTAATGTGCAAGGATATAAATAGTTGCAGAGATTTTTCAACTTGACAGATGAGAATGAACGTTGTTAACTAGTATTTGATAGAAACTGAACAATTGCACGTACATAATTCAGGAAATTAGGTACGATAAAAGTATGCATCAATTCCGTCGAAAAAGCACGAAACTAACCTGACAGTGAGGAACCGGATTAGCGAATGAATTCCGGCAACGGAGAAGATTATTTGGCTTATGAACATATAGGGTTTCAATTGTTTAGCATGTGATCGGAGATTTGACGGACGGATCCAACCGCTGATAGCCGGAGAAAAAACGTTCGAGAAGATAATTAGAGGGAAATGAACAAGACCGTTTGACTATCGGGAACTGGGAAGTGTCATAAACTACCTTTTACCGCCTTCAGTTTTAACTAAAATATACTTAGGGCCCCCAAACATGCCGAACTGAGTTGAACATAATTTTGGGTTCATTGTTATAAAATCTATCTCTCTTATTTTTTCAAATAATTATTAAAAAATCAAGAAACTAAAAAATTGTACATCCAAATGAAGCGGTTGCTAAGTTTGAAAAGATGTTTTAGTCTTCATGTGTAGCTTTAAAGACGACCAGCTAGTTGTTTTTTATTCAACATCAAAAACAAAAATAAAAACAAAACCAAAAATCGTTCTGTGTTGACTTGAGCCTTGTATAACTTTTAACTTTAAAGACGTTATTGAACATTTATAACCCGCGATGTCCCGTGGCGAAGCCACATTGACTCCGAGGGGGTCATTCGACTCCCTTCAATTTTGGAATGTGTTAATTTTATCACTATCAATTTTTTATAAAATGACATTTTACTATTAAAAATGATGGATTTATACATTTTGACCCCTTAATTTTTAGAAAAAATTGCATTAAATTATTATATTGACCCTCTTGCGTACTAAATTTGTATACATCAATTATATTAATTATTCCAATAGCAATCTCAACCCCCTTTACAAAAAATTCTATCTTCGCTACTGGCCATGTCTATATTGGTTTTTTTTTTTCTCACCAAACAAAGGAAAAAACTATTGTGAGTTGCATGTGGCATAAAAATTTATGAGCTTAATATATAAACACTCATTCAAAATTGTGGTTGAAAGAGAAAACACTCATCCATATTATCGCTCATCCTATTTGTTTTCTTTTACTCTGCATTTGAGTTTAATGAATTGGATGTGTTGGTTGAAAAAAAATGAGGTTAAGCAATGGCTTTTAATGATTCTAATGTGAAGTAAAATGGGTTACTTAAAAGAATCACCTATGTGAGAAAGAAGTAGAGGCCGCTTCGAGAAGAATTGTGTGAGGCTCAATTCTTAGACCTTCTCACAGAACCAGGCATTGTGATCCAGGGCCATGAATGGACACAGCTATGAGAGTTGAATTGTGTTAGGGAGATACCTGTATAAAGTATATGATCGGCTACACAAAAAGCTAGCAGTTCAAGGACATCGCGTCTACTGATTAGCGAGTAGAGTAAATATGCTTTTACATGGGAAGGTTCAAAGGGTAAACCCCTACCTATCCTATGCAGGTTTTCGACTGCCGGACTTTATCACCTATCCTCATGAATTTCCTTCATATGGGGGATTGTTGTATTTAATTGTCCAAAATGGTTTTTGGATGTATTAAATTTGAATGCTCAAAATAGTGATCCACATATTGCTAATGAATTTTGATTTTGTAAATCAAAATTAATATTGACTTAGACTGATCCGCTCGGTCGAGCACAGTGCTTGACTCGGCCGAGCATAGCATGGCAGAAGTATCAAGTCTCTGGAAGGTCTTGCTCGGCCGAGGCATTTGCCTTGCTCGGCCGAGCAGATCGTGGAAAATATTTTGGACAACCTTGCTCGTAGGCAAGGTATATATTTCGGCGGCAGGTCTGAGCATTTATGACTGATTTAATTCCAAATTGTAACAGCCTTTGAAATGAATATCAAAACTGAAAATGGGTTAATATTTTCAGTTTAATGGAGTTTATTTTCGGATTAATTGTTATTAATCTCATATTAAATCCAAATATTCATGGTTGATTTCTAAGGCTTTATAATGGAATTTTGAAACAGTTTGAGAAAAACTTTTGGAAAAGTTTGATACAAAAACCCAAGATAAGAAAACACTTTCTTCTGAATTCCTCCTCCATTCTCTTTGGTTGCATATTGTCATCTTCGTTTTTTGGCCTCCTTGCATAGTTACAAGAAGAGGTGATCTTGTCCAAGCACAATTCAACTCGCCGGGAACTTTAGGTGCAAAGTGTCCCCGGTCCGCACGTTCTATCCTGGGAGACAAGCGATCCAAGAAAACTCAAGCACACTCGATGAGGAATCGAATATGTCTTAAGGAGACAGTGGTTTCATTGGGCTCGTGCAGCAAATTCAACATCTTCTCCTTTTTATATTTTCAGTTTTTATTAATTATATTGTATTTATAATTTTCTGTAATTGTTCACCCTTGTAACAATCTTAAGACATACCCCTAATTGAGGGAGTCGATTACAGTTTTGAAAAACAGAAAATACTAACTTAGTTGTTGTGTTTCAGATGGCGACGAACAACAACAACGTGGAAACCCAAGTTGGATCCCAAACTGGACCCCAAACTAATCCCCAAACTAGAAACGGAAGTGGCTCTACGACTGTGACTAACCCTCATACAATCCATATCCCGACCCCTCATGCGGAAAAACCCAAGAAGTTTGTTGGCCACGACTTTAAGCGTTGGCAACAAAAGATGCTTTTCTACCTCACTTCCTTGCACTTGGCAAGATATCTGAAAGAAGATATGCCAAAGGTGAGTGAAGGAGAAACCGATGTTACAACCTTGGCTGCGGTTGAAACATGGAAGCATGGGGAGTACTTGTGCATAAATTATGTCCTTAATTCGCTTTCAGATTCTCTCTATAACGTGTTTAATGAGAAGAAATCTGCAAAGGAATTGTGGGGGTCGTTGGACCACAAATATAAGATTGAGGATGCGGGAACAAAGAAGTTCATTGTTGCCCGTTTCCTTGATTTTAAGATGGTGGACAACAAGAGTGTGAAATCTCAAGTTGATGAGTTTCAAACTATTTTGCACGAGATTCATGTCGAGGGTATGATCATAAGTGAAAGCTTCCAAGTGGCTGCAATCATTGAGAAATTGCCTCCATCTTGGAATGATTTCAAGAACTACCTTAAGCATAAGCGAAAGGAAATGGATGTGGAAGGAATTATCCTTCGATTGAGTATTGAAGAGAACAATAGAGTTGTTGAAAACAAGTTTGTTTCTAGTGTGGCTAAGGCCAATGTGGTGGAGCATGGTGAAAGCTCCAAAGGCAAATGGTTTGGGAAGGGAAAAGGGAAGGTTGTGACAACTTCCAAGCATTCCCACTTGGGACCAAAAGGTGGTGTTTCCAAGAAGAAGTTCTTAGGAACTTGTTATAATTGTGGCGGTAAAGGCCACAAGGCTCATGCTTGCAAATTGCCAAAGAAGGCTCTTGAGGCAAACATGGTGGAAGCTAGAGATGTGTCCGAGATGCACCTCGCAGCTGTGATTTCCGAGGTAAATTTGGTGGGTTCAAACCCAAATCAATGGTGGATTGACACCGGCGCTACTAGATATGTGTGCTCCAATAGATACATGTTTAGTACTTTTGTTGCAAAGGATGGCGAGAAGCTATTCATGGGGAATTCAGCCACCTCCGAGATCAAAGGAGAAGGAAAAGTGGTTTTGAAGATGACATCCGAGAAGGAGTTGACTCTCAACAACGTGCTTTATGTGCCCGACATCCGGAAGAACTTGGTGTCCGGATCGCTTTTAATAAAACATGGTTTTCGTATTGTGTTTGAGTCCAATGTAGTCACTTTGTCTAAGAGTGGAATGTTTGTAGGCAAAGGTTATGTCAATGATGGACTGTTTAAGCTAAGTGTAATGGTTGTGAAAGCGAAAGCTAATGATATGAATATCTCTTCTGTTTACTTGCTTGAGTCATTTAATTTGTGGCATGGTAGACTTGGTCATGTTAATTTTGATTCTATACGTCGTTTGAGAAAAGCAAATTCTATTCCAAAGTTTAAAGTTGATTGTAAACAAAAATGTGAAATTTGTGTAGAAGCAAAATTAACAAGAAAGTCATTCCCTTCAGTTGAAAGACATAGTGAACCACTTGAATTGGTTCACACGGACTTATGTGATTTTAAATCAACACATTCACGGGGCGGCAATAAGTACTTTATGACTTTTGTAGATGATGGCACAAAGTATTGCTATGTGTATCTTCTAAAAAGTAAAGATGAAGCTATAGAGAAGTTTAATCTCTATAAAAATGAAGTTGAGAATCAATTAAACCGGAAAATTAAGGTGCTAAAAAGTGATAAAGGAGGTGAATATGAATCTCCATTTGAAGCAATTTGTGCTCAAAGTGGAATTAAACATATAACCTCGGCACCTTATACACCCCAACAAAACGGTGTTGCCGAAAGGAAAAATCGGACATTGAAAGAAATGATGAATGCCATGTTATTGAGTTCGGGATTACCAGATAGCATGTGGGGGGAAGCCGTGTTGTCGGCTAACTACGTGTTAAACAAAATACCCCGAAAGAAACAAGACAAAACTCCTTATGAACTATGGCATGGAAGAATGCCAAGTTATAAACACTTGAGAGTGTGGGGGTGTCTTGCAAAGGTAGCCATACCTCCTCTTAAAAAGGTGAAAATTGGACCTAAAACTGTTGATTGCATATTTATTGGATATGCACATAACAGTAGTGCTTATAGATTTCTTGTGTATGAGTCGAAAATTGAAGCTATACACAAAAATACTATAATGGAATCTGTGAACGTATCGTTCTTTGAGAATATATTCCCCTGTAAGTCAAGAAATGAGGCAAGCTCATCGACTAGGGTAATAGATTCAATAGAAGAAGAACACGTTCAAGATAAAAGTGAAGAAGAAGAGGTAGAACCTTGACGGAGCAAAAGAGCTAGGATTGAAAAATCCTATGGTCCAGACTTTCTAACCTATATGGTAGAAAGCGAACCACAAAGTTACAAAGAAGCCGTTAGCTCTTCGGAAGGACCTTTGTGGAAGGAAGCAATTAAAAGTGAAATTGATTCCATTTTGCAAAATCACACATGGGAACTAGTGGACCTTCCTCCGGGAAGTAAAACACTAGGATATAGGTGGATTTTCAAAAGGAAAATGAAGGCGGACGGAACAATTGATAAGTACAAGGCCCGACTTGTAATTAAAGGTTACAGACAGAAAGAAGGCCTAGACTATTTTGACACCTATTCTCCTGTCACGAGAATAACTTCAATAAGAGTTGTACTTGCAATTGCCGCATTGAGAAATCTTGAAATACATCAAATGAATGTAAAAACAGCATTTCTAAATGGAGATTTAGAAGAGGAGATTTACATGGAACAACCCGAGGGGTTTGTTGCACATGGACAAGAAAAGAAGGTGTGCAAATTAGTAAAGTCATTGTATGGCTTGAAACAAGCACCAAAACAGTGGCATCAGAAATTTGATAATGCTATGATGCAAAGTGGATTTAAGATAAATGAATGTGACAAATGTGTCTATACTAAAACCACGAAAAATGGCTATGTCATTTTGTGTCTTTATGTAGACGACATGCTTATCATAGGGAGTTGTGATAAGATGATCAAATCCACGAAAGACATGTTGAATTCGAAGTTTGACATGAACGATATGGGACTTGCGGACGTAATCCTTGGAGTTAAAATTTCTAGAATATCCAATGGACTTGTACTAAGTCAATCTCATTATGTGGATAAAATTCTTGAGAAATTTAGCAAGGATGACAATGGAATAGCGAGTACTCCAATCGACCCAAATCTTCATCTATCAAAGAATAGAGATGAACCGGTGTCTCAATTAGAGTATTCGAGAATCATCGGAAGTCTAATGTACTTGATGAGTTGTACTAGGCCGGATATTGCTTATATTGTTAGCAAGTTAAGCCGGTATACAAGTAATCCTGGGACAAATCATTGGAAGGGTATAGTAAGAGTACTAAGGTACTTAAGATATACTCGTGATTTTGGATTACATTACACTAGACATCCAGCTGTGATAGAAGGATATAGTGATGCTAATTGGATATCGGATATCAAAGACTCAAGGTCTACAAGTGGATATTTATTCACATTAGCAGGTGCAGCTATATCATGGAAATCTTCTAAGCAAACTGTTATAGCCAGATCAACCATGGAATCTGAGTTTATAGCACTAGATAAATGTGGTGAAGAACCCGAATGGCTACGCCAATTTCTAGAAGATATTCCAAGATGGGAAAAGCCCGTGCCCGCAATTAGTATACATTACGATAGCCAATCTGCGATTGGAAGGGCACAAAGTCATATGTATAATGGTAAGTCTAGACATATACGTCGAAGACATAATACCATTAAACAATTACTTGCAACTGGCACCATATCTATTGACTATGTAAGGTCAAAAGATAATTTGGCGGATCCGCTAACCAAAGGGTCAAGCAAAGAGATAGTTGCAAGGTTGACATTGGGAATGGGTTTAAAGCCTCTTGAGAAGTTAAACACAGTGGAAAACCTAACCTAGTTGACTGGAGATCCCAAGATCTAGGTTCAAAGGGACAACCTAATTGTTAATAGACTTGTAGCGTCACTGTGGGGGTCAACCCTATACTCATTCATTAAAGTGACATCCCGAGATGAATGAGGTTAAGCCAATGGCTTTTAATGATTCTTATGTGAAGTAAAATGGGTTACTTAAAATAATCACCTATGTGAGAAAGAAGTAGAGGCCGCTTCGAGAAGAATTGTGTGAGGCTCAATTCTTAGACCTTCTCACAGAATCAGGCATTGTGATCCAGGGCCATGAATGGACACAGCTATGAGAGCTGAATTGTGTTAGGGAGATACCTGTATAAAGTATATGATCGGCTACACAAAAAGCTAGCAGTTCAAGGACATCGCGTCTACTGATTAGCGAGTAGAGTAAATATGCTTTTACAAGGGAAGGTTCGAAGGTCGAACCCCTACCTATCCTATGCGGGTTTTATTTGCCGAACTTTATCACCTATCCTCATGAATTTCCTTCATGTGGAGGATTGTTGGAAAAATAGTGTATTTTGAAGAAAATTAATGGTTTAATTTCTAAAAGATAATTTTGTCAAATTACTTAAGTGGGTTTGTGGTTGTGAAATAAAATATTTAATTGTCCAAAATGATTTTTGGATGTATTAAATTTGAATGCTCAAAATATGTGGTCCACATATTGCTAATGAATTTTGATTTTGTAAATCAAAATTAGTATTGACTTTGACTGATCCGCTCGGCCGAGCACAGTGCTTGACTCGGCCGAGCATAGCATGGCAGAAGGATCAAGTCTCTGGAAGGTCTTGCTCGGCCGAGGCATTTGCCTTGCTCGGCCGAGGCATTCTGCTCGTAGAAGCAGATCGTGGAAAATATTTTGGACAACCTTGCTCGGCCGAGCAAGGTATATGACTCGGTCGAGCAGGTCCTGAGCATTTATGACTGATTTAATTCGAAATTGTAACAACCTTTGAAATGAATATCAAAACTGAAAATGAGTTAATATTTTCAGTTTAATGGAGTTTATTTTCGAATTAATTGCTATTAATCTCATATTAAATCCAAATATTCATATTTGATTTCTAAGGCTTTATAATGGAATTCTGAATTCCTCCTCCATTCTCTTTGGTTGCATATTGTCATCTTCGTTTTTGGCCTCCTTGCATATTTACAAGAAGAGGTGATCTTGTCAACACAAATTGACTCGACAGGGAACTTTAGGTGCAAAGTGCCCCCAGGTCCGCACGTTCCTATCCTGGGAGACAAAGCGATCTAAGAAAACTCAAGCACACTCGGTGAGGGATCGAATATGTCTTAAGGAGACAGTAGTTTCATTGGGCTCGTGCAGCAAATTCAACATCTTCTCCTTTTTGTATTTTCAGTTTTTATTAATTATATTGTATTTATAATTTTCTGTAATTGTTCACCCTTGTAACAATTTTGACCCTTTTGCATCCTAAATTTGTATACATCAATTATATTAATTATCCCAAAAGCAATCTCGACCCGCTTAACAAAAATTTCTACCTTCGCCACTCGCCATGTCTTTATTGTTTTTTTTTTTTCTCACCAAAAAAGAAAAAAATTATTGTGAGTTGCATGTGGCATCAAAATTTATGAGCTTAATATATAATATATAGACACTCATTCAAAATTGTGGTTGAAAGAGAAAACATTCATTCATATTATCTACTAGAATAAGCTCGTGTTCGATGACACGTAATTTTTTTTTTTTTAATTAAGCCCGTGTTCGAGGACATTTTTTTTTAATTTAAAAGAAATTTTCTTTAAGCGCAAAATTTAAATTAAAAAAAAAATTTAAGGGCAAAATGGAAAAGAGACAAAATAGTGAGAGCAAAATGGAAATTTCGGCGATTAAAACTATTTATAGAACTATTCATTGGGTGAGGTGGACAACCCTTATTTATACTATAGATTATCGCTCATCCCATTTGTTTTCTTTTACTCTGCATTTGAGTTTAATGAATTGGATGTGTTGGTTGAAAAAAAAAATGAGTTTGATGATTAAATAAAAAAATGAATAGTTGGGTGATTTTACTTACTCCGTCCTTAAATGAATTTCGTCGTTTAATTAATGTCGAAAAAAAAATTAAATTTGCTTTGGATCAATAGCAAGTTTGAAAAAAAAAAACTAACACGTTTAAAAATAGGGGGAGTCTTTTTTTTTTTTTTCCAAAATTAAATGAGTCAAGCTTGAGTAGTTTGGTCAAAATATATAAAATATAGAAATATATTCAAATAAGCAGTGAATTCATATTTAAATGAAGAGACATATAGAGACGGAGACGAAGAGAATAGTTTGATTAAAATATATAAATATTTAATTATCCTTCTAAAATTTCAAAAACTATTAGTGTTGCATTTAAAAGAGTACTATTAATAATTAATAACAATGTTTAAAAATTCATATGGATAGTCAGTTTTCTTAAAAAAAAAAATACTCCATGCATCTCATCTAAAAAAACACAAATTTTCATTATGAGTGTCACATTTATTTAAAAGGCATACACCCAAAATTGAGACCTTTTAAGACCATTTCCAACGGAGTTGAAAGGGTAATTGAATAATTTGCTTGCCATTAGAGGATCTAGTTGAAAAACAAAAAAGTGGGCCATGGGTTGAATTTTTTCAACCTGGTTGAATTGTTTTTTTTTTGGTTGAATTGTTTTTTTGGGAAAGGATTATGCCACGTGTCGCTCTACATGATTGAGTGGACATGAAGAGTGCCCCTTCAATTGCCGGCAAAGGCGCGTGACTCCACTCAACTTTCCTTTTTTTTTTTTTCATTTAAATACACGTGTCAAATTCCTATTGATTTATGTGATTTTTATTTTATCCAAACACACCCAAACTTTCAAAAGCCATTATCTATATCAAAAAAAAAAAAAAATTTTTTACACCAAAATTCATAAAAAAAATTTCTCTATAAATATACTTTTCTTTCATTTGATTTCGACACAGCAAAAAAATCCCTCCTTTTTCATATAAATTTCATAATTATCCTTCATCAACCTAAAAAAAATCCCTCTTTTTTGTGAAATGGATCACAATAACAACCATTTCAACACTCAAAATTCCTGAAATTTTCCTCTCAACTACAACAATCCTAATGTGATTTAATAGTTTTATTGTATTGTGAGTTGAGTCAATTGTAATTTTTCTTTGATTTAATAATAATTATCGTCAGTTCTCGTATTTATTTAATTGCAATTTAAAAAATTAATTAAGTGTGAAGTATTTTTTTAATTATAAATAATAATAATAATTGTTATTTTATTAATCATAAAAATAAAGAATATAAAATAAACGATAATAATAATTATTATCTTATTAATCATAAAAATAAAGAATATAAAATCAAATAAAATAAAAGTAGGAAGTAAAACAAAAGGGGTGGGTGGGTATAGGATGATGAGTTGGAGGGGGTTGAATTTTTTTTTTAAACTAACCATTGGAGGGGTTAAAATTGAATGGAGAGTTGAATGATTAGGTGGATGAGAGAGAAGCTGATGTGGAGACAGTTGAATAATTTTGATAGTTGAAACCATTGGAGATGGTCTAACACCTCTTTATTTATCATAAAAATATAAAATATAATTATCCACTTAATATTCCCTACCACACTTTCTCTCTCTTACCTCACTTTTCTTACTACAACACTTTTTACACTATACACTTTCCTTAATTCTCGTGGCGAAAAGGCAAACTATGTAATTTTTCAAAGGGAATAAGGGAGTTGTTACTATTTAATTGAGTTAAAGTTAAAGCAAGATTATCCTTTTGTGACAAAAAGACCCGTACCGAGTATACTCTCTCCGTTTCACGATAATATGTAAAAAGACCACTTTTAATGTTCCACAATAATGCAGATTTTCCTAAAATGGAAATGGGACTCATTTCCTATCTACTCACAACACTTTTCAAATTTACTATTCTCTCCGCTCATTCTCTCTCCTATTTTATTTTTACCATCACAACACTTCACATCGATCACCTTCTACCTTAATTTCACACCGCCACAAAAAGTGCATACATTTACATTTGTGGGACATAGTGAGTATTAGTCTTTAGTTATTACGAACTAACGTTAAGTCCTCCTTTCAAACTGAGCAGACTTGTTCTTCGAAGAAAACTTTTCAAGATTAACACGCAGGGGCGGATCCAGGTGGCAAAGGGGGCACTCGCCCCCACGGCAGCGAGAAATGCGGTGAAATTTTTTTGCCTCCACCATATTTTTGTTATATATGTATATATAATTAACTTGAGAATAACACCAAAGGTGAGTGGTGTGGTTCAACATAGAAGGGTGAAGTTAAAGCACTTTGGTGTATTCTTTCAAATCCATGTTCGAACCCCGCTATCTACATTTTCAATTAATTTTATTCGCCTTCCATCTTTGCTATTCTTTCTCTTAATTTCCTCACATTTTTTCAATCTTAATTAATTCGTTAGGCTTTTCCCATTTTTTTTGTTTTTGGTCTTTCTTCCTATTATCCCAAGTTTAACTAGCAAATTTGAATTTCTTTTTTGTACGAGTAATATATTTTAATAAATTGTTTGCGTTAAATACTTCAACATTATTTCAATTGTTCTTTGAATTATTTACTTTTATCATTTTTGTTAACTAAAATACATTGTATTTCATAGACCCGACCCATTTTTTACTTGTCCAACTCGAAAATTTTTTTTCCCCATTCCTGGCTCCGCCCCTGTTAACACGGTATCATTTAATTTCCTACTAGTCAAAGTCTCCGATAAAGTTGGTATGATCCTACCTTGTGCTACTCATTATTGAATAAAAAATTCATATTACATCGCCCTAAAAGCGAGAGATCTCCACACATATCAATGGAGGGTTTTCACTTTCCTGTACTGTTATTTTGCTCAGGAATTATACTTTGTATTTTGGCAACTTGTAATGCAGTAGACACCATAACTGCAGATCAAACCATCAGAGATGGTGACACCGTTATCTCGTCTGACGAGAGTTTCGAAATGGGGTTTTTCAGTCCTGACAATTCTAGTACTAGAAGATACTTTGGGATATGGTATAAGAAGCTAGCAACTGGAACAGTTGTGTGGGTTGCCAACAGAGAGACTCCAGTTACTCATACCTTGGGCTTTTTAACACTAGGTCCTGATGGGATTCTGGGAATTCAAAATGCTACAAACAGCCGAATCTGGTCATCAAACTCATCCGGGACTGTGCAGAATCCAGTGGCACAGCTACTGGATAACGGTAATCTTGTTATCAGAGACAGAAACGATAATAACCCAGATAATTTCATCTGGCAAAGTTTTGATTTTCCTGTAGATACTCTTCTACCAGGACAGAAGTTTGGGAGCGACTTGGTTAAGGGAATTGACAGGCACTTTGTACAATGGAAAAGTGCTCTTGACCCTTCCCCAGGTAACGTTTCAGCTTGGGTTCTTACCAGTGGATATCCACAAACGGTTGTGAGGCAAGGTTCGGAAATAACATTTAGGGAAGGACCATGGACTGGTTTACTTTTCAGTGGAGAGTCTTCACCGAGATCAAACCCAGTTTACACTTTTGAGTTTGTGTTAAATAATAAGGAAATATATTACCAGTTTCATCTGACTAACAGTTCAGTTGTCACAAGGCTTTTCTTGAGCCACACCGGTGAAAGACAACAATTGTTATGGATTGAGCGCAGCCAGGAATGGGTAGTTTACTGGACTGGACCAGCTGATAGATGTGACCGATATGGATTCTGTGGAGTATATACCAGCTGTACAAGTAGCAACACTCCTTGTCGATGTTTGGAAGGATTTGAGCCAAGATTCTCTGAGCAATGGAATTTAGGAGAATGGACTCAAGGGTGTAGACGTGTGACACCTTTGAATTGTGAAAAGGGGGAAGGCTTTCGAAAATATTCAAACAAGAAATTACCTGACACACAGCACTCCTGGTATAACAAAAGCTTGAGCCTTCAGGAATGTCGGCAGTTATGCAAGAACGACTGCTCTTGTACAGCTTATGCAAATACAGACGCCAGAGGGAGCGGAAGTGGATGTATACTATGGTTCAGTGACCTGTTGGATATGAGAGACTTCATAAATGCTGGACAAGATATTTATATCAGAATTGCTGCCTCGGAACTGATCACAGTTAGTACACAAGGTAGTTACGAAATTTAGAATCAAGAGGCTGTTACATAGCCAGCTAGTCACTAATAGCTACTACCTCTGTCCCAAAATGAATGACCAAAAACTTTTCAAGATCAAGAGCAAATTTGAAAAAAAAAAATTGTCATTCATTTTGGGACGGAGGGAGTATGTTTTATTGCTGTTTTTAACCGTTCTTTTTTTTTTTTTTTTTTTTTAACTTCTATACACTCTGGTTTTGACTTTACAGGGAAAGACTCAAATATACTGAAACAGGTAAAAGTCGTCATACCTGTAATGACAGCAACAGTCATACTACTAGGATCATTCCTGCTGTACACATTCAGGTGAAGAAAGCTGAAGAGAAAAGAAATATAACAGATCAACATTCAGGCGAAGAAAGCTGAAGAGAAATGGTAATAGATCAATTGCTGAATTTTAGTCAAATTATGCAATTAATCGTGGATGCTCTATTGTTAGAATAAAGTTCAATTGCTTTGTCAGGGAACCTGGATGGAGGTGTCAGACGATATCACAATGGAAGCGATAATGAAGACCTGGAGTTGCCATTGTTTAACTTAGCTACATTACTTAAAGCTACCAACAACTTTTCAGTCAACAATAAGCTTGGAGAGGGTGGATTTGGAGCAGTTTATAAGGTGATGGTTATACAAACATAGAAACAAGAAGCATGCACACACACACACACACATGATAGAATGCTTGAGCTGATGGTCATGCCGGTCACATGAAATTTGGGCCCAAAGCCAATATTCACCGCGCCCTCGTTTTTGGAGTATGTGTTTTTTAAACCAAAAAATGAGTGGACTGTTTAGAAGCAAAATCATGATACTACAATATTCTATTCAAACACTTTTCTTCTAGCACTTTTAGAAGCAAAATCATGAAACAAAATACTAGAATAATCAACTTTCGAGCATAAACATCCTAGCTAAATGCATCAAAGTTGAAACTAATTTTAAAACCCCTAATATTCTAATGTTTCAAATCAATGATCACATAAACCCTATGAGATGACTTGAAAATTAAACAAAATACTTCAAAATCAAGGCTTACCGAATTGGAGAGGAAGCATCATAGCAGTCGTTCTGTCAGAGTCATCTTGGTTTAGTTACCCTTCCTTTCGTCATTCTCTCTCTCTCTCTCTCTCTCTCTCTCTCTCTCTCTCTCTCTCTCTCTCTCTCTCTCTTTTGTTTCATCTCGGGCTAGGGCGTGTATTTTTCTATTCTGTACGTGTGAAATTAGTGAAATGGTGAACTGCAATTTTCCAAAGATCAAACTGAAAGCCAAGAGCAGATCGCAGGGCGGCGGATTTACAGCAAGTGGTATGGATGCAAGTGCATCCACTGAATTAATAAGTTTGTCTAGTTTAGTGGTGAAGTCTAAAGTGCTAGGTTTTTTATTCTTGAGGTACGTGTGTTTCAAGCCCCACCAATATTTTTTTTTCTTAACAATTTACATTTTAAAACTTTATAGTGGAATTTGTGCACCCCACTGAAAAAATGTTCCAGATCCACCATTGGCTGGTCTTTCTGGCATTGGGCTCGCAAACCAGTATAATAGGGTTCGGCCATGATGATAGGTCCACATCCCTTGCACCACAAAGTTACCAAGAACTCATAGTTAATAGATATAATCATATAATTTTTAATCAAGTTACATGAAAATTGTGATATTATATTTATAAAAAAAAAAAAAACAAAAAACTGTGATTTTTAAGAGCCTCTTTCAAGTTTGATAACCACATATGAGTGTAAGCAAAATTTTGAATGCAAGAAAGAAGCATACATATAAACAAAAAATTTACTATGTAAGTCACATTTACAACTCACTGTGAAGTAAAAAGATTAGGCGTTCTTATTTAATACAAAGTGTAAGTGAAAATAAAAAAAACAACAAAGAGAACAATTAGTCACTTGTCCAGCAACTATAAAGAAGGGAACATTGCTGTTAGAATAGTTGCAAAATATTTCCAGCTTCATGAAAAAACATGGAACATAATGTGCCTCTGATAATTCATGATATCAAAAGTAGATGCTTAAAATTGCTTACATGTTGTAGGGTAAGCTGTTAAAAGGAGAAAGATATCGCTGTACCAAGAGGAAACTCTCAATAAACTCCTGTCCAGGGTATTCAAGAGTTTAAGAATGAAATTCTATTGATTTCTAAACTTCAACATCGCAATCTTGTCAAGATTTTGGGTTGTTGCCTTGAAGGAAAAAGAAGAGGGATGATGAACTTACGAATATATGCCAAACAAAAGCTTGGACAGCTTCCTTTTAGGTCAGAGTTTTCAGTATATTTCAAGTTAATATGGTAACTTTATAATGGAGAGTATTCCTGAGAGAAAATATAATAAGCCTGACAGATTTTTTGTTGATGGCAGAAAAGGAAAAGAGAGTGACTCTCACATGGCAACTTATCGCATTGATAATAGCTATAGGTATAGCAAAAGGGCTTCTCTATCTTCACCCATGACTCCAGACTAAGAATTATTCACAGGGATCTCAAGGCCAGTAATATTTTACTAGACAGAGACTTGAACCCAAGAAATTTCCGATTTTGGCACCCAGCCGCGGATTTTGGAGGGATCAAAGCGAAGGAAGAACCGGAGCATATTGTTGGAACATAGTAACTCCCAAAAATTAACAATTATTATACATTTAAGGATTCATCATTCTCCATCCTGTTAAATAATGTTCAACATCCCAGTGGGTACATGTCCCCAAAGTATGCAATTCATGGGAAATTTTCTGTGAAGTCAGATGTCTTCCAGTTTTAAAGTGCTTTTAATTGAGATAGTGAGTGGAAAAAGAACACAAAATTTAATCATCCACATCACAGTCATGGTATTTTGGGACACGTAAGTATGTTCAACTAAATTAAGTATCCCCCTCTCTGTATCTAAAGCATACGCATTTCGTCTGCATACAACATACCCATATCTTCCTCCCGTTCTCATTTAAAAAATATATGCATATCTTTTCTATTCTTATAGGCATGGCTGCTGTGGAAGGAAGGCAATCTGTCCAAAGCTATTTGATGCAAATTTAAAGGAGTCATGTGTTGAATCTCAAGTATTGAGATGCATTGAAACACTGGCCTTATCTACATTCAAAAGTTCCCGAAAGGCGGACCAGCAATGTCCTCCGTTGTTTTCATGTTGAGCAATGAAGGTGCAATATTGGCTAAACCTAAAGAACCAGGATTTTGTATGGACAGCCACTCCACCTGAATTAGACATGTCATCTAGTGAAGTAACAACAACAATGCCTGAAGGTAGATGAAGAAGACAAATAGAGAGACTTTCTGTATGAAGAGAACAAACAGACTGATAGCAACTGATAGAGTTAGAACCTGACAATGTTCAGAATTTTACAACTTAGCTTCTTATCAAAGGTAACGACGGGAACACTGTAAAAGGTGCTGGATGGGCTACAGCAGGGGGGCATGGGGGGGCACTCGCCCCCCCCCCCAGCGGCGGAAATGCAGTGGAAAAATTTTTTTTTTGCCCCCCCCATATTTTTTTATATATGTATATATATAATTAACTTAGAGATTGGCACAAGGTGAGTGGTATGGTTCAGCAATTCTGAGAGGGGTAAGGTTTTGAAGGCTTTGGTGTTTTCTTTCAAATCCATGTAGAAAATGCTGCTACCTACATTTTCAATTAATTGTATTTGTCCTCCATCTTATATTCTCTATTTCTCTCCATCCATTTCTTTTTCTGAACAGTTTTGTTTTTCTCTTTCTCCTAATTTCCCTCACATTTTTTCAATCTTAATTAATTAGTTAGGCTTTTTATTTCTTAATTCTTTACATTTTTAACTAAAATACATTGTATTTCATGGATCCGACCCATTGTTTACTTGTAAAATACAAATTTTTTTTTTAAAGGCAGCTGAATCCACGTGAAATCTTGCCCATCAAGACAATTCTAGCTGGCCCCCTGAGCTACACAAGTGTACTGAGTAAACGACAATCCTTAATTGAGGATTTTCAGAGGTTCTTCATGACACTTGACTCGCTTAATGGATTAGAGATTGAAGAGAAAATCTGGTTCAAGATAGGGAGTTCTCTAGACTACCTAGAGATGATCTGGTTCAAACACATCATGTACAAACCTTCAACCAGTCCCTGCTGATGTGGAGGATTTCATTATGTGTAATTCTCTAAATTTTGTAGATATTTTATCCTTATTTTGATGTAATCTAGATTAGTTTTGATGTAATTTTGAGTAAATGTTGGTTTGGTGAGTTTAGTAGAAAATCATTGTGTTTTGAGACATATTTTTAGTAGTTTTATGATTTTTCTGCGAAAGTTTACTAATGTCAAGGACTAGATTGAAAATCTGTGAAGTTTCAGGGATAGAACTGCAGAGCAAAAGTTATAAGTAACCAGAAGGCGATTATGGAAAGTTGGGTGACCAAATTGAAAAGAAAGGAATTGGGAGCAATTTCCGTACGTAAAATTGGAAACTGAATATTCATTCAGCCAAGGAGTGCACGCCGTGGACCAAGGCATTGACAAGAGGAAGAAGTTTTACGACTTGTAAAATTTAAGTATTAATAGATTTTATTTTACCTTTTCCTTAATTATTTAGGTTTTAATTTTATTAGACGAAAAAGTATAAATTCTTGTTTTAACTTAGTAGTTATGGGGACTATCTTTTTGATTATTATTTTTACTTAGAAAGAGTTCATAGTTTTTATGGAGAACTGATTCCATTGCTTCGGATTTGAATCTTGAACCGTTTATTATGATTCAATTGAGGTATCTATTTCTTTGTTCCTTA